>OZ025289.1:176754564-177233979 GCA_964019185.1 Maratus speculifer | reverse complement strand
ATGAGGGCGTATCAGTAGATCGTATTAATACGTGCAGCGATTGGGGCTACTCAATAGATTCACTTACCCAATGACGTCTATTGAAGGATAACACAGAGCAGGGCTGAATTTGTATTAAATTGTACCTCTGCAATTTAAATATAATTTCTTAAAATAAATTTTAATTTTTCTTGATTTCAAAGTTGTTTTCTAATTTTTAAAAAGGCATAGCTTTACTTGTATATAAGATAAAAGCTTGGTTTCACAGTAACTACGTGTTCCTATTCCTCCCTTATCATAATTACCTGTTTTTATTAACCCTATTAAAGTTTGAATCGTAATAAATAGAGATTATAACATTTCTTCCGATTCACCCCTATCTGCGGGGTGAATCGGAACACCATTAAAAAAGTAAATATAACATATATAAATAGTAAAAATGTTTCGTTTTTGCTTAAAAGTAAAGAACAAATCAAGACCGAAATTTCTAGTAGAAAAATAAAAAAATAAAAAAATCAGTTGTTGACTTTTTTTTAACATTGAAGTTGAAAAGAGTTCCGATTCACCCCATTTTACAGTATAAACAATAGCTATGTCACATATGATACTTCTCAGTTATACATGTGATGATAATGCTATTTATTTTCATAAAAGAGATGTGTTACTTTAGTTAAAAAAGTACATGGATTATTTTTATTAGTATAAATGGTAATGCTACTATTATATCAATGCTTCCAATTACGTTTATCCTATTCGCATTTTGCTTTTGGGAATATCCATTTAGCGAAGCAGATAAAGCTGACCTTGTCGCAAAAAATTCTTTGATATCACGGATGTTAGTTTCGAAAAGATTTCTTGGCATTGATGTTAGTATAAATAAATATCCTTTAGTAAATCATTCCATTTCATCTTACTTTTCCCCCATCCGTATAAATGATAAAAATATTTTTTAGATAGCAAATTGCTAATACAAAATATTTCGTAAAGAAAGTTTCTTGAAATATTTGCAAATTAATTCTAGATTTTCACATAGAAAACTATAAATTTCATTCGTCATGGGTAAAAAAATATATAAGAGTATTATTTAAGAATATAAATATATATCGAATGAAGTATAACGCATTTTAGAAACTTCCAATTGGACACTTGAATGTAGAAATCTTAGAACATTATTTAAACTCAATTATTTCGAGCTTTCTATTAATCTTTTGGTTACAATGCGTTACATAAGTATCCGAGGGAATTATTATTTATTCTTCTCTTATCATAAAGACATTCTTTTTCACAATTTTCAAAAATTTAAATATAAAACTAATTCCAAAAAATGGCTGGCAATCAATGATTTAATCCGAACTTATCATAAGATGTTTAAACATTTGCTTCATTCCTATTGTCAAAGCTTGAATATTTTATATATTTTACAAGCAATATTCACAAAATCTTAAAATGTCTTTAAATAAATATTTATGTGTGTTTCATTACATATAAATAAACACATTAAACATAAGTTTAAAAACTAAGACACAAAATAAATTTAACACAAAGTTTTGGGTTAATATTACTTTAATCAAGATTCACAATAATTAATACTTCATTTTTTAAAGATGCAAAAATATTCTAGAAGATTTATGTGAAATTAAGTATTTTGTATTCGATGTATTTTTCATTAATTTAAGTGAATTCAAATTTTAAATCTTTTGAACCCCATATATATATATATATACACAGTATAAATAAGATAAACACATAAAACATACTTTTTTTGTCATTAAATTGTCATATAACTTTAAATCATTTATATTGAACTCTTTATTAAAAGTTACATCTTATACAGGGTGATTCAGCTCGTCGGTGACAAACTTTAAGGATCGATAGAGCACACCTAGACGAACATTTTTGAATAGGGAATGTAGGGTCCCTGACGCGATGGTAAGGCGCTAGGCGCTTTCGAAAATTTGGGTGCCGAAATTCGAAACGTCATAAAAACTAGGGAAATGGTTAGATTTTCTTGCTTGTTGCGTCGAAATGATTCTGTTTGTTTAGACTTTCTTCAGTACCAATTTGATAAGCGTATCTCTTAAAACATGGATAGGGGGCGCTGCAGACTTTGGAGAGCTAGACAACAACTTTAAGCCCGTTATTTTGATAATTTAACACATGCTCGCCAAAGTTTATACTCTAACTTAAAGTTTGAACCCAAAAGTAGAGCCCTGCAAAAAGCGTAAGAGCCGGAATAAAATGTCAAAGTACAGGGTGGTCGAAACTCGAAGGCTCCTAAGAGATAAACAAACAGATTTCTTGACTTATGGCATGCATTTTCATGATTCTGTTTGCTGGGGCTCTCTGAAACTCAGTTGAACGGTACAAAAAGAAACATCGATAGGGGGCGCTTTGGGCAAAAAACATAATTCGTTGACATTTCGGACGCTAACTGGAAACGGGGCGCTACGATCAGTTAGAAACAAAACAAGAGAGTAATTTACTTATCATAAGAAGCTATTAAATCTGCAGTTTTTTTTTTTTTTTTTTTAACAAACATAGCTGGTTTCAATCATGCACAATGCGCGCAATAAAATTTACATAAGGTGCTTTTTGCTGATTTATGCAAAAGATATCGTACCATATCGATATGCAAAAGATACGTAATGCGTAGACGACAACGCGAGATGACGTAGTTGTATGCGCAGACACGTCTTTTGAACGTGCGGTACCTACTTAAGCTTCGGGTTACTTGTCTGCAGATCGGTAGTAGGATGGAACGGTACACAAACTCTGAATTGGCTGACATGCATTTGGCGTATGGCGCTGCTGGTTGTAATGGACGAGCCGCTCAGCGGTTGTACGCCGAGCGTTACCCCAACAGGCAAATCCCCTGCCATGCCTTCTTCGCTCGAGTACACCAGAGGTTGTCCACAACGGGATCTTTCGACGGAGGCAGGCCTGAACGGGAGCGATCAGTGAGCACCCCCGACAACGAAGAGGCTGTGCTTAACCTGGTTGAGGACAACCCAGGTCTTAGCACGAGAGATATCGCCAGACATGTTGGCATTTCGCAAGCAACTGCGTGGCGCATCTTACGTTCCCGGAATCTGCACCCCTACCACATCCAGCGGGTGCAGTTGCTCAGAGAGCAGGATTTTGGCCCTCGAGTGGAATTCTCAAGATGGTACTTGGCGATGAGATCCAGGGATCCCCGTTTTGTAAACAGCATTTTGTTTACGGACGAGTCCACCTTCAGCCGGGAGGGAATGTGGAACGCCCACAACAGTCATGTGTGGTGTGATGAAAATCCACATGAAACCAGAAGCCGAGCAGCCCAGGAGCGTTTCTCAGTAAATGTGTGGGCAGGCATTCTGGGGGATTGCCTCATTGGCCCTTATTTGTTACCTGAACGGCTGACAGGTGGAAATTACCTGATTTTCCTGGATCAAGTGCTGCCGCAGCTTCTGGAGGAGGCGCACGTACCCGTCGCCAGATGTGGTTCCAGCACGATGGAGCTCCGGCCCATTACACGAACGACGTGCGTCTCCATCTAAACGCAAGGTATGGCCAGCGGTGGATCGGGCTTGGGGGTCCAGTTCACTGGCCTGCCCGATCACCAGACCTCACCTGCTTGGATTTCTTCCTTTGGGGTTACCTGAAGGCCGAGGTATACCATACACCTGTCAGCAGTGCTGAAGAACTTGTGGCGCGCATTGTGGCAGCTGCAGGGCAGATCAGAGATACTCCTGGCATTGTTGGAAACACACACTCCTCAATGCGACGGAGGTGCGAAGCCTGCATCATGGCCCAAGGTCGAAATTTCGAGCATCTTCTGTAGTGTATTTCCAGTATCATTGATGTTTTTGGTCTAAATTTATTCAGAAGTGTTGAGCAGAGGTAGAAAATGTGTTTTCATTATTACTAACTGATCGTAGCGCCCCGTATCCAGTTAGCGTCCGAAATGTCAACGAATTATGTTTTTTGCCCAAAGCGCCCCCTATCGATGTTTCTTTTTGTACCGTTCAACTGAGTTTCAGAGAGCCCCAGCAAACAGAATCATGAAAATGCATGCCATAAGTCAAGAAATCTGTTTGTTTATCTCTTAGGAGCCTTCGAGATTCGACCACCCTGTACTTTGACATTTTATTCCGGCTCTTACGCTTTTTGCAGGGCTCTACTTTTGGGTTCAAACTTTAAGTTAGAGTATAAACTTTGGCGAGCATGTGTTAAATTATCAAAATAACGGGCTTAAAGTTGTTGTCTAGCTCTCCAAAGTCTGCAGCGCCCCCTATCCATGTTTTAAGAGATACGCTTATCAAATTGGTACTGAAGAAAGTCTAAACAAACAGAATCATTTCGACGCAACAAGCAAGAAAATCTAACCATTTCCCTAGTTTTTATGACGTTTCGAATTTCGGCACCCAAATTTTCGAAAGCGCCTAGCGCCTTACCATCGCGTCAGGGACCCTACATTCCCTATTCAAAAATGTTCGTCTAGGTGTGCTCTATCGATCCTTAAAGTTTGTCACCGACGAGCTGAATCACCCTGTATATACAAGAAAATTTATACCCATTTTCCTCACGGATATGCAATAATGGAAAAACATTTCTTGGTACTTGCTTCTTATTTATTGTATTCATGCTAGACAATTCGTCGCCTGAGAATAATAAAGTTCTATCTGAGTTTTTGAAAAAAATGATTTACCGATGTAGAAAGGTTCTATTTGTATCTATTAAGGTATTTTTGCATCAAAATGATTTTATATATAATTTACAATCATTATATGACATTATTTTAATCCAGAAATTCCTTCATAGATACAAATAGAACCTTTCTACATCAGTAAGTCATTTTTTTCAAAAACACAGATAGAACCTCATTATTCTCAGATGACGAATTGCAAATTGTAGTTATTATTTTATTTTCAAAAGCTGCCATGTTGCCCGAATATTCTTAATGATAAATCTACAAATGAAAATAACTTAAAATCCTCAAACTAAGTTAATACTTACTAAAAGCGAAAAATATGCACTTAAAATTTAGATAAGCACTTTTTTTATTTACAAGGAGAGGGCCAACCTTGATAGTCACAGATTTTGATTATATTTTTATATGGTGTAGGGTATAACCCCCTTAGTCTCAGGTGCAACGGATTTTATACAACACTTCGTAATTCTTAAGAAACAGGGGGGGGGGTCTGATATTATAATGCTAGTAAAGTATTTACTTTTTAACAAACTCTTTCGAAGAGACATAGCCTGATCGGTACGGCGCGTTCTTTTTATTACGATAACTCGGGTTCAATATTGGAACAAGCTGCATGTGATTTTTAAAAAAATTATACCTGTATTTATAATTTAATAACATCATTGTGAATTTCAAATTGTGCATCAATTACCATTTTTAAAAACCTTTTAAAACAAATAACAAATTATTTACAAATTAAAAAAAGAAAAAATGGGTGATTTTTTTTTTCATAATTACATTGTTGTACAAAACATCATAAAACTGTTAATTATTTCAAAATCCCCTTTAAAAGGGATTTTATGTATTCTTTATCAGTGTAATTATATTGATTGTGTCAATTCATGTTTTTAAATAAACATTTAGGTATATTCTTAGGCAAAAAGGTAAATAATATTGCACTGTTTTTAAGTAAGCAGCATAATTATGCTAAAATTTAGCATAAGAATTAAATTACAACATAATATTGCTGTAAAAAGGGTTTTTAATGAAAGGTTTTTAAATCTGTAACACATTTTTTTACTCATTGAATTATTTTTTCTTTCTCATTTATTTTTTAATTTTAATTTTTTTTCAATGATTTCTTTCATTAGAAATAGATGGCGCCACAGAAGACATTAATTAGGTATATTTTTTGTTTGGCTTGTGCTGGTAAAGGTTTTTTTTTATTTATTTACAAAAAATGTGAGTATAATTCTATAATTATTTATAAACGTGTAAAAAAGGAACAGACAATCTGTTGTTTAGAACAACGGTTCCCAATCTATGGGTCGCGACCTACTGGTGGGCCGCGGTAGCTGTTTTGGTGGGTCGCGGAACAATCGAGGTTTGTTATCAAAATATATCTTTTATTTCATCTGTTTTAAAAGATTTGACAATTTCAACAGGGAATAACATGTCAAGGGAAAATCTTTAATTTCCTTTTAGATTACTATACGAACAGAATATCCAGAAAAAAATTTAAATCAGCTTTGAGGACCTTGATCAAGTTCAAAACTTTGTGCTTATGGGAACATGCTTTTTCTAATTAGCTGTTTTTGAAAGATTGAGACAAATTGAGTGTTAATGCATATGTTCGCACGTTGATAAGTGCCAGAGTACTGACTAGGGAACTGCAAGAAGTGTAAGTCACCGATTTTGATGAAAGTGGTATCGTTGGAAAGATCTCGTCGAGTGCAGTAAAAAACTCAATAAAACTACCCGTCGCAAATGAGCCGTTTTCGAGATATCCAACAATATATGTCACGTAGCTAGTGCACGTAGTTGCTTAATAAGGGACCGCAAAAAAATTTATTCTCGATTTTAACGAAAGTGGTATCGTTGTAAAGATATCATCGTGAGGATTAAAAAGCTCAATGGGATCACCCGTCGGAAATGAAACGTTTTCGAAATATCCGACAATTTGTGTCACATTGCTGGGAAACTGCATTAAGGGACATAAATTGTTGGGTATTTCGAAAACGGCTCATTTCAGATGGTTACTTCCATTGAGTTTTTTACTTCTTGTAATGATATCTTTGCAACAACATCATTTTCATCAAACATCAAACATCACCGGGAAAACAATTTTTTCCGGTGCCCGATTAAGTGTGCACTAGAACAGTATGCACTAGCTACGTGACATAAATTATCGGATATCTCGAAAACAGCTCATTCCCGACAGGTAGTTCATTGAGTTTTTTCTCCCTCATGATGATTCTTTTTAACGATACCACTTTCGTTAAAATCGACACCAAAATTTTTTGCAGTCCCCCATTAAGTATGCACTAATTACGTGACATATTTTGAGGATATCTAGAAAACGAAGCATTTGCGACGGGTAGTTCTAATTAGTTTTTTACTGCTCTCGATGATATCTTTCTAATGATACCACTTTCTCTCAAAATCGGTGACTTACACTTCTTGCAGTTCCCTAGTTCGACAAACTGCGTGTTAATATATGTTCCCACATTGGTAAACACCAGTACCTGAAATCTCATTCATAAAAAAAAAAATTATGTTTTCATAATAATTAAACTTATTTTTAACTACCATTGTAGTTTGTACATTGTTTTAATTACTATTCACATATACACACATAGGATAGCCGAGCATATAGAGATCGTACAGAAATTGCTATACTGATATATAACTTTATCTTGGATGAGTCGCCAAATTTTTTTTACTGACAGGTGGGTCACGAATTTTTTTTTTTTCATTGAAATAAGGTGGGTCGCGTTTTAAGAAAGTTTGGGAACCGCTGGTTTAGAAGATCAATCTGAAGTGTTGGCATTCAATGAAAATCAGTAAAGTGATCTCACGAAGGCATTACCCAGGTCAAAATTCATGCTAGTACCAGCAACGAAAATATGCTAGTTATTGCTATATATTGCTTTGTCTGCTAGATATTCCTGCTATTATATGCTTTAAATTGCTAGCCAGCATCACATGCTATATAGCTAGCTTACACAGCAATAGCATGGCAAGCTATGTACAAGCATCTTATGCTTATTTGCTGTTTAAGCTTTTTCCAAAGCATGCAGAGGTAGGTACCTTAACATGCTATAACATGCTATTCTATGCTTACCAGCATAATATGCTATGCAGCCAGCTTAGGGAGAAATAGCACGACAAGCTATGTACAAGCATATTTTGCTTATTAGCTGTTTAAGCTACTTCCAAGCATGCACAGTTAGGTACCTCAACATGCTATAATATGTTTTTTATGCTTGCCAGCATAATATGCTATGCAGCCAGTTTAGGGAGAAACAGCATGACACACTATGTACAAGATTTTTATGCTTGTTTTCTATTTAACCTTCTTCCAAATCATGGAGAGGTAAGAATATTATATGCTTTAGCATTATATGCTTTTTAATGCTTGTCATCATGATATGCTAGGAAAACAGCATGACGCACTATGTGCCAATAAAACATTCTAATTCACTAAAAAAAAATAGCAACAATAAATTATCTCTTGGTTATGAATTTCTGCTAGAATAACAGAATTTAATTGTTTAAGCAGTACTTTGCACAGTTCTGCAAGAAATGGGAGATTGTATACAATAAGAGTAAATATTTTTGAACATTGCAAAAGCATACTTTTTGTGAAAGCTATCTGAGTTTTTTATGCTTTCATATCAGTGCATATTTTATATTTCAAAAACTGGTTACATTCTTTGCATAATATAAGTGCATATTCGATATTTGCAAAATATGTGCATATATTTTTGAATAAAATAAGTGCATTTTCTATGTTTGCAAAAAGTATGAATTTTTATGGAAAATAATAAACGAACAAATAACGGAACTGTTGGGAGCGCCAAGTTTTTCCCGCTATTTGGAGGTGTTCTAATACAGTAAAATAGAACTTTCTTTCTGTTAGGGTTTAACTATGGGGGATAGGGAATTTTGTGATTTACCTTCTGCGAGAAGTTTCTAAGGAGAATATCCCATACAATCTTTAAAAGGAAAAAAAAATCCCTTCTTTTGCTTAGTATTTATATATTTTAGCTTAAATCGAAAAAAAAAATGCAATTATGTCATTAAAAATCGGCGAAAACAAAATTTAGTTCATTAAATTTAAACGAATACTCGAGAAGTATTGTTATCACCACTTAAATTCATCATTATCTTAAACCACCGATTTGAGATTAATTTTTAACTTTTAAACAATAAAAGAAACAGAACTAAAAAATTATTTCCATAGCGGATTTATAAGAATTACTCTTCTCCTCCCTTATCGGAAAATTAACTCACCTTTTAACTGATCTTTTAACTGATCTTTTTCTTAGTGTTGAATTATTTTAACTTACATGAAAATTATAAATTTACTATGTCTTTAAGAATAGGATGAAAATAAAATTATGTTTATTGAATTTAAAAAGCTGGGCAAGGAGAAGAATAGCTGTGCACCACCGTGTGAATAAACACTGCCTTTTGAACTCTATGAGATAATGCTTTAACACACAAACTTAACAAAAATAATAACAATTAATTTTTATAGCCCCCCCCCCCCTCTTCATGAAATGCAAGAAAAATCACCGTCACTTTCTCTTAGTATTTAATTCTTTTAAATTGCTCCAAAAGTAAAATTTTTTGTGTTTATTAAAATAAGGGAAAAAATATGTTTTTAAATTTCAAAATCAAGGGGTGGTAGATGTTCTTTTTGAGCTATTACAACGTAAATTCAAAACTTCCTTCGTCCACCCGCTTGAGAAAAAAATTTAACGCATAAATCTAAAACCAAATTAAAATTAATTTCCATGAAGATTTTTGGGGAATATGCGTTTTCCTCATTAGGATATTCTTAGCTGTCAATTTTCCTAGTGCTTAATTATCTTAAGTTATTAAAAAAATAATAAAAAGGGTTTTCAAAATCGGTAAAATACAAAATTTAGTCATTTAAATTTCAATATCCAAGCAGCACTCTTTCATTTAAGAAATATGTTTATAACAATCGATTCAAAAATATGTATAATTCATTCTCCCTCTTTCCAATAAACATTACACTTTTAAAATCCCCCACCTTAAACTGAATTTACCTGAAATTTATTATATTAAAAATTATTTATTTAATTATTTTACTTCAAAACTGTTTATTTCTCTTCAAAAAATAATTCAAAATATGTTCAATTTATGTATTAAGCAATAAAAATTCTTTTAATAATAATGATGAATTATATTAATCAAACCATATTCTAATTATATCCATTAACTATTAATAAAACTCTAACAATATATTAACCTTATTAATTGAAATTACCAGAAATTATAATTGCATCTATAAATTGACACTTTCCCTATTAAAAATATCAACGCACAGTTGTATCAGCTTGGTCAAACATCACTTGCAATTACAGACATTCAAATCACGTCCCCACTAGCAAGGTCAGAAGAACGCGTGCCTTCCAAGCAGCAGGTTATGAGTTCTATCCTCGCCCGAGGAAAAAAAATAATCCGATACAGTTTCTCCCCTCAATATCCGCAGTCAATTACGGTATCGTCAATAGATGGCCACACCAGTGTCGTGTTTTTCTTCTTTTTAACTAGTAACTGATGCTAGAAATTTATTGCTAGATTAGCAAAAATTAAAAGCAAATGATGGTAGAAAAATTGTGTTAGGCTAGCAAAAAATACAACCAAGTAATGGTGTTGGTTGCTGCTAGGCCAGTAACATATTCAAGCAACACATGCTGGAATATGCTTGCTGGCCAAGCAGTAAAGTGGGCCGAAACACATCATCACTTGCTCTGTAAAAAAAAATCTGTAGTACTACTAGAAAATCTCTTGGCAACTGGGATTCCATAAACTTTTCTAGTAATCAATACAGCTTTTTCTCAAGTAACACTACTGCATTAAACTTAGTAAACAGCACAAAGACTTTCTTAGTGAACATACTAAGAAAGCCTTAGTAAACCTTACAGGTGTTTTTTTAATATGAATACTAAGAAATGATTAGTAGTATTACAGATGCTTCTCTTGTATCTTCACTAAGAAATGATTAGTAGTAATACAGATATTTCTCTTGTATCTTCACTAAGAAATTCTTAGTAGCCGTTACAGATTCTTTTTTAAGTATCTTTACCAATAAATGGTTAGAAGTTTTACAGATACTTCTCTTGTACCTTCACTAAGAAATTCTTAGTAGCCATTACAGGTATTTATTTAGTATACGAATATTAATACTACTAACCATTTCTTAGTTTTCAAACTAAAAAAGCACCTGTAATGTTTACTAATGATTTCTTAGTATGTTCATTAAAGAAGTTTGTGTACTATTTACTAAGTTTAATGCAGTAGTGATACTTAAAAAGAAACTGTATTGGTTACTAGAAAAGTTTATGGAATCCCAGTTGCCTAGAGATTTTCTAGTAGTACTACAGATGTTTATTAAGAAATGGTTAGTACTATTAGATGCTTCTTTTGTATCTTAACTAAGAAATTGCTAGCAGCCGTTACAGGTCTTTTTTAGCATGTGTATTATGAAACCTTTAATTTGCTTTAATGGTTGTTTATATATAAATGTTTGTAATAAATACATATTTCACAAATAATTTTCTTTGATTTAAATACGTATCTTGTTTTATTATCTTTTTACTAAACAATACTTATATTTTTAGTAATTTCTTTAAAAAGGGATTTTTGCACAGAAATAGAAATAAAAGCACCAATGCAGAAAAAATTTCTACCCACCGCCCCATATTTCATTTTAAACAGCATTTTTTTTAATAATATGTATACTTAAAATACATATTTCCTTTTGATATTGTCTTACTTTTATTTATTTTTTATTTTATTTTATTTTATTTTTGGACTTAAGTTTACAATTCCTGCCAAAAACCTCATTTCTAAGAAATCACTAATGCATATACTTGGATATTAGCTTCAAATAATAATTTTACTTGGTACAAAATTACTTAAGTTCTTTGAAATTTATGCTATATGTTAGTGTTCACTCCAGAAACAAAAAGGGCATGGTGCTATTCACTAAAAAAGGCACTTATGGAAAAAAAAATGTTATTGCTTTTGGAAGGAGGGGAAAAAAAAAGTAGGAAAATGTGTAATTTTAAAGTATGATAAATCAAGTAACATTAATTTCAAATGATTTTATAATATAAAAATAAAAAATATAATTAAATTAAAACATGATTGAATAGTTTCATGTTCTTATTCATAAAGAAATGAAAAAAAAATATTTTTGGGCACACTAATTTAGAAATACATATACAGAAATATTTTATTACAAATCTCGGGGTAAAACTAGTGGTGCATTTTACTACTTTTTAAAAAGGCAGGGTGCATTTTGTAAATTTGAAAAAGAGCAGGGTGCTGCGCTCTTCAAAAGTGGTCTAGACTGAACACTACTATATGATAAAACATGTCTGTGAGCAAAGCTGACAGATATAGGCAGTGGCAAGAATTTGTTTCTCTTTTTTCTCAAATTAATAACTTCTAACCATAAAATAAAGCTAAGAATGCACTACGTTATTTGAAAACTATTTCAAATTATTGATTTTTCAAGATTTTTAAAATAATTTTCTACCACAACTCTTTAAAAAAATCAATCTTCATCATATGAGCTATAATAACTCATTTCCATTTTTCTACACCGATAAAAGTGAATTTCAGGTGTCAAAATTGTTGTTATGTTTCATATAAAAAATCTTAAGTTGTGAATTTGAAGAAAATTTTTGCAACTAATTCTAAGCACACTATTGATGTTTTAGACATTTCCTTACAAAATTTACTAAGTTGTTAAACTCAGTATATGTATTTCATAGTAGCTTTTTCTTCATACTTCTGACATTTAATAATTTTTTAATATGCTAAACACTTTGAAAATAGCCACATTTGACAACAGGTTTAATCCAGTTTGCCCAATTGAAATTCTTAATTGCACAGATAGTTTTAACACAATACAAATATAAAACATTTTTATTTGTAACTAATGTATGTGTTAATACAATTTAAGAATTATAAGTGTTCAAATTAAAATACTTACTCTATTAGACTTTTTTTTAAATAACAGGGCTGCCACAGTAAAGCAATTTTCTAAATTTTGCTTATGTTCTTTTTATTTATTTATTTATTTTTTTTGAACAATAATAATATACAATTATTTTTAAATAGTGGTAAGTGAAAAAAAAAAAATAGTTGTCAATGTCGACCCATCATTAGCTGAAATAAAAAGTCACATATACAATAAAAAAGCAACACAATTCAGTTGGTTTGCAATATACTCTTCATTTATTGAAAGTACAAATTATATATATTAAAAAGATATACGACTGATATTCAATAACAATACAATTTATAAACAAAGTTTTCTTCAGACAGTGTTCGGAGGCTGCTAAACATTGCCTGGTCTTTGGGGAAACGAAGTAGCCACTTTACTTATACATTTAATGCATCAAAATCCACAATCTTAGTATACTTTGTATGAAGGTAACCCAAGTCGATAAAATGGGAATTGCTCCAAACATCAGATTAATCTTTCCACCTGTTTTGATAATGAAAGAATGAAATTTTTCAGAGATAAAATTGATACTAGTGCAAACACAAGATAATTACACTGAAGTATGCAAAAACATAATAAACAAAATAATGAAATTGAAGAAACTGTCTTACTTCTGTTTCCACTGCTCGAACAAAAGGAAAAAAAAATACTTTTCTATTTTGGCATAAATTTCAGGTTTTATGAGCTTAATAATGTAAAATTTTTCAATTAGTATGCATTCTGCAAAACTGAAAAATCTGACAAATTAAAAAAAAATAAAAACCAAAATGCTGTTATTTAAAAGCATTTTTTGGTACTGTGTTTTGTTGAGAGAAGGACACATTTTATCATTATGTTTTTAAATTTGATAATTATAATTTTCAAGAAATTACTTAACAATTTTTGTTTGAAATCTGATTTTGCAGACTCTTAGAAAAAGGAGAAATTTATACTGTTAAAATTAACTTCTGGTAAAACTAAAAATAATTTTGGAGAGGAGGGAGGGATTTAGGTATAAAAATTATTTTTACTACAAAGCATGGATGCAACTTTGAAATTTGGCTAAGACTGAAATTATCTGAATCCCCCCCCCCCCATCCCCTAATGACTGCGCACACATACACTTGCTTCGATGCACCACCTAAACAAAATTCAACACGTCGAAAATTATCTGCAGTAAAATACAATGATGTTGAAACAAAATTATAAAAAAAAAGTGCATGTGAAACATTCATATCCTTGTCAACAGTATTTGAAAAGTTTAATTTAGTCAGGGTAAAGCTAAAAATAATACAGTTGACAGCTATGACACATAAAATCAAGGGGAATTCTGAGTAGAAATTTTTCGTATGAAATTCACAGCAAATTTTCTGAAAGGTTACAGTCAGACTTGTATAAAACCAAAAACTTTCTGTGCATGTAATATTCGGTCAAAAGCTTTCTGCAAATTAATGTTGGGTGTAATTTGCGTTTTTTGTGTGATTTATGAATGTAATTTGCATTTTTGAGCAATTTATGGACATAATTAGCATTTTTTTATGAGATTCATGAACGTAATTCACATTTGTTATGCGATTTATGGACGTAATTGTTATTTTCATGCGATTCACAGATGTAATTTGTATTTTTGAGCTTTCTGCTAACTAAATTTGGATGTTTTGAGCGATTTATGGATGTAATTCGCATTTTTTTGGCAATTTATGAACGTAATTTGCATTTTTTTACATGATTCATGAACGTAATTTTCGTTTTTATGCAATTTGTAAGCGTAATTTGCATTTTCTATACGGTTCATGTACGTAATTAGTGTTTTCTGAGAGATTTATGGACGTATAATTCGAGTTTTTCCACGATTCATGATTTTTTACATGATTTATGAATGTAATTTGCATTCTTTGAGAAATTTATGGATATAATTCATGTTTTTTATGAGATTCATGAACGTAATTTGCGTTTGTTACTCGATTTATGGACGTAATTCTCTATTTTCATATGATTCATGCCTCATGGACGTAATTTGTGTTTTTTTTAATCTTTCTGCTGATGAAATTCCTGTTTTTTGAACAATTTATGGACGTAATTCGCTTTTTTTATGCAATTCACGGTTTTAATGCAATTTGCATTTCTTTACACGATTCATAAACATAATTCGCATTTTTTATGCAGTTTATGAACATAATTTGCATTTTTTTACACGATTCATCAATGTAATTCACGTTTTTGAGAGATTCATGGATGTAATTAGTGTTTTTTATGCTATTCATGGACAAAATTCATGTTTTTTAGGCCCGCCACACACTAGTGAAACATTGAATGAAAAAACGTGAGACATGCGACAATTTCACCCTGGTAACAAAGAAAAAACCAGTTTGACTGTGTCATGTCGCACGATTTTTGACGCATGTTTCACTAGTCTGTGGTGGGCATTATGAAACTTGTGCACGAAATTCCTGTTTTATACGCGATTCATGTATAGAATCTACACTTTTAGTGGGGTCTTTGGATGAAAATCTCATTTTCGACACAGCTTTTGAGAGAAATTCCTGTTTTTGGTGCTGTATTTTGTCGAAATGGCTTTTTTTCTTTTTTTACATGATTCTTTGTTCAAATGCATGTATTTTATGCCATTCTTTGTCGAAATGCATGTCTTTTATGCGATCCTTTGTTGAAAAACACGACTTTTTCAAGGTCTTTTGACGACATTCTTGTTAACAGTAAGTAATTCGTTCATAAAATTGAGGGTATATTTTTATTTTTTGGCACTAAAAAAGTTATAAAATAAAAATTGTTTCTGTATTAAAATTTTCTGCGCACGGCGTGTGTCTATATTATACAACTCTGGTTACAGGAAAGGGAGTAAATACCTTCCTGTCCCTAACTATATGCTTTTTTCCTATAATATTTTAATGAAATGTGCCTCTTTTTTGAGAGTTGACAAAAATTGCGTCTATTTTGTGATAGATTGTCAAAATTTACATCTTTCAGTGGCGGATCCAAAAGGGGGGGTCATGACCCCCCCCCCTGAAGCTCTTCAAAGAGGAATGTAAGTGGGTCATTCCATGTGACTTCATCCAGACCATGTCACCCACCATCACAGATTTCTATGAAATTTCATACACAAAAACAATGTCTAAAGATATGTTGTTACACCAAATTTCAGTTTAAAATAATTTTTTTCATGAATTACAAGCATTTAAAAATATCCCCCTCAGTCGATTTTTCGCTGAAAATTATGTTCCGTTACACATGTAATGTTGGATAAAAATGCTTATTTTTCTAAATATTACTAATAAAATTTGATGTATATTTTTTTAGATGTTCTTAATAATGCATTTTATTAAAAGAATGGTTTATAAAACGTTTTAGAAGTTAAATATTATTTTTAAAAAATATTTTATCCAAGGAGTTAAGAAAAATAAAGAAATATGCATTTCATTTTTTTTTTTTAATATGTGCTCCCCATTTGATTTGGCTGATATTTTTTATATACGTAGTTTAGAAGGAAACCTTTAAATTATAAAAAAATTAGAAAGGTGTTTTTTGAAATTTTTGAAAAAAAAAATTTTTTTGTAAGTTTTACAGAACATATCTAAAGGATTATTAAAGATCTAAATTCTTCGAATATTTGACTTCTAAAACGTTTTATAAACCATTCTTTTAATAAAATGCATTATTAAGAACATCTAAAAAAAATATACATAAAATTTTATTAGTAATATTTAGAAAAATAAGCATTTTTATCCAACATTACATGTGTAACGGAACATAATTTTCAGCGAAAAATCGACTGGGGGGGGGGGGGTATTTTTAAATGCTTGTAATTCATGAAAAAATAATTATTTTAAACTGAAATTTGGTGTAACAACATATCTTTAGACATTGTTTTTGTGTATGAAATTTCATAGAAATAGTGGATGACATGGTCTGGATGAAGTGACATAGAATGAACCAACAGTTACTACTTAATTATATAAAAAGTGATATTTCAAGTGATATTACAAGTGTGCAGTACTTTACTGATGGTTGTGCTGCACAGTACAAAAATTGTAAAAAATTCATTAATTTATGCTATCACATGCAAGATTTTTTAATTTCTGCAGAATGGTCTTTTTTTGCAACCAGCCACGGCAAATCTCCATGTGATGGTATTGGAGCAGTTGTAAAAAGACTTACAACAAAAGCAAGTTTGCAGAGGTTTTATGATGACCAAATTATGTCAGCTACAGAGATGTATAATTTTTGCAAAGAACATATAAAATAAATAACATTTTTTTATGTGAGCCAAGAAGAGATGTCAAAATTACGAGAAAATCTTCTTGATCGGCTGAAGATTGCAAGAACCATTCCAGGAACTCGGAGTATGCATCATTTTAAACCACTTTCGATTTATGAAATAGAAAGTAAGCGGATAAGTGCTGATGATAACTACAGTCTAATTCATAAATTGACTACTACACACATAGAGCCACCAATATTACATACTAGTAATTATGTTGCATGTGCCTATGATAATCATTGGCATATTGGGATTATTCAGAGCATAAATTATGATGAAAAAGATGCAAATATAAAATTTATGCATCCCAACGGACCTTCCACTTCATTTTATTGGCCAAATAATGATTATTGCAATGTGCCCTTCAACCATATATTATGTAGCTTTGAATTGACTACTGCAACAGGACGAACGTACGCTCTTTCAAAAGAATCTACAGAAACAATCAATCACAATTGGAGCATTTATAAAATGCAATATTTAGTGAAATAATATGTTGAAATTTCTATTTATATTTCCTTTTAAATTTATCATGAACTGCCACTTACTATTCAATTATAAAAAAGCGGAAATCTGGTACAGATATAAATCTTATATTTCAAATTGGTTAAAAATTGAAAAGCTTCTGTATCAGATATGTAAGTAAATGTTGTGCATATATGTAATCAGTAACAATGTATAATTTTTATGATTTTATTACATGATATATAACCCAGAATTTTATGCAACATTGTTAAATTATATACAACATTTATCAAATTGTTCACTTTATTCATTTTTTTTTTTGAATTATTTCTTTAATTTTACTTCAAATTGCTACTAAGTCTACTTTATTTATAAGTTTTATTTTTGTTTATTAAGATAAAAACTTGGTGTTAGTTTTAATAGTTAATCCTCTTATTATAGATAAATAACTGAAGCCATTTTGACAAAAACTGTCAAGATGCCCCACCTCCTGCAAAAAATAAATAAGTAAATAAAAATAAATAAATCTAGAAATAGTTAGAAAAAATGTAGTGATATATTTTTGACAGGATATTGAAGAATGTGTCTAAATGTATATCTCAGGAATCCGGAATGTAAAGAGAGGGGGCCCTTCTATGTTATCGATAATAGAATATTTATGAATTGACTGATTATTAATAAAGTCTCCGAATCATCTTTATGCTAGATTATTTCTTTAAATGTGTATATGTCTTCAAATATGTTCATACATGTTATATATATATATATATATATATATATATATATAAAGATTTTTTTTAAATCCTTCAAAAAAGTTTTTTTTGGGGGGGGGTGGAAGAAAAGATTGATAATAAAAGGCTCATAAAAAATATTTAGCAAAATAAAATGGGTGAAACATCCATAAATATATATGTATTTTTTGAAATTCAACATGAAATGTCAATTTTATATGGATATTCAAAAAATCTAAAAGAAAAATTTGTTTCTTAAGTTTTCCAAAAAACACCTCTCTAATTTTTTTACTGTGGAAAGATTGACTAATAAAGAGTTCATAAAAAAATATTTAGCAAAATAAAATGATGAGCACAACTATAAATATTTTTTTGAAATTCATGCATGAAATGTCAATTTTATTTGAAATTTAAAAGTTCAAAATAAAAAAATATTTATTTATCGTAAAAAGAAAACAAAAATTTGTATTACTTTATAAAATATGTAATATAAAGAATGTTCTGAAAAAATTCTAACCATTTTATAATTATTTTGTAAAGAGTTATGAAGTTTTTTGTATAACCATACAGAAAATCAACACTTTAAAAATTTCCATAGAAAAAGAAAAGTGTCACATGTTCAGCTGTCTGTAACTTAAAATATTTTAATTGGATTCCATTAAAATTTCACATGGTAACATCTTATACATGTATTTGTTCATGTACCAATTTTCGTCAAAATCTGAGACGGTGGGTGACATTTCATAAAATTGTTGGATGATTTGACATGGAATGACCCAAGTGTAAGGAAAAAGTGCTAAAACAGGAACGCAAAATAACATCTAATCGAAAGAATTTGCGTTTTTTTCGAAACTGATCAAGAAAATTCGCGAATTGCCGCGCTTGATATACATGATTCACAATTTTTTCGCACCCGATCTGTGAAATTCGCGATTTTGAGATTTTTCCATGAATGGTCTGCGAAATTTGTGATTTTTCTTCACTTGATTGACAAAAAATTCACGATTTTTCCGTGTCCAATCCACGAAATTAGCACATTTTCTTCGTTCTTGTTCGATCAAATATGAATTTTTCCGCAGACGAACTATGAAACTGAAGAAAACTGACTTACGAAATCTGCATTTTTTTCCAGCCATAAATTAATGAAATCCGTGATTTTTTTCTCGCGATAAACTGACGAAACTCACGATTGTTCTGCAGCCGCTGAAAGATTTTTTTAATTTTTCCGCGCATCATCGACAAAATTTGTGGTTTTCCGCCCCCTATCAAGAAAATCAGCGAGTTTTCGTTCTGAATCGATAAATACGCATTTTTCCGCACCGAACAATAAAATTTGCGATTCTTAACTGACTGATGAAATCTGCATTTCCCCCCCCCGCCGTAAATTGATGAAATCTGTGATTTTTTTTCTCGCGATAAACTGGTAAAACTCGCTATTGTTCTGCAGCCGCTCAAAAAGATTTTCAATTTTTCTGCGCATCATCAACAAAATCTTCGATTTTTTCTTGCCCTATCAACGAAATTAGCATTTTTTCGTTCCGAATCGACAAAATTTGCGAGTTTTTTGTACCCAATCGCCCGAATCGCCCCTTTTACGAAGACAATCGACTACATTCGTGATAATTTCTTTCCCGATTCACGAAATTGTCAATTTTTGCGTTCCATATCAACTCGAAATTCATGATTTTTTAAATTCCCAATCAACAAAATTTGAGTTTTTTCCATTCCCGATCGAATAAATTCGCGCTTTTTACGAAACGATTGAGAAAATTGGGGGTTTTCCGTGCCCTATTAACGAAATTCGAGATTTTTTCGTTCCAGATCGACAAAATTCGGGACTTTTTGTGGTCAATCGACAAAAATTGCGATTTTCCTGAAACATACAGACAAAATTAGAGATTTTTTGATGGCCGATAGAAAAACTCGCGATTTTCCAATGTCCAGTTGACGATATTTTCGATTTTTGTGCGACCAGTCAACGAAATTCGTGCTGTAAACAGAGAAAACAGGCGACTTTTCCGCAACCTATGAACAAAATTTGTAATTTTTTCAAGTATTATAAAAAAAATGTAGGTTTTTTTTCCTTGGCCGATAAATGAAATTGGAAATTTTTCGCGTCTAATCGACAAAATTCACGATTTTTCCGTACCTAATCGACAAAATTTGCGATTTTTTTTCCATGCCCGATTTGCAAAATTTGCTACTTTTTATCGTAATTCCCTTTTCACAAGATTTACTGATTTTAAAATTGTTTCATTAAATCATCTGTCAAAAATTGTGACCCCCCCCCCCTGGAGGATGGGCTGGATCCGCCCTTGACATCTTTTAAGTGATTTTTTGACATATATATTTTTTTACTATAATATTTTTTTATTTTGTTTTTTTTTCTGAATTTTTCACTGAAATTAGGGGTTTTTTCTATGATTTTTTGATGAAATCTGCATATTTTCCATGATTTTTTGATGAAATTTGCATATTTTAAATTTTTTTTATGAGAATCGAATTTTTCTGCTATTTTTTGATGAAATTATCTGCAATCTGGCGACAATAAAATTTTTGTGCAATCCCTTGATGTAGGAATGCACAACCTATGGGCCGTGGGCCAAATGTGGCCCACGATGGGTTAACGTGTGGCCCGCGAACTTTGTCAATTTACAACTAGAAAAAATTGCAATTTTTATGCAAAAGTCTCAGAAAAAAAATCGTAAATTTCATCAATTTACTGCAGGAAAATAAAATTTCGTCAGTCACTTAATAATTGCTAATTTCTTTGATTGAACACAGAAAAGTCGCGAATATCATTGACAAAGTGCAGAAAGATCGCACATTTCGTTCATCAGGTGTGAAAAAATTGCGAATTTTGCTCATGAAAGTCGGAAAAATTGTAAATTAAGCCGATCAAACACTGAAAAATCAAGACCTTTTGTCGATAAGGCATGGAAAAAATAGCGAATTTTGTTGATCGGATGCGAAAAATCACACATTTCATTGACCGAGCAAGAAAACGTCGCGAGATTTGTTGATGCACGAAAAAATTGCAATTCAAACTCATTGGCTGGGGAAAAATCTAATGTTTTCTCGGTCTATCACATGAAAAAAAATGCGAATTTCCTTGATCAGGAACAACGTGAATTTTGAAGATGAGGGACAAAAAAAATCGCAAAGTTTGTTGATAAGGTAAGGCAAAATCGAGAATTCTGCGTGGTGATGCACGGAATAATTGAAAATTTCGTTGATCAGTTGCGAAACAATCACGAGTTTTGTAAATTTATCAAGAGGGAAAAAAAATCACAAATTTCATCTTGCCGCGTAAAAAAATGCAATCAAAAATGCATCAAAATAGTTAAAAATCGCGAGTTTCATTGATCGGGTTCCGAAAAATTGGGAATTTCGTTGGTCAGACACGGAAATATCGTGAATTTTTTCGACTCCACACAGGAAAATTTCATCTATCTCGTGCAGAAAAATCAGGAATTTTGTTGATGAGGCGAAGAAAATGGCGAATTTCTTCGATCGGCTTTGCAAAAATCGCAAATTTCGTCGATCAGGTTCATAAAAATTGCGAATTCTGACAATCAGCTTGATAAAAATCGCGTTCGTCGATAGGGTTTGTAAAAATAGCGAATTTTATCAATCATGCAAGAAAAAATTGCAAATTTTGCTAATCAGCTTCATGGAAATTGTGAATTTCGTCGATTGGCTTCGTAATATTCGCGAATTTTGTCGAACGGCCTTGTAAACTCGTAAATTTGACGATCAACTTCGTATAAATTGCTAATTTTACTGATCAGGTGCTGAAAATAACTCAATCTTCGGTACTTCCAGGTTATCCCGTCGACCAAAAAATTATTGCCAAACTATAAGATTAAATGCCAATAATGGATGATCATGAATGTCACATTCAATGACATTAAATGTGATTCACATGTTTAAAATGTCTTTAAGTGATTTTTATTTAGACTTTTTATTAATATTCTACTAATTATTTGTTTTTTCGTTATTTAAAATAAAAATGTCAACATGTATAATTTGGCAAAATTGGTTGACGGGATAACCTAGAAGCAGGGTTGGCACGGTTTAAACCAATTTGTTTTAACCATGGTTTAAACCAAATGGTTTTTTTCTCAAAAAAACCAACTGGTTTTTTTAGACGAAATCTAATGACATTTTCTTTTTTTTATATATAATTTACGTGTTTCAGATTATTGGACATAAATAATTTCTACTTTTAACACTTTATTTCAGTAATAAGTATTATATATAGTGGGTTTAGGTCTTTTTTTATGCATAGGATTTTTTCTATAAAAAAAAGCAATTTGTTTTTTAGAAGAAATCTAATGACATTTTCTTTTTTTCTTTATAATTTACGAGTTTCAGATTATTAGATATAAATAATTTCTATCGTTTTTTAGAAGAAATCTAATGACATTTTCATTCTTTCTCTATAATTTATAAGTTTCAGATTATTGAATATAAAAAATTTCTACTTTTAAGTTTTAACACATTATTTCAGCAATAAGCATTAGGTATATTGGGTTTACGTCATTTGTTTATGCATAGAATTCAAATCAGTACACATTGGTGAACATATCTATTGCTCTAAAGAAAAAACTTCAAACATGTGAATTGATCAAAGATAAAATAGATTCAATATTTAGTATAAAATATTTTAATTTTTTTAATAATGCAGAATATTTAATGCAATTAATAATGTAACACAATGACCTTTTAAGATTTTGCACAAATTGTAAAAGAAATTTTTCTTGATTAGGGAGATTATTTTGAAGAATTAAAATCAAAATATGAAACCAAATAAGAGTGTATTCAAAGATTGATTGCTAGTTATAGCATTTTAATAATAATGTTTCCCCTCTGCTAAATCTAACGACTAAAAATATTAACTTCAAAATGTTACTCAGAAAGAAAAAATCCTAAGTAGTATTTGTAATTTATTATTTGAATATTTGTGGAAAAGAATATTTATCAAACTACATCCAAACGTTTATTATTAGTAATTAAAAGATTATTTATAAAGATTTACAGGGCATCAATGGTTCACTGTGTAGAGCAGTTAAAACTTTCAACATAAGACTGTTTGCCAAAACTTTTTAAATTGAAAAATGATTTTTTTTTTTATTTTCAGCATAAATTCACTATAATTATTAAATTTAAATTATTTTAAATGAAATTATACTGCTTATAAACCAATAATGTCTGTTTTTATCAGTAAATATGCATGTATATGTCATAAGAAAGGATGTTTTTTAAAAATACCCGGTTTAAACCAAAAAAAACCTGGTTTAAACAAAAAAAACCGTTTTTTTTGTTTTTTTTCGAAAAAACCTGGTTTTTTTCCAACCCTGCCTAGAAATACCCAATCTTCAAACCACGAGTCTCGTTCATTTTTTCAAAATGAAATCTTATATTTGTACTTATAAAAGAAAATATTCTCCGAGGAATAACCCGTTTGGAAAAGATTTGAAAGTATAGTAGAGCCTCGATAATCTGGATCTTTTTTTTTTAACCTTTTTTTTTTTCAAGTTTGAGAAGCATTTGGCTAATTTCCATAACATTAAGTTGTTGCATCGTCGTATTCTGACTAATAAAAAAATTTTGCCATTCGCTTCTCAAAGTTGACAAAAAACAAGCGATCCGGATTATCAGGGTTCTACTGTACTAAGATTTTTTAAATAAAATTAATGTTTAATCATGTAACATCTATAATTGATTATTTAATCGCCTGTTAAGAAAGCACTATTCCTTTTATGTTAAAAGCAAGGCGAAAATTTCATTTGGTCATATTTTATACTTATTTATTCTATAATATGTTAATAGTGATTTTTTTTTAAAGCTGTATACTTAAATATAATCCTTAAGTACTTATAATATTAAAACCAGTAAGAAATAATTCTTTAGTTAAGGGAGGAAATGAAGTTTGTAAGAAAATTTTACAAAAATATAATAAAAAAATTGGGTATTACTTGGTTATCCCACTGACCAATTTTGCCAAATTATACAAATCGCCAAACTAATAGCAAAATTATATATATTGACATAATTTTTATTTTGAATAACGAAAAAACAAATAATTAGTAGAATATTCATAAAAATACAAATCAAAAATCAAAATAAAAGCACTTAATGATGTTTTAAGCACCTTTATCATGTTTAATGTCACTGAATGTGATATTCAGTCATCCATTATTGGCATTTAATCTTATGGTTTGGTGATAATTTTTTGGTCGACGGAATAACCAAGCAGTACCAAAAATTATAAGTGTAAAAAACAATCCAAATGTATAAATTTTACACTTAATTTGTATAACTTGATAGGTATGAGTACATTGTTGATGAAATAATCAAGTATAGTATGATTTAATTATCATAATTATATGTTTAGAACATTCGAAATTCAACAGAACCACCGTTGAAAAAACATTGGAAAAAAAAAAAACTATGTATCTATAAAAATGTGTTTTTTGAAGAATTAATTTTTGGATTTTGAATTCAATTTGATTATGATTTACGTCAAAATATTTATTCATCATAAATTAAGGCCGCAGCGAGTACTCTGTATTTACTCAGCATTCAGCCGGTTTGCCGAGTATTATGTACAATACAGAGTAGTTGTAAGAATTAATTTTTAAAATTTACTATTATCATTACAATGAAAAATTGTTGCAGTACATTATAAATGAAAAGAATCAATGTTTAAAGCTCCAAAATACTTCATTCCTTTTTGCAAACTACTTTTGATAGCCACAGCATAACCATGTGTTTTTGTCGAAATATTTTAAGCATAATAAACTAGGGTCATACTGAGTACTTTGTATTCAGGCAAATTTTGGACTGAGTAGCCGCAAGAATTTCAATTTTTAAGCATTATTATTTATACAATAAGAAATTAATTGCCGCAGTACATTATAAATGAATAAAATCAACATTTAAAGCTCCAAAATACTTCATTTCTTCTTGCAAGCTAGTTTTAATAGCCACAGCATACCATCATCATATTTTGCGCTGATGATGGTCTATGGCTATTGAAACAAGTTTTTAAGAAAGAAAATATTTTGGTGTTTTAAATGTTTTTGATTTATTTATAACATTACTGAAGACAAGAATTTATAATTGATCTGTAAAAGTTATTTGAATATAAATCTATAATATTTGCAATTATTCATAAAAACAAAATCAAATATATATCAACATTGTAACACAATCAAATATATATCAACACTTACTTGATTGAAACTAATGTGATGTCAAGAACACAGAAGAAGCAGGGGCACCTGGTGTAATTCCTGGTCAACAACTTTTCAGGCTAATTCTTGATCGCAGCATTTTTCAACACTTGAAAGTATCCTAACCAAAATGAAAAAATCATAGAGATACTTTAAGCTATCTTCTTTAAAATTTATCATTTAAGTAATAATTGTTAGTAATTAAAGTAGCAATTGTTAATTTGGGAAAAAATGCTTTGAAACTGCTTGCTAAATTTCTGAAAAATAACGTTCTTAGTTATGGCATATTTTTTACAATGAACTTTGTCAACTTAAATTTTAAATAATTTTCTTTTCTTTTTATGGCTATGATTACGGTGCCTTGCTATCGCTTATCTTACGCTTGATCGTAAGATGGGCATTCCTGCAATCGATCGTAACTTTGTATTACTGTGCCTCGGCATAAGACATCTTGTAGCCAGCCAATTAGAGTAGAGTGCACTGTTACATTTGTAGCGGTTGCGTGCACATTAATTTGATCTTAAACTTACGGCAGCTTTCAAGCTGTCTTAAGATTGAGAGGTACCGTAATACCGTTCATGCTTTTTTTTACATCGTAAGTGTCTACACCGAACTTAAGTGAGGCACCGTAATCCCAGACTAAATGATATAGCTTGTAATGCAATTTTTGTGCAGAAGTCACAGAAAATAAATCATAAATTTAAACAATTTGCTTCAGAAAAAACAATGAATTTCACTAAATGCAGAAAAATAAGAAAATTTTGTCGAATGGGCACAAGAAAATCTCATGTCTTTTTAAATAGGCACAGAAAAATCAAATTTTATCAATGAGATACAAAACAGTAATAAATCTCATTGATTGGGCATGGATGAATCCCTAATTTTGTTAATTAGGTGTGGGAAAAAAATTCCTGTGTTGCTGATTAGCCATGGGAAAAATTTTTTATCAATCAGACACAGGAAAAATCAAACGATGATAAAAGTATGAAAAAAAATATCCATTTTATTAAAAATTTGCAAATTTTGTTGACCAGCAATGGAAAATCTTGAGTTTCATCAGTTGCAAGAGGGGGAAAAAAAATCTAGCATTTCATTGATTTGCAAAACAAATTTCAAATTTTGTCTGTCAGTTAAAAATCACAAATTTCCTCAATTATGTGTTTAAAATTCATGAATTTTATTAATTAGGAAGGAGGAAATCTCAAATTTTGATAGACTGCAGAAAATCATCTGTTTTATTCGTTTATTGCAAAATTTGTCAATTTACCTCAGTTAAAAATTGAAAGTTCCACCAAAGTCAGTAAAAAATAATGATTTTTGACAATTTGCAAATTTTATCAGTTTAAGTTATGAATAAAAAATTTTATTAATCAGTTTGAAAAATTAACATAACTTTTGCTGACCATGTGCAATAAAGCCTTAACATTTAATCGATTGGGTATGAGAAAAAAAAAAGTGAGTTATCAATCCTGCCCTAAAAAAAAAAAAAAAAAAAAAAAAAAAAAAAAAAAAAAAAAAAATCAAATTTTGTTGGTCAGGTTTTAAAAAAAATCATGAATTTCATTGGTGTGTCTTAAAAGGAGAAAAAAAAAATTTGCAAGATTTATAACAATATATGCAGTGCTTGCTGCCTTGATGATTTACTTCTGATACTGGTTTCATATCCATGTCTTTTTTTACTTTTAATACAACAAAATTTACTCCCCTGAATTAAATCAAGGAATATTATCACTTGTTCAAAATAAAACTTTAAAGATTGTTTCCACAGTGCGCTATAAAAATGAGTAAAAAGATTTGATGCTGAGAACATGAATGAAATTTTGACTTCCCTTGAGGTTCATGCTAACGAGGTTTGACTGTACAAACAAACTGCTAATATGTGTTTGCAAATTGGCTTGATATACTGACTGGTAGAAGATACTGATTGTAAGAAATGTTTCAGAGACAAAATGAGCGATTTTGCATTTATGGTGCTTCTTGCTAAAAATAATGATGTATGATAATGATGTTTAATGCCAACTATCAAACGTAGCAGGTGCATTTTTTATTTTTTGAAGTACTGCCAGTACAATTTTTCTATGCTGCCATCATTAGCGATACGTTTCACAAGAAACAATTATTCTTGCATTCACTTTCATTTTTTCAAAACTTAAATAATAAATGATGTGAATGCAATAAACAAAAGCAGCAGTATCGCATATTTAACGAGTTACATTCAAACGAAAATTTTGCTAACAATATTGCATTCGGGTATTCAAAACGTAAACAAACCACACTACGGAAAAATAATAAAGCATGCACAGCCAAATAAATAAATTCAAAAGTCAGATTTCAAGTCTACTTTACATTACTAATACTTTTAATAACTTAAAATGAAATAAAATGGTAATAACTGTGATTAAAAAGTTTTTTTTTTTTAATTTAATTAAATTTTGAAGCATGGTTGTACAATGGCTGTAAATACCAGAATAACTATAGTCAGCAATATGATTGTTTTTTTATACATAACGTACGCATTTAGGTGTGGGAACATTGGGATTTCAGATGAAATTAAATAAGTAAAATAGTTTAATAAAAGATTTTTATAAATCCCAAAACATGACAAATGAATTTGAACGATTATCAGTCCCAATGACAATTAAATCTCCAGTTACAATAGCAAAGATTGCCTGAAGATTTATTAACAATTCATTTTTATATTTATTAAATCAAAGCGAAAAAAAAGCAGGTTTTAAATTTACATTACTACGCATAGAATATCAATATTAAACGCGACGTACGCAAGAGTTAATGTTAAGCCTAAAAGAAATAAAAGATAGTGGACAAATTAACTTTTAGTAAAATGATTATTTGTATATGTTTGTAGTTTAAATAAATATAAAGTAAAGCTTACCTTAAAAAATGAAAATCAAAAACAAAACATATAGCTGTTCAGCAGCATATAATCCATCCATGGCTGGCTGGCGTGGTGGTGGTCAGCGGTAGTGTCTATAAAGCACCCATGGAGATCATTACTTCTTGACAGCATCTCTTGGAACCACAAAACTTGCGCATGTGTATCTACCGTGCTTTCGCATTTGGCTAGGCTCTTCTGGTGTTTTTGTATGAATTTTATTTTAATTGTAAAGTTTTTTGACATCTTTGTAAAGTTGTAAAGGGGTCATTGAAAAGTTTGAAAGCAGAATGAAGTTAGATTTTTGAATATTAAAGTTATAAAAATATTTTCAAAGTTTAATTAATAATAATTAATCAATATAATTAATTATTGTATAAGTAATATAATTATATAAATATTGATTATATAATTATATTACATAATTAATTAGTACATAATATATTTACAAAAATAATAATTACTATATTATTTTTTTAATTGTCATTTGAAATTAAAACGACATACAGTTTGTTTTTCAAGCTGCAATTAATTATTATATAATGATATTAATATTATTATTAATAAATTATTACATAACATGTAAATATTATTAATAATATTTTTAATTATTATATAATAATATTAATATAATTATGTATAATTTATATTGAAAAATCAATTATAACTTTCTATAAATAAATAATTTATATTAGTTAAGTATTAATAAATAATTATATTCTATATACTTCTTAAATGCTATCTGTGATAAAAACTATGTATTTTTTGTTTTTCGAGCTGTAGTTTCAGGGAGAATTTTTACTTCTAATCGATATAAAACAGAAAATAATAAAATCAGAAGTCTGAGTGTGTAAAGGTGTCTGTGTGTTGGGGGGAGGGGAGATCTCACAAACAATCCTATAAAATTATACCTGTATGTTCATTTATCTTCACATAACTTAATTCACATTCCACAGGAGGGAAAAAAGAAAAATATATTATTTATGCCCTTTTTTATTTATATATATTTTTCTTTGCTACTTTAATTTCATTTTAGTTCAAATTTTACAATTAAATTAACCAAATTTGCAGAACCAAAACAGAATCCTCAATATATATTATAAAATTAAAAGTTATTTTCTTTATTGGTCGGCTGGTGTTTACGCTCGTCGTTCGTAAGATTACAAAAGGTCAGATAAAAACGCATGCGGCATAAACATTCAGATACAAACGTTATTTCAGTAATGTTACTAATGTTATATTAGCAATGATTCAAGAAGCTTTAATTACAGATGATTTTCTAGTAACTCTAATGATGTCTGTAATGATACTAAGAATATTTAAGTAAAATCGCACAATTTTTTTTTACAGTGTGGTAATTCTGGTGGAACCAGCAAATATGTTATGATAGTGTATGCTATTTCACTAGCTGGGATATAGCAACTAATGCTTGTCCAGCATACAAATACCAGCATGAATTTTGACCTGGGTAGTGTATTGTAAATTTTTTAAGAAAATAATTATTTTTAACAAATAATATAGCACTTGAAATATAGTCTGTTTCTATTGTGATGGAAGAAGAATTCCGTAGTTCGATAATAAACATGCTGGATGAAAGAAAAATTGTACAAGACAATGGTTTATCGTCTAGTCAATTGTAGATCCATTTTTTTAAAAATTTGTTTAAATGATGATAATTTTTTAATAGTATTTTAAAAATAAAAAAATTATAAATAAAAATTTTCATACGTTAACATTAACTTTAATGCACGACATTAAAATTTTTAGTTGTAATCATAATAATTAAATTAAAAGTATATTTGTAAGAAAGTAAAAACACAAAAATCAAACGAAGCACGGTCCGGTATCGACCCGGGTCCAATAACAATCAAGCCGATGTGGTACCAATCAAACTATGATAGTGCATTGCCGCTCTCGCTAAGTTAAAGTTTAAATTATATTATAGAATTAGACCCCCTGTTTCTCTAGAACTAAAAAGTGTTGTATTGAACTTGAGATTAAAAGACCATTGAACTTGAGACTAAGGGACATCTGTCCTTTAACATACATAAAAATAATTAAAATCTGTGATTATCAAAGTTTGTCCTCTCCTTGTAAGACAGACATCTTTAATTGCTCAGACAACCACATTCTCAAGTTAAGATGAAAATGCTTAAAGAACTCTTAAAATTGAAAACTAAAAAACAAAAATTGTGCGATTTCAATTTTAATGAAATCAAGTGCAAGAATAAAAATGTATACTTCTTGACGAGAATTGTTTTATAATATTACTTTTTTACTCTGAATTGCAACTATTTCGATAGTTTTGATTGCTCCGTAGAGCTGAAACTTTGCATATACCCTCATTGCCTAAAAAGATCTTTAATTGTTCGTATATAATGGAATGCAAATAGAATAGTGATGGGTAAAATATTCTACTACTTTTAAAATCCACCTGTGAAGATACTTTGTTAAATGTTCATTATGGTTTGTTATATGTTCAATACAAACATGTAACAAAACAAAATCTTTTCACATTGATTAATGGTGAAATTAATGGGATTTATTTGTTATCATTTTCCTTAAATACAAACATTACCCTCTTAAAATAAATGTGCAAATTAGTCACATCATATTACATGTGTAAATGTGTAATGTTACACCTTTGTCATACAATTTACGTACTCGTCTTTACTTGTAATTATATGTGTTTTTTAGCTGAATCAGAGTGTGTAATTTGTCATTCTTTCGAAAGTGGGAATTTGCAAATTTCCAATATTACATAAATATATATGTATTTTGCATATTATACCAAAATGTATGCAAACATATTAAACAGATATGTACACAAAAACAGATTATAACATATAAATATGCGTACAAATTTTACATTTCTATATGTATATTTTTCTTTGTATATCTTTTTTGAGCAAGTTTTGTTACAAAATTTAGGATTGATATTACGGCGCTATGTCCAACAGAAACATGACTTTTTAAACTATTTTTTTGTGAATAAGTAACAAAAACATACATAAATAGATTTTTCACCCATCGGAATAAAAAAAATACGAATTAAAGGATCAAAAAGACATCAACCAATGGAAAATTCTATAAAGCAACGCTGATATAGAAATATATTTTCACCACATGTTACTATAATAATTTCAAAATTACATATATATATATATCGTATAGACACTAATTAAAAAAATACTATAACACGTTACAAATTAAAGCTAATTATCAAAAACGTTTTTTAGAAACCAGGAATTATATATTTTCATGATTTTAAAGTAATTGACATTTACAAACATATTTCATAAGATAAACCAAATCATATTTCTGCACATTAGACTATGTATCTAAATAAATATAAAAATTAGCACTAACCTTATAACAGATACTTTAAAATCCAATTTTTCAAAGAATTCTACTTAGATGTGTGATACTGTGATTGCCCGAAAACCGTCATTTCTTCTTCTTCACATGACCCAATTCGTTTATGGATTTCCCAATAAATTATATAATCTGTCTAGAAGAAAACATGTGTCCCATTTTACTCGCTAGGATTATTTTAAGTCACTTTTCCATATTTTTTCATAAAGTAAGACACATGTTTTTTTTTTTTTTTTTTTTTTTTTTTTTTTTTTTTTTCAATGGAAAAATTAATAATATTTCAAGTAATATACACACAAAAAAATTAGTAAATCACTTTTATTGCTTGCGTTTTACAAATTAACAATGCTAGGTAAGGAATGCATTTTCAATCATTCATTTCTAAGATATTGCTAATTATAGTAAAATTTAATAACTAATGTAATATTTTCTAGAGGAATTAGATCAATACAACATGCCTTCCACTATATTTAACAACTCATCTGGCTTCCGTAGAATGCAGAATTTTAATATTTTGAAGTTTATATGTTAAGTTATACATTGTTTAACTTTTTATAATAAATGAAATAGAAAACTATAGGGTATTATGTAAGTTTTCATTCAGACTTATCCACTGCAAAATGATTTCTTTCTGAACCATCATTAAAGTAACAAAATATATTTAAAAAAAATTATGTGATTAGAAATCACGCATTGTTTCCCACACAAAAGGTTTAAAACATTTCAGTGTACTAAAACTTTTGACAGTTTTTGGTGTAACAAACAATTAAAAATAAAAGTTTAAAAGTTTTTTATTACAGAAAAAGTTAAATTAGAATTTAACGAATTTTAACCATTTCTATTTTTATTTACACAAATAATTTCTACTAACTGTTTCTTACAAACGTAAAAATCAGTGATTTTTTATATTTTGCAAATGCGCATATTTTTTAATATATGTAAATGACATTTTATTTGTTAATCGTTGATATTGTCAAAGTCATGTTAAAAATGAATTCTGATAATTTTTATAAACGGATTAAAAATGAATTAAATTATTTTGCCTTAAGATTATAGTATGGTTCATTTAATAAGAACCCATATGTTAAAATAATTTATTTAATCTGCAGCAGGATTAAAATTTATGCCATTTGAAGCATTGGAGTTTAATCGGTTAAATATAATATTGGATGGACATAGATAATTGCTTAAATTATTCTATATGCAAATAAATGCATTTATTATTATGCATTGTTTATAACTCCATTATGATGAAACTATTCGCGTGTGAAGAAATTTCGAATTGAAATCACTTTGGAAATAGTTAATAATCTTAATTTAACCACGTTTATTCACAAACAGAAGGTCAATGTTAGGTATTCCACGAATACAAAATTGTTTATATTTAATTGTTTATATATTTATGTTAAATATATAAAAATGTCTTTTAATTACAAAAATATGCGAGATTTAAATCATTTTGGTAAGTGGAAAAAATTATTTTTTCACTCCATTTATTATTGCTTATTTTGAAAAATATGGTGTAATTGCCATAATGCTATAGTTTTTTTACTTCCTGCAATTTTATTTAATCTACTGTAAAGTAAAAACATAAATGTTTGATTTTAGTTTAAGAAAATTATCTATAATAATTATGCAATAAACATTATATAAATCAGCAAAATATGAACATAATTCATAATTAAAATTAATAAAATATTCGTTAAGTCCATCCTGTTTTTATTCAAGTTATAATGATCTTTCTTCTGAAATATCAATTTAAGGTTTGCAAAACACACTCGTATTTTTATGTCTGTTCATGTGTTTAGTAATAAAGTAAAATATTGGATATCGTACCATTCCTGTGGAAAATATTTTTGTACGTTATATGAAATTCTCTTTACATAAATTGTATATATGAATGTACAGGAAATATCTCGTTACTTTTTTCCCATCTTTAAAACCTAAATCATTATTGTTATTGATTTAGATTGTAATCGTTAGGTATTATTGTTAAATGTACAATTTCAATAATAAAATCATGCAATCATTGTTTTTTACCATATCAAAAAATCTTTTATGCGCAAGGAGTTATTTTTATAATTTTGCAAAATTTAGGGGTTCTCATAACCTTTACATCACCGTAGCTACACTGTAAAAAAAATCTGCAACGGTACTGAACCTTTTCTAGGAAACTGGGATTCCAAGAAATTTTCCTGTAACGGTAACAGACAAAATTCAAGTTTCAGAATCGATTACATGAATTTTTCCTGTTATCGTTATATGAAAAGTTCTTGGAATCCCAGTTTCCTAGAAAATGTTTAGTATCGTCACAGATTTTTTTTTTACAGTGTAGATCAAAAGTGATGTGGTTTCGAATTATTGTAAATTTTTAAATACTTATAGAAATTTCATGAAACTTTGTAATATAATTTATAATATTTTTAATAATAAAAATACAGTTCAGTTAAAAGGGGAGACCATGGTTAGTTTTCCAACTTTTTACACTTTTATTTCTGTTGATTTTTTATTATATATTTTGAGATTTACAAGCAATCATCGTATGCCATAAACCTGTTTTTACAAACTGGCTCAATTATATTTCAAAAAAGTAAATATAATTTTTAATAGGAAATTGTTAAATCTAACCATTTCACGGTGGAAAATGTGCTCTGTATGTGATTCAAGTTTTCCAGCCTACTGAAATGTGCAGAGCTAAATTTTCCAACCATAGTTTAAATGATAAAACACAAATAATAAATCATGCTTGCTAATTAACAAGTAACTTTTATTGTGAGTTAAATGTACACTGATATATTTGTAACATATAAATCAGTTTTAGTACTTTTACATCTTAAGACAAAGGTCCAAAAGCCATCCTGGCTGGGATTGGATTGAGTTTTCTCTCACCTCTTTTATCTGAATCGTTAGAAGTTTCCCTTTTTTAAAATAAATATATTTTTTTTAAGTTTCAGTAGAATTTAAGGAACAGTTTCTTTGGAAGTGCTAGTTTGCGTGGATCTAGAACAATCGTATGCCTTCAGTGTTTGATTTTTTTTTCGAGGGAGGCGGGAAGATCAATAGATAATGGAGGAAAGTTTGAAATCTTGGCAAAATAGTTGGTGCTTTCAACATTTGGTGCACCCGGAACTGCCCTGTCAGAAAAGTAAGATGGAGTGAGTAAATAGCTCAAGATTCAGACAGAAATTTCCTTAATGTTTAAAAACCTCAATAATATTGACTGATGTTAATGCAAGATGAGCAGTTCTACATACAGCAAATTTGCTTTTTAAGAAGTCTATACACATTTCGATTTCAGTTTTGTAGCTTAGAATTAAAAAATTTCAAATTTTGAAAATCTCAATTTTGTAGTAATTATTTATCACATATACCTTATGAAATTTATAATTTGGTATTTTAGTAATGACAGACATTTTTAATAAACACTGATAAGGCTTAAAATTAATATTTAAAACACTGAAAATATGCATTGATTATAATTTTTTAGGAAAATGCAGAAGAATTTAAGCAAAAAGAAATGATATTAATAAGAAATTTCATACTTTATGTAGGGGTAACTGCCTTATCTGTGGATGCTCTTTTATAGGCACAATCACTAGCTTCCATAATAAGGTTCCAATAGTAATCTCTGAGCATTTTAGTCCACCTGCCTTCTTATAGGGTTTCCATTGCAGAAATATCCTGTTGGTAGCGCTCCCCATGTTCGTCGCTCATAGCTCCCATATTTTCGGAAAATAGATTTAGATGAGATGTTAAAAAGTGAATTTTCAACGACATTGAACATCTTAAATTTTTGAAACTTTTTAACATGTCTTTAATTAATGTTTCATAGTTAGGATTTGGATGATTTCTTACAATTTCTATCTATTTTGCTTTTTCTAAATCACTCAATATATCATCAAAATTTTGCCCTTCATAAGGTGACTAATTTGGTGGCCAACAAAAATAACCTCCTTAATTTTTGAATAGCCTAGCGATGAAAATTGCTCTTGCATATATTGATACCCACGACTTTCTTTATTTATTGCTTTAACGAAATTTTTCATTATTCCCAACTTTATGTGTAAAGGTGGAAGAATAACTTTCTTTTTATTGATTAAAAGAACGTTTTGGATATTTTTTCACCTGCAATATGTTATTTGCGCTCTGGCCACATCTTTTTGATATTATGCTCATACTTTGCTCTGTTATCCCACTCGCATAAGAAACAGCAATATTATGTATAACCTTGTTGCATACCAATAAGAACGGCAATTACTTTAAAATCCGCACATATACTCCAATCATGGTGTGATTAAAAAATTGCATGAAACAGTATCTTCATACTTTGATAAGATTCTTTCATTATGTAAGAATATGCTATTGAAACAGATGGAAGGACATTACCATTATGAAGAAGCACAACTTTCAAACTGGTTTTCGAACCATCGATGAACAGTCGCCATTATTCCGAGTTTTTTTGACAATTAAAAGCAGACATTAAACCACTTATATCATTACAATAGCATAAATCAACTTTTCTTGAAAAAAATGTCGAATATTTTTCATGTCGATCTCGATAAATAGATATCTTTGTATTGTTTTTAAGGAGATTCCAACCTTGCAATCTTGACCCAAGTAATTCTGAGTTTTTCTTTGATAAATGTAAATCTCTCACAAGGTCATTTAATTCTTCTTGGATAATTAGGTGTGTTTCTTCATCTATGCCAGGAGAATAGTTTATATCAGATGTAGAGGAAGTTTCAGTTTCATCAATTTCCCCTTCTACTGCTACATCGTCATGTGCAAAATTCTCTGGAGGTTTCGGAATTGATAAATCATCATTATGTAATACTGGTCGCATTTCTGAAATTAAGTTCGGGTACTTAATTTTATGTTTACTTCTTGTAGAGAATCCTTTAATTTTTGTAATACAAAAGTAGCAGTCAGTTATACACTAACTGGCCATTGATGAACGTCCACTTGCGATTTTAGACATTTTGATAAATGTCTAGAAAAATACATGAGGAATTATCCCAAAACTGTTAGTGTATAAACATAATAGTAAAAGTCATACATTTCCGTGAAGATTCTTTCCTGAAACTTCATAGGGGACCGTCAAAAAATTAAAATAAATGAATATGTTTTGAATAACCCTGTCAAAACTAATGTAGCAAAAGCACTCAAACCCTAGATTATGATTAACTGCATTATTGTAATAAACTGTGTTCATTTTTGAGCGAATAGCATGCATATTCGCAGAGATATTTAGATTTTTATAAAAATGGCGCCAAATTTTGCCAAGTTTTTTGCTTATAATTTTCAGAGTTCTTAATATAAAGTAACATTCTTTTCTCAAAATATGACAAATAATGTTGCACACAATATCCTGTAATCAGAATTTAAAAAATAATAAAAATTGTTTAAAAAATCAGTAGGTTTACTAAATAATTTTTACCTGCGCATGCATCAATGATATCAAAATTTCATTTGCAAAATTTCATATATTTATCTGTTAGATAAATATATAGAGCAACTTTTGTGAAAGTCGCAAAATCATAGCTTGAAAATTCTGAAAATAATCATCAATTGAATCTGTTGAAAATCTGTTATTCCCAAAATGAAGCAAAAACAAGAGGGGTTGTATCCAAATGTAGTACTACGTAACATATTGTGTATTCTATATTGACATTTATCAATGAATATATGGATAAGCATATATATAAACATGAATATATAAGCATTCATTTATTCACTGAAGCATAATGAGATTAGTGAAACCGTCGTTTAAAAATTGCTCATATAGTTTTATGTAATATTGATCTTGGAGCTTATCAAAAGTTGAAAAAATATCTCCATGATCAAGCAAGTAAAATAATAAACATTTAAATCTTATAGGTGTGCAGCTTGAAGGTATTATATTTCTCATTTAAATATATATATGTATAAAATCATAACAGGTGATATAAAGTTCGTTTTTTTTTAATTTTCTGTCGTATATGTATACACACACACATATAGATATAATATGAATCAAAAATTACATTTTAAAGATTTCCATAGCTGAAGATTCATAAACAATTTCGATATAGAGGGATATATTTACTAAGAAAATAATCATTCAGGTTTAAAAAATGCACTTACAAAAATTAATTACTTTAAATGAGACAGTATATAAAAATTCAAAATTATGAAATAAACAAAATAATTATATCTTTATAAACGCATAACATTAAAAATCAAGCAAATCAGAAATTTCTATCGTATTTGACATTCACAATCTTACACACTGTAAAAAAAATCTGTAATCCTACAGATGTATAGTTGTCAAAATCTGTGTGATTACTAATATTTTATCTGTACAATGTACAAAAAAAATTAAATCTACAAAACTAATTTTTGTACATTTACCGAAATCTGTAATTTTACAAACGAGTCTACCAAATATACAGCTATCTTTCTAAAATTGTATCTGTAATCTGGGCTAAAGCTACAGGAAAAATTCTTGGAATCCCAGTTTCCTGAAAAATTCTTAGTAACCTTACAGTTTTTTTTTTTATTTCCAGTGCAAATCTCTATCTGTTACATCTACTTTTGTTGTTGCCGTTACAAATAAAGTTCTAGGAATCCCAGTTTCCTAGAAAACTTTTAGTAACTTTACAGATTTTTTTTACAGTGCCGAATCGGAAATATCGTTGAGAATAAGAAAACTAATTACACACACTGTTAAAAAAATAAGTAAATAAACGTAATTTTTTAGATATAAAGTTGTCAAAATCTGTATGCTTACTAATATTTTATCTGTGCACTGTACAAGAAAATATCTAAATATACAAAACTAATTTTTGTAAAGCTAAACTAATCTGTAACTTTACAAACGAGTCTACTAAAATTACAGTTATTTTACAAAAATTTTATCTGTAACCTGGGTTGCTGTTACATAAAAAAATTCTAGGAATACTAGTTTCCTAAAAAATCCTTAGTAATCTTACAGATTTTCTGATTTTCAGTGAAAATCTGTATCTGTTACATGATTTTTTGCTGTTGCCGTTACATATAATGTTCTAGGAATACAAGTTTCCTAGAATTTTTTTTAGTAACTTTACAGATTTTTTTTCTCAGCGCACAAAAGCCTTTAAAAAATGATTTGTTTAAGACACACTACTCTTGATACACTGTAAAATAAATTCTGTAAAGGTACTAAACATTTTCTAGGAAACTGGGATTCCAAGAACTTTTCATATAACGGTAACAAGAAAAATCCATGTAACTGATTCTAAAATTAGAATTTTTGCTGTTACCGTTACAGGAAAAGTTGTAGGAATCCCAGTTTCCTAGAAAAAATTTAGTACCTCTACAGAATTTTTTTCACAGTGCAGGAAGGTTTCTAGATTTTTTTTAATTAAACGAATCTTTAATAACTCATATTTTTTATGCACCGTACGTACTTGCATTCATATTGCATGCTTAAAACTAAAAGTACCGAGATACATATTGACATGCAACAAATAAAAAAGATAATTAAACTAAAGGTCTATAACTCGAGGCGTATCATAAATATAATTCATAAAGCCTTTATCACTAATTCGGTTTACAATAGTGAGATTTCTTTTTCAAGGGACGATTGAATGTATTAATCTGACACAAAAAGAAAACTTAAAAATCATTATTGATTTTAATTTACTAAAATTATCTAATCACATTTTTTTCTCATTTTAATGAAATATATTGAAAATAGCATAAGTAGAATCGTAAAACTATTGTATTAAATATTTTTGTATATTTTTACTTTTCATTAGGTAAAAAATGCCTATCTTCTTCTGTTGTAAACATTAATATGCGTGTTTTTTTTTCTTTACAAAATTCACAAAAGTAATATGGCTACTTAAATACCATACATATAATATTATTCGGAAAATTTACGTTTTTGAAATTATATTTTCTTTAGCTTTAATACACTGTAAAAAAATCTGTAAAGTTACTAATTTTTTCTGGAAAATTAGAATTTCTAGAGCTTTTCATGTAACTGTAACTGTTAAAATTCGTGTAACTGATTCCGTTACAAGAATTTTGATGTTGCCGTTGCATAAAATGTACTAGGAACCTAAATTTTCTAAAAAAAGTTTAGTAATTTTACAGTTTTTATTAATTTTTATTAATTTTTATATTTTTCTATTTTTCTACAGTGTTCAAACAAATTTAGTGTATCATTATTATAAACTCTTTAGACATTCAGGAAAAATAATAATATTCCAAAATAACAAATCGTTATAAAACAGAATCATATCACAAACAAAATAGAAATAATCTTTTTATATAAAAAATGCATTTGAAAACTACGATCCGTGTTTAAATTGTTCAAAACTTCGTGTAATTCTGAATTATACATGAGAATTTTGAATCAAAAGAAAATTGAGAAATGAAATTCAAGAGATTATATTAAAGAAAATTCCATTTGATGATTTTTTCAGTGGTTTCGAATAATTTAAATTTGTATGATAGAAATGATATTTAAAATAGAAATACTTTCTTTTAGAATTTGAAGAATTTAAAAATATTTCTGAAAATATACTGATATCAATATGATTTTTTTCAGCTATTGCTAATCCATGCAAGACATTTTGTTGTTCTTATTCTTGAAAATAAAAAAAAAATAATACAATTTTCTACAGATTAATTTATTATCACTATTATTAATTGTTTATAATAAGACAATTACCATTAATAAGTGCGTGTACATATTTAACTTTATTTTGAAAGAACTATAATCATATATTTTTTAATTTGCAATTCAGTGTTGCATTTTCTTATGGTAGAAGGATTATTCTAAAGTAGTAATGTACTTGCTAGAACTATTTATTTTATTATTTTTTTTTTACTTTCAGAAACAATGAAGATTTTAATATACTAGCTTAACAGTGAATATAAATTAATATTTATGTAACCACTTCAATAAAAATGTACCATATAGCCGATTAACTCTTATGCGGCAATCAAAGATCGTTCTCTTATCATTTTTTCTTTTTAATATTTTGATTGGAAATTAAAAAAAGTCAGTTCATTTAATAAAATAAAAGTTTTTCTATTAAAAAAATAAACAATGTGAGTACATTTATTTGAATTTAATTACTTTCATTCTTTAAAAATACTTATGTTGTGGTATTAACATGTTTTCCTGAAAATAAGATTGGAGCATGCATTAAAGTTTCTCCCAAAATTTGCATTAGTCTTTTTATTCTGCTGATGTCATTCTTCCATTCACAACAATTTACATTTACTCATTTACAACAATATTAACTTTTCTGTGCTTTATGTACAAGAATGTCTATATTTATGCATTCTTATGCTAAATAGAAATCCTTTTATTTAGATTTGCTTGACCTTCAACTAAAAAATCGATAGGAAGCTCCAAAGAATTCTAATCGCTTTTATTTTGTTATTCTCAGTTAAAACGTTACCCTAATTTCTTATTTTCAGAAAAATAGTAATCATTAGTGACTCTACGACTTATATTTGAAAAAAATATATATACTCAGATTTTAGTCACATACATCATCATCATAAAATATGGTTTAATACGTCATGAATACTAGAAGAATGCATAATTTTAATCATGAAAATTTAATTAAACACTTTAGAATATAAATATAAAACATTATTCACTCTAGGGTACATTTTTCCTATCTACAATTGACAAAAAATTACATATTCCTGATAAATATTTAAAACTTTCAAAATCAAAATCATTAAATATATGAAAGTACCATTGTAGAAAAACTGTTTTTGGATGCTCCAACCTCTTTAATTTTACAAAATCTACGAAGCATACTTCAGCAATTTTAAGACAAAACTGCTCAAATTATCAATAAAACATGGGAATCAAAGATTAACTCAATATGGCTGCCTTTATTACCGTCTAGATATTGTCAGATTTGTATGAACAATTTAAATTAACTGTTTTGTTTGCACATATCAGCAATATGAAAAATACTTAATTAATGTACATTGTGTAGACAACATTGACTTTGGATCATGATGTTCATGTGCCACCTGTGATACAAAGGGTTATATGACAACATGTAGTCTAATAAATATTTTCGTAGTGCATTCGGCTCATAAATGTCAGTGACTGTTAGTTTCCCCGAAAATTTCACATTTCATAGAGGTGCAAAAATAATAATTTAATTGAGTAATTGAAAACTGAAGCAAAACGCATTTTTACCCAATGACAAAACAAAATATTTATATTTTATTAATTTGTAAAATACTAAAAACTGTAAACATGAAGTATTAGATCTGGTATTCTATATCGTTTTTGAAAAGTAGGAACTTCTGAACTTTGCAAAAATTTATCTCTTCCTTCACTCTAGATTTTGAAATGTTACTTATATATATATTTAAACAATGAATGCATATATTTTTCATGAAATAAATATGTAAAATTTCGATTAAAATATTTCCAAGAGCTGATAAACGAAAGCGCCCCTTTTCTAATATACAAATTAATAAAACGTACAATATTCTTCATAGAGTTTAAAAAAAAAACTTTTTTTGAGTTAAATTATTAAAAAACATTAATTTTCTTTTATTCCCACTGCTTCAAAAAGAATTTTCATAAAACATATTTTCGGAAATAAAACATTAAAATATCATATAATTATAATGTAATACAGCTGTCTTGAACAGTCTTTTCAACTTTTTCGTTATCAGATCATTTTAAAAAACCACTATTTTGGCTAAGGTTGTCAAAAGAAAATATTTTTATGTACTTTTTATTTTTTTTCAAAGCTGCAGCTATTTTTGTAACTTACATGGAAAAATATGGATATTTATTTACTTTTTAAGAAAAGATTAAATAAAAGAAGTTATGTTCACTATTTGTTTACATCTTTTCTTGTACAATGCACAGGTAAAATGTTAGTAAGTGAACAGAATTCTGCAACTGTATATCTATAGGATTGCAGATTTCTTTTTACTGCGTAGAGTACGTTTTGGATCTCAAGGGTGCATCCACCAAACTTCAACAGTTGTGATATCCTTTAATGTGAATTCATAATTGACGTCAATTAGAGAATTGAAAAGCACTTTGCATAGAATATTTAATCAAAATTTCTGTGTACCTCCGGATTTTTATAATGTCCAGGACGGAAGATGCTGCATTAAAATCGTTTTCGATACGGTGGAATTTCACCATTAAATGATTTCATACTTAATAATTAAACTTATTTTCAATTTCTGTTACGTTTATAATATTAAAATGCAAATATGTTTTTCAACAGAAGAAGCTTTGAAAATATATTCGTTCAAACTATCTGAAATCTTAAAAAATGAGTAAAATATGATTTTTTTTAAATTATAAATTAGATCACTTTTGAGATAATGAAATTTTAAATAAAATATTTTGAAAAAAGTATCAGAATTAAAATAAATGTACGCAAGCAAAAGATCGTTAAATTGTAAGGCATAGTTTTTAATTCTGTAAAACTTTTGTATTTGACGCATATGATGGATTTCTATATTAAATTCATTCAAATAATTTTTAATTTAATCACTATATCTTTAATTGAGTTTTTACTTCATTTTTCAACACAACTAAACTTTTTTAAGATTTTATATGCATTTTTTCTGCATTATAAACCTGGAACTGAAGCAAGTGGCAATAAATTTAATTAAGGCAAATACACACTGTAAAAAAAATCTGTAAAGGTACAACACTTTATCTAGGAAACTGGGATTCCAAGAACTTTTCCTGGAACAGTAACAACAAAAACTCAAGTTTTAGAATCGGTTACATGAATTTTTCCTGTTATCATTACATGAAAAGTTCTTGGAATCCCAGTTTCCTAGAAAATGTTTAGTACCTTTACAGATTTTTTTTTTACAGTGCAGAAGACGTTGTTCTTATTTTTGAGAAAGGGATCTCTAACACCTACGTCCAACGCTACCAACCTCTTTTTAGACCCTACAAGCTTTGGAAATGCGCTAATTTTCTCTACTTTATAAAGTTTGACAGTTTAAGATAGATTGGATGTTTTAATACGAGCAATTGCGATTTTCTCTTTGTAGATTACTAAAGATTTCCATTTGACCGTGGAATTTTAATTTCTCAGTTTCCTATTATTCATCGCTATCGCTATAGTCGATAATTTTTTTCCTGATAAGATTAACTCACTAATAGTAATGCACTGTTTAATAAAAAAAGAACTCTAACTCTACAAATATAACTTTCTTAAATTTTGTATGCCTACTAAAATTTTATCAATGCACTGTTCAAAAGTATGTAATTCTATAAAACATGCTTTTTTAATGTTACAGAAATCTGCAGCTTTATATACAGCTTTGTGAAATATCTGAATTAAAAAATCCATTAAATTTAAAACAATGATTGTAGTATATATCCAATCATGGGATTAGAGGGTTAGATAAAATCCAACTAGTTTTAGAAAATCAATATGTATAAAACTGTTAAATAAAAATATCGCTATCTTCAAGATATAAAAAAGTTTTATTGTAGATGCTAGAAGAAAGTCGTTTTAAGTATAAAGTTTGAAAAATATTGCTTAACTATTACAAGGTTTCTCTTATAAGTGTTTTTCTTACACATTAATTTATCTGTTTGAATCTTTAACTTTTAACATTCGCGAAAAATGCATATTTTTTAAGGAAATATGTTTGCAAATATAATTTTTTGTGTTTGTATGACAAAATTATCCTTGTACGCAATGACTGGATTATTTTAAATATTTCTCTTTCTTTATTACTCACGTATAAATATATTTTTCAATTTTGAAATGTTTGGAACTCCATTATTTTTCATTTAGAAATAAGAAGTAAAGAATGGGACTATTTAGAAATATGAATTGCTATTGGGATTGTGGGGAAAAATAAACATTGCTATTAAGCCCAACACATTTTTGGTAAAATATGGTTAAATTGTTATGCATATTTTTCGAAGGAATAAAACTAAATTGTTTTGACGAATTTCAACTTTAATTATCTTAAAAACCATTTCAACTTAAAACCATTCTTTAATAAAAATTTGTCTGCTTTTGCATGTTTATCATATACTTATTTTTACATGTACCATTTTTTTTGTTAATAAAAATATGTTTATTATAGTCACAATAATTCAATTTAAGGCAATAGTGGCGACAGCTGAATTATAATACTTATTGTTTGTAAAATATACATATACTGAAAAAAAAACATAATGTATGGTATTCAAAATTAAAATTGAAAAGGAAATTAATCGCATTTATACTGCATACAATTTTTGAATAGATATTGTTTGTGTCGTTATTTAAATTGCTACTTCATGTCTGAAATATTTGTTTCAAGTTGCTAAGAATAATACAGAAATTCCGTCCATTTATTTTCTTGGGAATCGTGGAATACATTATGTCTTCTTTTTGTTATTCATTCATGAAAGAAACTGCAGAAGTTTTGTTATCTTTTCCCTTTTCCAACTGTGAATAGTAATTAATCTTAGGCAGTAATATTTCATGCAAGTCATGTTGTCGTTTCATATTTAATCTTTGTTTAGCAGCTAGTATGTTAATATTTTATATTTTTCCTAATGTTATTTTGGGTGTTATTATATATTTAAAATTTCGAAATCTAAATATTCTGTTTCCTTATACATTAACAATATCTCTAGAAGAGGGGGTTATTCTGGACAAGCGGTTAGTGTAGACATTCAAAATATCAATTTAAATAATGTAGAAAAAATTACTAAAACATTTACACAAACTGACAACAATGTACTCCATACTAAGCAAAAATTTAGTTGCAAACGGTTAAAAAGTTTTTGAATAGCTGCAAGAAGTTTAATTTCATGCATGAAAAGTAAAAATAAGATTTCTTTTTTCATTTTTGCAGTACAAAGAATTTAAATTTAGAATCCAATAAACAAGTTGCTATAAGACAAGTGTGATTTGTCTTCTTTATTTCTATAACTTTCATTAAGATATTAAATTGGTTAAATGAGTATAACTGAAGAAAAACTTCAAAATGTTAGCATGGAATTAGTGTAGACACACTACTAAAGGTTAATGTAGACAGCTTATTGTACTGCATAATTTGTATTTTAAGTACTAAATTTATTATAATGTAAAGATTTACAGAAAGTATGTTAACTTACAAATATAATTACTAAATTAAACATCAAATAAGACTATTTTCCATATTAATAAGGATATGTATTGAAATTTTCATCAAATCATTTCAAGCAGAAATTTGAAATTTTTCTTTTGCTATTTTTTTGTTTAAATTTCCCAATTTTGCATTTTTAGAGGATTAATTTAGCCTTAATTTTAAATTAATTCAATAAAATAGAATATACATATTTTTATGCTGGTTAGAAGCATCAGAAATATCAACTGTTACATTATTATAAACGAATCCCATAGTCGCCAATTCTTAGATGTTGCAGTATTGTATATTTTGTAAGTAGAGTGGAAAGTGCAAATTTTTTTAGTGTCGATGATGTTGTATTTCTGCAGAAAAAAAGATACAGCACATCATTTAACTTTTCTTGATATTAAAAATAATTCCCTAATTAAAAATGGGAAATAATTACTTCTTTCTCCATAAACCCTTTAGACTGTAATTTAAACTTAGAAGTTTAGATAATAAGGAATATTTGTGAAAAAATTACCTGTCCACACTAGCCCCCCAACATATTTTGGTTTTGTCCACACTAATCCCTACAAGGGGTTACTGTGGACACATGGATCAATGTTAAAAACTGCCAATTTTCTTATTGTTTAACTGTATTTATCATCATCTTTTCTGTATATTAATAAACAGAAAATATCATTCTTCAATTTGAAAGGGTTGTGAAATTTTAAAAATGCTCATAGAATTTTATAAAATTAAATTAATTTTTTCTGTCCACACTAACCCCCCCTCTCCATTGTATGAAAGTATTTTTCCTAACCTAGAAAATATTCGTAATCACATGGATTATATCATTTTATGCTTCTATGGCACAATCGTAGAAAAAAAAGAAAAATGTAAACTACTTCTTTTTACTCTGCAACAAATTAAAATAGTGGAAAGTTACTGGTGTTTAAACGATAAGAAATAAACGTTAAAATTTACTTAAGGAGTATCTATATTCAAAATCATATTAAACTCTGACTATTCTCAATTCATGACAATCACTAATTTTGATCATATATTTTAAATCTTTAATTCAAAATATGGATTGAAATAAGATTTAATGTCAATTTGGATGATAATGTTTTGAATTATAGGCATTCATAATTTGTATTAAATTACGCTTTTAAATTTTTTTAAATATTTGTTGAAATTATAATCCTAAAGAATATTTCGTGTATTTCTAATAATAAAACTTCTAAACATAAATGTATTGAATATGTAATTAAAAATTTATAGTATGAATAATGAAATCATTCATAAGAAACATGAATTGCAAGACTGAAACCTACAATTTTTGTTCATAGATTTGCACTTAGTATGCCCTGTTTTATACAAATACACAATTTCAAATTTTTTCCCAAATAATTTTTAAAATAGTTTTTGAATTTGTTTTTAAAAACCTCAAAATGAGGTTTTAAGAGATATGATTACAGAAAAACATAATTTGAAAAATATATTTATTACTTATTTTGTGGCAATATTTCAGCTGAAAATCTTTAAAACATGTTATCGAGCAAAATGCTTATATTGACAAAAAATAATGTATTAACAGAAGTAACATACTCTATAGCACTTTTTAAATAGCTATAACATTTTACTTCTATAGAATTTTAACAATCAAATACAAAACTTCAATTGGATACAGGCCCTAAAACTAGTCGTTGGGGGCCACCGTCATACTTACGCATCATGGATATGCATAATATAAAATATGAAAATAAAACATGTGTAAAATATTTATAAAATGCACTGCAATTCCAAAATAAAATTTAAACGCAAATTTAAATAGTTTTAATATACTTAGTCATACTTTATTAATGAATTGCTGATGAGCCAAATTCGACAAATTATATAAAACGCCAAAATACTCAAGTAATATCGGATTGCGTAAAAGCGTATTTTTATAACTCTAAAAATAATAATCATATTAACTAACAATTTACTGCGTCGGATGAAGCGTCTCATTTCCAATTAAAATATGTCTTTGAATTGAAATTTGATTCAAATACAGGGTCATGAAAAATCAAAGAATGCGGAAAACAGGATTACACATATCTCGGCAACTAATAATTTGAACGACTTTGTTCTTTATTCAAAATTTGTGTTATTTTATTTCCTTTTACATCCACTCTTTAAAATTAAAAAAATCGAAAATTTTTATTTACCTTTCATCAGAATGAATTTTTCGAGAGTCCGAAAAAAATAGTTCCGGATAATCGAGGTTACTGATATTAAATAGGCTTCGTCCCATTCTTACATACTAAGTACATACAAAATTTCAAGTCTCTATCACAATTTGTTCGGGAGTCGTTTACAGACAGACGGCAATTTTTTTTTCAAAAAAATATGTTTTTCGGAATCTCCAGTACCTAAAACGTGTAAATCCGTCAAAAAATGTTTTCGATTTTCAAAACGATTGCAAGATTTACCCTATACTACGTATGATGGGTAAGTAATAGGCCATTTTAAAATAATTATTTCCACAAAAATTAATCACAGGAATTTCATAAAAAAATTGGATTTATGCTAATTGAAAGATGTAGATTTTATTTGTTCTGCCAAACTAAAATATTGCTATTCAAAAAGCATTCCTTGAATTGAAATTATTCTATGGATAAAATGCAGTTTTAAAATTTAAAGTTTTGACTAATGCCCTCAAGAGATGTATTCGTAAAAGAAATTGTACTTTTGACTTTTTTATATTATGTTAGACAAAAATCATCGTATTTCAGCATAAAAGATAAAAGAATAAAATATTAAAAAATTGCATTTTTTCTCCGCAGTCAAGCGGTTAAATAAAAAAGTAATCATAGGAAAAAAAAGTAATCATAAAAAGTAATCAATTACCATCCGCGTCTTACAAACACATTGCTTAAGATATATATTTATTTTATAAAATCGATGCATATATACATATTTTGTCTGGCTCTGCAAAATAATTGCGAAAGCTTTATTATCTCTCTATAAGAAAAGAAAATATGCTGTAGATGGTTTTAACCATACATTACAATTCATTTTCGTCAGAGTCCTATAAAACTGTTATGTAATATATATTTGTAATATTTTACGAGGTCCTGCAAAATAATTTCAAACGTTATGTCAATCATCTTGAAAAAGTAACATACTGTAAGTAATTGTAAAATAGTACATTTAAATTATATTACCAGCAGTTTTTTAAGTCATGTGTTTAACATAAATTACTTGCACATAATCGTATTATTTTGTTCCGTTCGTTAAAATAACTATAATTTCCCCTTACTTCGACGTGTGTAAAAAATATCCTGCGTGTGTTAAAAGATAGAAAACCAACGAGTATAAATAGACAAATAAAGTATGAGAAAGTAACAAATAGCTATTTCAAATCTACTATCGAGATTCTTCATTAGGGTCGTCGTTGGTTTTCTAACTTTAAACATTTGTGCACAAAGGCTTTATTTGCTATTTTAATCCTGCGTGTGATTGTAACAATATAATATTATCTCACCCCTATGAGCATTATAGGGTTAGGTGGAGAAATTTTAGCCCGGGGGTAATTATATCTACCCTAATAATGCACTATAGTTTATGGTAAAAAGAAAATCACGCTTAGATATTAATATCATAATGTATTTTTCATTTTAAATATTCTTCATCACTAGTCTGTAGCATTTTTGCTATTCAAATAGCAATTTGAAATAAAATTAGCAAAATTTTTAATAAACGAATTTGTTAGTTGTGAGTTCTAATCGTCTTAATTACCCTAAAAAGGAGTATAAAGAGAAAATATAGTGATTATAATTTCCCCAATAGAGGTCTTAATTACACCAAACTTTTGTGATTATGAGTTTTTGATGACGTAATCATAAAATCATTTAACTTAAAAAGAAAAAGGACTATGGGAATTAAAACATGCAAAAAATGTTTTTAAATGGTCAAAAGTTACTTCCTATGAATAAAAACCATAGATTTTCCAAATAGAAACAAGAAAGCAAAATAATAATAATAAAAATAATAATTTTGCAAATGTCAAATGTGATCATAGTTATCCTATAAATCCTGCAATTAAGATGCATTTGTTTCGTCTATTGTTTCTTGAAAACAGTTTATAAAACCCCTTCACAAATTCGTTTCCTTAAGCCTTTTCAAAAATTAATCACCTTACGAATTTATATTTATAGGATTCATTAAGTTTTGTTTATATCGATTTAGTTTAATTATTATACAAGTGTTTTTTAGGAGAGAGAAATTACTTAAAAACACTTTAAAAATCAATTTCCTTTTCTAAATACAACTAAACAGTTCGGATAAAATCGTAAAATTAAAACTACTCTATAACTGACAGGAATACTTTAAAATAAACTCTTTTTAAATCTTGGGTCGTTTTTTTTTTTTTTAATATTGCATTTTTCTGTGTACCATGGACTGTAAAAAAGGAAAGATTTGCAGAAAATTTAGCACAGGTAATATCAAATGATTATATCTACAATTACAGTTACTGTTATTTCTCTTGAAGAGGATGCAAGTTTTGTTGCTTTAGATTCGAATACTTTCCTATGTTTTTGTTTTTATTTTTGATAACATACATATGATTTGTGTTTTCCACATCAAGTGGTGGCTTTTACGCCATGGTCAACATTCACGAATGAGTTAGCCAGAAAGTAATTTAGTGAACTAGTTAGAAGCTCGTACTACACAAAATGTGTGCAACAGAAGCAGTGGGATAGCAGTGTAGTGCCATAAAAATTCAACTTTTCTAAGGATCATTAATGTGCTTAGTTACGTGATCTTAATCTTATATTGAAACACATTAGTTGAGTTAATTAAAATGTTATCTGGGTTCTAATTTTAATATTTTAAAGTGGTTTGTTTTGTTTCATTTAAATTGTGCACACAATTTAAAAAAATGAAATTTTTAAAAGTTTGAAATGGATTACTCTTCTTAAGTAATAATTAAACAAGATAGTTTATTTGTACAAAAAACTATTGTGCAGAAAACTATTCTTCAGGAATTCTTGGTTAGTTAAGTGCACATTTTAAATGTCCTATATATTCTCCATACTTCCTCGTGTTTAAAAGATATCCTGTATGTGATTGTAATAAGGTTGGTGATGAAAATAACGCCACATACCTGGTGCATGACCAAAGCGTGGTTAATACTGTATTTTATAATAATAACATCCCATTCCGCGTTGTGAAGGAATGTGCGGGATATTACCAATTAATAAAAAACATAAATCCTTTGAATAATAAAATAAACTAAAGATGCAAAAACCATAGAACGACTTAACGTTTAAATTTGCAATCTAGGATTTTAATGTGATAAATAAATGCTTAAAGTGAAAGTAATCAAATTTTATTATTAAAGAATATGAATCAATTAACTTAGTGAAGGATAAATAAAAAAAAGGAAATCATTAAAGAAAACACAAATATACGTACACATTCAAGAATTTATTTTCAAAACACATAAATTATAAATTCAAAGAACACAAAAAATATAATTCAAATATAATCACATAATTTCTTTGCTATACTTAAGTATTCGTTTTAATTTTTATCTTTAACATTTGTTTTAAAAAGCATACAATGATACATGCTCACAGCACAATCCTATAGGCTGATTATACAATCATTGAATATGCATTCATTTTAATTTTGAATATTCTTTAATTTAATTTTAATATAGTAATTAAAATTCAAATAGTGAATATTTTATATTATCTTAAGTGCCAAAAAAATTATTTTTACGAAATGGCCCTCACATGGAATAACCAAATATTTTCTCACCATTATATTCATGACCATCCGTCTTCACAATATCCCAGTCGGTCTTGAAAAATGAATAAATGTCTACTTCGTCGTTCACTGAAATTCTTTAGGCACCAATTTAGTATCCTTAAAATTTTCACCGATTATCACATAACCTTGTCGCAGCTCATTACGAATATTTGCAGCACACATTCATTTTCTTTGGAATGTTCGTTAATTGACACCACTTAAGATGAAGACTCCGAAAAACTGCACTGTTTCCTTTTCAAATGAAATTGTTCATAAACAGGAATGCTCGAGACAAATCTCAGGAAGTATATACTGATTATTTTCGGCGATCACATTGTCCAGTACATCACTCATTAAGCATAGATTCTCGTCCGAAAAACATGTTGTATGTACCCGCACTTCATAATGTCTTTTATTATATTCCTTTCATAATAAAACTGCTTGCTTCACGTACACCAATCTCAAAAATCAGGAAAAATCTGAGAGAAAAAGTTTTTTTGTTTTCACTCATCTCTTTTTTTCTATCAATTTTAATTGCCGCGGAATAGCCTTTCTTTAATTGGTTTTCATAAAACTCACTTTATTGGTTCTATATGTACCCGCACTTCATAATGTCTTTTATTATATTCCTTTCATAATAAAACTGCTTGCTTCACGTACACCAATCTCAAAAATCAGGAAAAATCTGAGAGAAAAAGTTTTTTTGTTTTCACTCATCTCTTTTTTTCTATCAATTTTAATTGCCGCGGAATAGCCTTTCTTTAATTGGTTTTCATAAAACTCACTTTATTGGTTCTATATGTACCCGCACTTCATAATGTCTTTTATTATATTCCTTTCATAATAAAATTGCTTGCTTCACGTACACCAATCTCAAAAATCAGGAAAAATCGAGAGAAAAAGTTTTTTTGTTTTCACTCATCTCTTTTTTTCTATCAATTTTAATTGCCGCGGAATAGCCTTTCTTTAATTGGTTTTCATAAAACTCACTTTATTGGTTCTATATGTACCCGCACTTCATAATGTCTTTTATTATATTCCTTTCATAATAAAACTGCTTGCTTCACGTACACCAATCTCAAAAATCAGGAAAAATCGAGAGAAAAAGTTTTTTTGTTTTCACTCATCTCTTTTTTTCTATCAATTTTAATTGCCGCGGAATAGCCTTTCTTTAATTGGTTTTCATAAAACTCACTTTATTGGTTCTATATGTACCCGCACTTCATAATGTCTTTTATTATATTCCTTTCATAATAAAACTGCTTGCTTCACGTACACCAATCTCAAAAATCAGGAAAAATCTGAGAGAAAAAGTTTTTTTTGTTTTCACTCATCTCTTTTTTTCTATCAATTTTAATTGCCGCGGAATAGCCTTTCTTTAATTGGTTTTCATAAAACTCACTTTATTGGTTCTATCTAAATTCTGGCAGATTATTGGCGCCTGTTATTAAGGGAGGCATGTCGCTTTATATTCTCCTCTTTTACTGTTTTCCCGACTGACATTTCCCCTGTGTGAGTTTCTCAGGATGCACCTTGGGGATCTTCTTGACAACACACGTTCTTCCCCCTGTCATAATAACCGCCAATAGCATCGTAAGTACTTTTTACATGTCCTTTCAGTGTTATGTCAAAAATGGAGACGAACTACTTTTTTTTTTTTTGCTGTAACTGTTTTGTTGTCTGTCCGGGATTTTATGGTGAGAAATATCAGAATAAACACATGTGATCTTTTAGACATTTGTTTTTCTTTTATTACGCCTATTATTGTGAATAAATAAAGTTTGCCGATTTACTAAAATAAACTTTTATTTTTTCATGATAATTAAAATTATTATTATTTTTATTATTACTTAATTTTTGTTACAAAAATATTTTTAAAATTCAATTCAATTCTTAATATATATATATTGGATTGTGCTGTTCCATTTTTATTATTATGATTATTTATTATTTTAAGCGACGTCGTAACATTATCTGAGCGACAAAGAACATAATATAATTTCATCAATGTGAGTGTTATACAAACCCGGCATTTAAGAGATATTTGATTGATCTATCGTTTGATAAAACATTTCATAAAACCCCTTCATAAATTCGTTTCGTTAAACGTTTTCAAAAATTATTCTCCTTACGAAATGATATTTTTGGTGTTAATTCAGCTTTGTTTATATCGATTTAGTTTTATTATTGTACAATTATTTTTAGGAGGGTAACTATTTTAAAACATTCTAAAAATAGATCTTATTTTCTAAATAATCAAAAAATTAAAACGATGCATAGTGATCTCAAATTGCGATTATGTGGCAAAAAATTAAAAAATCGAAGTTTCGTATTTCGAAATGAAATAAATTCCACAATATTGAGAAATGTCTGAAGATTTATATTCTTTAATATTTTGGTTTTATATGCTTTCATGAATTCGCATTGCTGAAGTTCGCATCTGAAGTTGGAAATTTTGAGCGTTTTCTACTTTTGCGTGATTTCCAGCCAAATTCGTCGTATTCATAGCCTAATTAAGACCTTTTTAGATTGTTTAAAGTTTATTTTCTTTGCACTTTTCTGAACAAGCATTAAATTATATATTTAATTTGTGTTTTTGGTTGCAAAAATCTCAAATATTTAAAAAAGTTGATACATTTTTAAAATACATAGTATTGAGAGATTTTCGTACATAAAAAATGATATATAAAAAAAAACTCATCCGAACATATCGCAGATTTTACTACAAAGTGTAGAATGAAACTTCTTAAATAATATACCAAAAGGTCTATTGCGACTTTTTGCGATTTTGTGAGAACCAATCTTTGAAGTTCGACATTGGATATCGCCATATTAGTCCAAAATCAGTAATCAGGTTGAAGGTCTATGAAATTTCCGCACTGACACAAAATTGTCAGTATTGATATAATGCAAGATTCCGATTAACATAACACTGTAAACTTGATATTTTTAATTCTAGGGGGGGGTATAAATATGTAAATTTATTTTATTATTTATTATTATTATTATTTTACAATTTTTCTTTTACTTTTTCTGTTTATATCAAAAATAATATTAAAACTTGAAACACATATTTAGAGTTCAGTTTATATAAATATATATATATATATATATATATATATATATATATATATATATATACGCATACATATATACATACTATTTCTACCAACATGCATGTAAGGAACTTCATTCAGCTGGAAAAAAAATCCTTCAATATTTTAAGTTTCTGGATTATTTTTAAAGTTATATTTTGTCTACTTACAAATAAATTTTTTAAGTGTATTTTTTTAATTTTCACGCATTGTCATATAAATCTATTGTTACATTTTTAAATAAAGCTTTTTTTTCAATTTAGTACATGAGTATAACTTTATTATATTAATTTGTATGCACACTTAAATTCGAATGAATACCTTAATGTAAACTGTTACTTATATGTATTTTATTCTTATTTACATTTATTTTGTTTAAACTAAGAAACGACAACGTAATATTAGTTAAAGAAAATGTATACATCAAACTCTGCACTTTCGCTATTCTAGAGATATATCTCGATTTTAAACGCGATATGTGTGTACAAGTGTAACCCCATATTGAATAGTCATTGCGCTCAATTCATTTCACACTCCCGCTATCTCTATCCGTCATGTTTATTCGTCCCCCACCCCCACTTTCTGTGAAAGGGTGCTTCTTACAGATTCAATGAAAGCGTTAACAATTTTTGATAGTTTAGTTTGATTGTGCAGATCTGTTTCTGTGTACATTATTCGTTGATTACATGCTGTGTTATGCTTAAAAGTTTTGCTTTGTGGATATAAAAATGTTATCAAGGAGACAACTAGGGAATGTTGCAATTGTTTCTAGTGATTTTAAAAAAATTTATACACGTGTAATACTGGAATATTCACTGAATGAACAAAAAGGTTCACTAAAAAATCCTTAAATCAATTGGACATTCATAGCATTTTGGAAAAAAGCAAACAGAAATACAGATCATCTCGAACGGAAACATTCTACATGGTTTGACAGAATCATAGATCTTCATTGTTAGTATTTCTCGATCCAAATAAGTCAAATTTAACAGTCAGAAAACGTGGACGCCCCAAAAAATCTTATGTTGAAGGTAGCGATCGTACTAAAAGAAGAATCGTAAAACCGATTCATGTACAACTCCAGAAGCAGTTAGAGTTCTATCTAGTCTCTTAAAAAATAAAGGAAATCGAGCAGCAATATCTCTGCTAAGTGTCGTTTAGCAAATAGCACACCCACATCGTAAAAAAAATGTCTTGAAAAAATAATTAATGAAGAGAAACCATGTATGCCATATTCGCCCGAAGAAGATCTAGCTGTTCTTCTTGAAACAAAATTAACTAAACGATTTTATAATGCATTAGGAAAATCGTCAAAAGAGCGAAATGCGGTTATTTATCCTAGCTATAAGAAACTAGTGGCAGCTAAGAAACTTTGTTATCCAGAAAACATTCGACGTTCAGAAATCGATTGTGAGGTTCCACTACAAAGTTTACTCGATCACATGATTAAAAGAATATTGAAAATATTAAAACACCTCTTGAAGGAGATTATACACTGTTTTGCAAATGGGGATTTGATGGATCATCCGGGCGATCCCAATACAAGTAAGCATGGGAAGAAGATACACTGGCTAGCAATGAGAGTGTTTTTATTTCTTATTTCGTTCGATTAGTTTTAACAGGTAAAGACGGAGATGTATAAAATAATCCTCGGTCAAGTTCCACTCGATTTCGTCACCCCATTACGTTTCATATCAAAAAAGAAAATAAAAATCTTATAAAACAAGAGGAGAAGTATATTCAACAAACAAATAAATGACTTAAAGTCGTTTAAAGGATCTTATTTAGAAATAGGTTAGAATTTATTGTTGACTATGATAAATGGCAAAGCTGCCAGTGCCTTGACTGATAAAAGAACTTTGCAGTGCCCTATTTTCAAAAAAACATGGATAGGCTCCTCGTCACGGACAGTATCAAAACCAGCAGATGCAGACGCTTTGAAATTTGGATTATCACGACTGCATGCATGCATAAGAAAGATTCTTGGAATTATTCTGCAAATTTCCTATAGGTTAGGTAAGAAATTTAAATATTTAATAATGTTAATAGTTATTTTAAAACTTCTCTACTAGGCATTTTCTTATATTAATTTTATAGGTGTAACACTGAAGGAACGGGGTGATAAAAACAATCCAGAAATTAAAAAACAAAAAGAAATTGTTCTTCAAAACTTAAAAAAAATAATGCATATAAATCCTGATCGTCCAAAGCAGGGATTTGGATCAACGACCGATGACAACTCTGCCCGAAGATTTTTTTTCTAATCAGCCAGTTATTTTTTATAGCATTTTTTCCCAGCAGCTAAAGCAACGGAATTCAGCATGATATAATCAAAATGTTTGGAGTAATTTTGTTTGTTTTGTCGAGTGGCCATGAGGTTAATGTCGAATATTTCGAATCCTACAGCAAAAAATTTTTATTGTTTTATAAAAAACTGTACAGTTGGTATCCATTAACACCAACTGTTTATAAAGTTCTAGAACATAGTTCTGCAGCTCTGAAACATTTCTTCCTGCCTATTAGGCAGCTCTCTGAAGAGGCACAAGAGGCAAGAAATAAAGATATAAGAAATTACAGGGAATTTTTCAGCCAAAAATCAAGCAGAAGGCTGAAAATCAATGATTTATTTTGCCGACTGTTTCTATCTTCGGATCCTGTAATTTCCTCCCTTCCATTCCCTTATTAAGATCCTGTAATTTCCTCTGCTCGTAAATTGCCCCCCAAAAATACACATAAGCCTGCTCCAGAAATTAAGAAAGATTTGCAAGCATTTCTAATTTCAAGACACTTTCATGAAAGTTTACATGAAAATGAAGCTATAAGCGATTATTCTACTGATGAGGGACTTAGCAGTGAAGAATCATCAGATGCTTCAGATGGATTGTTATAATTATGGATTGTTGTTTTACTATATAAATTTTGGCTTTGGCATCTGAAATTTTCGTTATTTCATGATGTGTGTAAGTTTTGCATTAAATTATCTTTAATTTAGTTATTACATGTCTATAGTTATTAGTGCGCGCATCTATAAATGTTACCAAGATTTAATGATTTTAAAAAAATGTATGAAAATTTTACTCAACCATCAAGATGAACTTTGGTGAGTACTTGAAATGTCTAATTCCACTTTTCTGAAGAGCATTTAATTTTTATGCAGTGACCGTTCTTTTAAGTACCATTGAAGAAAATATATTGTTAAATTTATTTATTCTGCCTATTAAGAAAAAAAAAAATTATTTCCATAAAATAAAATTTGCTCTATCAAATTTCCATAAAGTAGAGATATAATCAAAGCTAAATAGTTTCAAAAAGTGGTAATATTCTTAATCATTTTCATAGGTATGGTTTCTTTTTAAGAAAAAAGTTATATGAAATATTTTGAACAACAAAAGTCTTTCAAGACATTTAAATGCATTGCTTGTATAAGAATTGTGATATTTTCAAAAGGGTATTTTTGGCTAATTAAACTGGTTATTTTTGTAAATTGATTAAAAAAAAGTTAAAACTACCGATATATTTAATCAGTTTTAATGAAAATTCATCTAAATTTCACATTATTATGATTTAAAAATACAACATATCTTCAAATATTAAAGAAGATAATTATTGAGCTGAAGCAATTTATTGATAATTAATTTCATAGATAAAGGATTAAAAAACGGATTTTATTTTTATTTTTCGATAAAAGAATTAACAATATTTTTTATTTTTCAAAGCAGATTGTCTTTGTAAAAATTAATGCAAAATGGGGATACTAGAATTTTCATAAAGGGGGGGGGGTGGGAAAGAAAGGGGAGGGGAAAAAAGCGGGAAATTCCAAATGTGCCTGAAATTTAGATAAATATTTATTTATTTATTAAATATTATATCTATGTTTTCTTGAAAATAAATTTTAAAGATAAATTTAAAAAAAAATACTGATAGCGAGCGCCTTAGACATTGGAGTAACGTACAACTATTTTTAATCGTTATTTTTTTTTTCTCATTAAATGCTTGCAAAAGCTTAGCCTTAAATTTCAAGCTCAAAATCTGAATCGTTGGGAGTAATTAAGTAGCGCAAAATTGTACTTTGTTCGAGGTGGGAGGGGGGGGGGTTAAATTTCAACTCCTGAACACAGTTCGATTTGCGCTTCTTAACCTATCCTAACGATGCAAAATTTGAGCTCAAAATTTAAGTCTAAGCTTTTGCAATCATTTAATTAGATACAAAAAATAACGGTTAAAAATAACTGTTGGTTACTATTAAGTTTAAAGCGTCCCCTAACGAAATGTTCTTTTTTTAATTTATTTTTAAAATTCGTTTTTAAGAAAATACTGACATAAAGAATAGCTTTAGCGAAAACCGTAAACGAATCGACCAATTTTTCCTTTTTCTATAATCATTTGAAATTTGAACCTCCTCCCTCCCCTTGAACCCAGTTCAGTTTGCGTTACTTATCCCCTCCCAGTAATTCAGATTTTGTACTCAAAATTTTAGTTTATGTATAAGCTTCTAAAAAAATTAATGAAAAGCCAAAAATAACCGTAAAAAATAGTTGTTCTTTTCTGCAAAGTATAAAGCTTCTCTATTGGCATTTTTTGAAATTTACCTTTTTAATTTATTTACAAGAGAATACTGATTTAAAGAGATATTTTAGCGAAAACCGCAAATTAATCGACCATTTTTCCGTTTTTTATAATCATTTGAAATTTGAACCTCTCCCCTCCCCTTGAACACAGTTCAGTTAGCGCTACTTAACCATTCCGAACTATTCAGATTTTGAGCTAAAAATTTCTAAGCTTCCGAAAACATTTAATGAGATTAAAAAAATAATTTTTAAGTCTTAAAAAGTGTGTTAAGTCTAAAAAAATAATTCTTAAGTCTAAAATAATTTTTCCTTACTCCAAAGTCTAAAGCGGCCTTTATCGGCATTTTGAAAAAATGATCTTTATAATTTATAATTTTTGAAGATGATAATTTCATTATAATATTAATTAAATCTTATTTATTAGAAGTTTTCTTAAATAATTATATTTTTTAGAAAGTTGTACTGCAACGCAATGTTATATTTACTAGAAATACTTTTTTAAGATGAATAAAAATTTTAAAACTTCCATTAAATAAGGTATATTCTTTATAGTGAAAAATGCTCCAAGGAGCAGTGCAAAAGCAGAATATGATTTTAATTGAGCATTAAAAAGTAATGGACAAGTGCTTCTCTTAATTACTGAGCATGAGGAAGGATAAGGGATCCCTTCTTGGCTACAACTCACTTCAATGCCAACTTTGAAAAAATCATATAATGCGCTTTTTCCATATAAAAGAAATTTGCGGTTCTTTAGTAGAATTTTCCACCGTGCTTTAGATGTTAACCAGGGGTGTAGTCATAAAAATAACATAAGATATATGCTCTAAGCAGAGGGATATTCTAGAATGTGTATACTATAAGCTTTCTTGAAAAACAGAGGGTATATGGTGTTCTATTAAAAAGTCCAGAAGGTGTACGGCGTATAGCCTGTACTACATCTCTGATGTTAACTGCACTGTTCACTCTGCACTATACTACAAATCAATTTTCTGTGCAATTATACACTTAGGGTATGCTTGGTGGCAGTGCATGAATGTGATACCTGCAGGAACTAGGTATCTGACATTATGTCGCCTTCCTTTACATTTATGTCTAATTAAGCTGCATCTTTACTGGTTACGTCTTTACACTATACATTTTTATAGTAACTGCGACTGATTTGTTTTCACGGAAAAAGCGCAAATATGATTTTTTCAAAGTTGGCATTGAAGTGAGTTGTAGCCAAGAAGGGATCCCTTATCCTTCCTCATGCTCAGTAATTAACAGAAGCACTTGTCCATTACTTTTTAATGCTCAATTAAAATCATATTCTGCTTTTGCACTGCTCCTTGGAGCATTTTTCACTAGTCCTTCTATTTTTCCATATTCCATAGGGATACTGCACAACTTGTTTTGTATTTTATATATAGAAAACAAAATCTTATTTGTATTGAAATTTAAAAATGCTACTATGATAGCAAAGTAGTTCAGAGGTGGCGAAGTTTTTGGAATTAAAGGGCCACCTTTTTTGTGCTATAGTTCTATGGTAGCTAAATATGAAAATTAGGACACATTTCGTATGTGTGTGTCCGAGATCGCCGGAAAAGATTAAATAAAAGGCACGTTTTTTTTGCTAGGCCGAGATCGTAGTACAAATGTTGTGATGAACACCAGGTCCAGATTTTACTTTTGTTTCTGAAATTAAAAAATGAAGACATTTTCATTAAGGAAAATCAGTTCTCAGAGATCATCTTGACTATTTTTTTTATTTTTCAAAAGCACAAGAAGTTGAATATCCATAAACGTTAAGTATGCAGCACGGTAATATAAAATGCCATTGAACATTATACAGAAAACAATAGCCAGTAAGCAGCACGATAATATGAAAGGTCTTCGAACATAATATAGAAAACATTAGACATCGCTGACGACAGAGAGCGTGCATCTTCTCTTAGCAGTGACAAACGTAAAACTGCCAAAAATTTCAGATTTCACAAACGCCAAAAAAAGTCCTTTGGCATAGAATAGATTCCCAATCTGAGCAAAACAATGTACAGGTAAAAAGGACCGTTACATGATAAACAAAGGGGAAATTTTAAAAAAGGAGCGTTACCAAGAATATAGTCTTTATCGCTCGTGGCGAGAACGTGCAGCAGCCGGCAACCCTAAACGGAATTTCACAACAGGTAACAAATTAAGTTCTTTATACAAGACAAAATGAAATGATTGGGAAATAAAAAATAGCAGTTACATAAAACAGTCGTTTGATATTTAATCAACTGAAGAACAAGAAAGAAAAATCTAGAAATGGAATGATATTTTAAAACTAATTTATTATTTGTTCTTTTTATTTATTAATATTATTTTATATGCACTTGGAGACGAACACACAATAACAATAACTATTAAAAATGCTTTTCTTTTAAAATTAAATTTTAAAAGAGGGGGGGGGCTCATAATTGAAAAAATAATAGAAATATATGTAATAGAATATGTGTTACATCACAGCTACATACTCTGATACTCTGGTGTTACAAATTAAAAAAAAATTTTAAACAGGTTTTTCTATACCAAAATTCTACGGTGGTTTAAAAAAAAAGAAAAAAAAAATCAGTTTTTTACTAAAGTGAATAAAATAATAAATCCTTTCAAAGAATAGATTTTTCATTCAAATATCCATTATTTTTGCCAAAAACAGGAACTTTTTTTATGCAAGAGTAAAGTTTGATGCAAAAACCATGCTTCTTTTTTTTCTTAATCCGTATTTATTACGGACTTATTAAAAACGTACTCCACCGCTTTTATAGGAAACGATTGCTTTTACTGTGTTATGGAGCATTCTCATTGGCCATAAAGAGACATTCTATAAAAGCTGTGGAGTGACTCTGCAACAAATGGGTCAAATTTTTAACAGTGCACTGTTAAAAATCTGCTGCATTTTGCTGCAACGCCCTCCACCACTTGTATATAATATCTCTATTCCAACCAATGAGAAAGCGCCATTTCACGGCCAAGTAACCGTTTTCTATACAAGCAGGGGAGTGCGTTGCAGCAAAATGCAGCAGATTTTTAACAGTGTGCATATCCTTGGCGCTATAGTTTACAGGAGTTCAAAATTTGAAACTTTTGCTGCATCGCCACTCCATCGCTTTGATAGAATATCTCTATTTTGATCGATGAGAATCCTCGATAATGCATTTAATTAATCGTTTTCTACTTATCTACTATATCGTTTCCGTATATTTATTTTTTCAATCAGCACCAAGGTGCGCACTTTATTAGAAGACGCGCTCTATTAGAGGGCGCATTCTATTAGAATAAATACGGTATATACTAATAATAAATACACTTTGTTAAAGTACAGGGCCCCAATATTTGACAGGTATGCCAGGCATTTTTGCCATTGATGCCATTATGCTAAAAAAATATAAATAAATGAAAAAAAATGGATAAAATATAAATTTGGCATGATGCAAAAAATTGCCTAATTTAAAATTAAAAATCAAATTTGACAGCCACCAGGGCTAGACACCGTGCATAATTATTCAGTAAATGATTCATTAAAAAATGACAGAAATCAGCATGTCAAAAATTTCAAAAAAATTCATAATTCGTTAAAAAATTAAGTTAAAAATAAGAGAAAAAAAAGCATTCTGTATTTTTTTATGCTTAATCGAATGGTGTAACTGGTTTTTCTCTCCGATGATCACAAGTACCTTAGATTGATGACTGCTATTCTTTTATTTCATCTTGTAAAAAAACTGTTTAACGTAAAGCTATGAATTTTTGCAGGATTAATTAGTATCGCACAATCTTTAAAATAAACTTTACCGCAACATTCTATCTGCAATAGAACGTTAGATATGCCCATTTATGACCAAGTTTGGAAAATACGCAATTTCAGAAAAACCGCCCAGCGAAATAACGTTTTCTCGATGACTACCTCGGGATAAAAAGTTTGTCTTTTGTTTTAAAAAAAAATTAAGTTTTTATCTTTAGTAGTTTTCGAGAAAAGTGCTGTGACACAAAATTTTTGTCCGATTTTCAGAATACTCTACAGTACACCTACAGTATGGCATAAAAAAAAATAATTTTTGTGCTATGTTGTGCTTCTTGGTCAGACGAACATTTAAAAAAATCATCAAAATTGGATAAGTATTTAGTTAGTTATTGCAAAAAGAAAAATTGAAAAATCCGTGTGCATTATCGCTCAACCATATTATTGTTGCGCGCTGCCGCGCGCACGATGATAATTTTTGAAGATAATACTGACATAAAGAATAGCTTTAGTGAAAACCGCGAATCAAATGACGAATTTTTCCGTTTTTTATGTTATTTGAAATTTTGGATTCTAAACTTTAATAACGCCTATCTTCTTCGGAAGACGTTTGCGAACTTTAGTATCCCATTCAATATTGTTGGTCTTAATGTGTACTAAAACCCATTAAAGTTTTGCCCAATAGTTTAGATACACCCTGTAGATATTTTTCATTTAATACTTTAATTTGTATTATTTCAATATTTTCTCTCTTAAAAACGTTCCGTGATGGAGCTATTTTGATGAGATATTTATAATGAGGAAGGTTAAATTGACTTTGTTCACTCATTTTTTTCCAGAGACGAAAAAATAGATACTGATGATTAATAAATAAGACATAGTGTAAAATGTGTCGGACAATAATAAGGTTTTTTTTTCTATTCATTAAATAAAAAAATAAATAACATAAAAAACAGAGAAAGTAATAAATTACAGTGTAGTCTAAACATATGCAGTTCCTAAAATTAGTGCTCAATTTGAAGATCTGTTAAAATGTTAAAAGTTTGAAGTCAGCGATATCAATTTCTAAAAATATTTCATGATTTAATAAAGCCAAATACTAGTTTATCAAACGGAAAGTTTAAATTTTTTGAAATTTACTACTCAGAAATCGATGCAAAAATTTTTCTCAAGTTCCCCCTTTTTTTCTTTCTTTTAGAAAAAGTTACTTTTAAGATGATAGATATATTTTAGAGAAGATACAAAATTTTGTAAAGAAAAATGAAAACAAATTAATCGAATAGAAATTGGATGTATATCAATACTAACATTTGTGGTCCTTTCTAATAAAATTTTCTATTTTTGAAAGCTCATTTTGTTTCTAAATTACAAATTTCAAATCGTTAATTCAAAACAATTATGGGGATATTTTTATTATTGTGATTTTGTATAAGTTTGTCAAGGTATTCTCTTTGTGAAATTAAATTTTGTGATTGAACCTATTTTTTTACTAAATGGAATGGTAAAAGTTGGCCTCTTAGGTTGAATGAAATTTTCACAAATAGTCACGGAATGAGCTTTGAATTTTTGCTTTAAAAAGTTCCGCTTATATATTTTACACATTTTCTAATTTAATCCATATAAATTCATGTTTACACATACATACGCATGTTTCATCCATTATTACAAAAAGACGATAGGAAGATATGATCAATATCTATATTCATGGTATATTTAGCATCTGCTTTGAAATGGATTTTACAATCAAGATTTTCCAGAAAACATACAATTACTTTTTCTCTTCTTTTTGGATGTTATAAAGTGTATGCAGTATGCATAAATAAATTTCTGTCATAAAAACATTCATATAATTTAATGCCAAAATGACTTTTATGTCTCTATTCAAATTCTCTATTTTATTTTTCTTTTAAAATTCATATCTCAACGATTTGTATTACCGTATTGAAAATGCAGTTGGCGAATCTTTTCAATGCGATGCATATTTAATTTTTTAAGTACCTTTAGTTCATGTCACTTTTTCATACTTTCAAAAAAGAAAATAAAAATGAATATTTTAAAGATAAAGCGTATCCTTAAAATTATAACAAAATGTCAAGGATTCAGTATAAAATATTCATAATTCATAGCATAACTCTGATTCCAAGTATAAAACCTTATTTTTCCACTCACTGTAAGTTCAAAAATGTTGAATTTCAAATAGTGTGCTTGCATATTTGTATTAGTTAATGAGAAATATCTCTTTTCTTAACTATCCATACATGTCTTTTATTTATGCATAATTTTATTTCAACTATTACTAGACTTTAATGTTTGCAGCTCACATTCAAACTTTATAAGATATATTTAAAGAATTCATAAAGAAAACGATATTTCAACATGAATTTCATTTTTTTTTCTTTAAAAAATGGCCTTTTTTACAAGTGGATATCGAAAAAATTTATGAATTTCAATTCGTTTATTTCATTGAGTTTTAAATTATTATTTTTAAAAGGTTTATACGTTACATAACGGTAAAAAAACGTTGGTTATCGAAAAAAGATTGATTAACGTTTGCTAACTACATACGGTTGCAAGTTTTTTTTAAAAAAATTCTCAAAAGCGTGAATAGGACACACAGATAATAAAACAAAATGTAGCAAAATAAAGCAAACTAAAAAAAAAATCCTATTTTACTCATAGATCATGAAGCACTTTTCAACACATTCAGAATAGCAAATATCACTATTTAATAAGTAAAAATAGAATCTCTAAATAAACAATCTAACACTAAATAAAATAAGCTTTTTAAGAAAAAAATATCAACCGACTTCAAAAAAGCGCTAAAAAGAATTAAATAATTCTTTAAAATTCTCTAATGAAAAAACGTTATCCAATAAGCACACATCGGATATCAGGTACCGGCATAAAAAACGGTTAAATTTAATATGTATAATTTAATATCCACCAAACATAGATTTTAGAGATAATATTATTTTACAAGAGATGAATTGACATATTTATGATTTATTTTATGAATATATACATATAAAAAGTAATGAATTACTTTTTGAAGTTGGTGCCAAACAATCACAATCGATAATGATTATCCCCATTTTAATTATGGTTCTAGGCATAATTTAGCTACAATTCTTAATATACATCAAATAGTTTGGCACCAACTTCAAAAAGTAATTCATTACTTTTTATATGTATATATTCATAAAATAAATCATAAATATGTCAATTCATCTCTTGTAAAATAATATTATCTCTAAAATCTATGTTTGGTGGATATTAAATTATACATATTAAATTTAACCGTTTTTTATGCCGGTACCTGATATCCGATGTGTGCTTATTGGATAACGTTTTTTCATTAGAGAATTTTAAAGAATTATTTAATTCTTTTTAGCGCTTTTTTGAAGTCGGTTGATATTTTTTTCTTAAAAAGCTTATTTTATTTCCTACTTTTTAGTTACGCATACCGTAATATATAATTATGTGTACTGGCACACGATAGCTCTTTGCAATGCATTACTAATGTACGCACTTTGCTAAGTTCTGATGTATTCAGTTTACTTGTCACTGTTTGATTGTCAACTTTTCTGAAACCACTTACAATATCGGTTAGTATCGTTGTGAATCTTAAGAATTTCTTTGTATGGTAACTTTTTCAGACGAGATCTTCCACTTCGAAAAGCTACCGCATTTATGAAATTTTAGTCTGCATCGAATCCTACGGTCATCGAAAGTGGGTATCAAAAGGTGACAATCCATCAAGTAAAGTTCCTTACACATAAGAGCGCGACATAGTGCTTCCATATATGAGCACGCAGCAAAATGACTTCATATATTAATGTATAGTAAAATGCTTTTCTAGTGTAGTCAGTCAAAAGTACTCCCCCTTCACTCAGAAAAAGTAAAAAGAAAGATTTTAGCAAAAATCGCACTATGCTTCAATCGATAAACAGCAACAATCTAATACATATACAGGCAGTAATGGCTCGGAAATGAGCAGTGGCGATTCGACGAGGAATCTGAAACTCATAACCAATACCTGGCTGCCTCTATAAGAGAGTGACAGCATTTGATTCCCAAATATTTCTTTTACAGACGCTTTTGTCCGAACTACACTGTTAAAAATTTGAAACTTTTGCTGTACACTTTTAAAAATCTGCTGCATTTTTTTGCTACGCACTCCAGCGCTTGTATAGAAAACGGTTACTTGACTGTATTAAGGAGCATTCTCATAGGTCGCAGTAGAGACATTATATACAAGCGGCGGAGTGCGTTGCAACAAAATGCAGCAGATTTTTAAAAGTGTATTATCACTTCACCGCTTATATAGAAAACGATTAGTTAAATGCATTATGAAGAATTCTCATTGATAAAAATAAAGATATTCTATAAAAGCGATGGAGTGACGATGCAGCAAAAGTTGCAAATTTTTAACAGTGCATTGCATTGCCAGGCATTTTTTATTATGGAATTTGATGATGATTTCCTGGAAGAATTCGATTGTACTCGTATGAGAAGTTAACAAGATTGACGAAAATTGCCCGCTCAACAAGATGCTTGGTGACTCGTTTTTGTCCAGAATCGTTTCAACCAATTATATACTGTGCTACATGTGTCGTCATATTCATATCGAGGAATCCTACACTGTAAAAAATTTGCCACTTTTGCTATATCATCACTCTATTGCTTTTATAGAAAACAATTACTTCACCCAATTACGAAGCATTCTCATGGGTCAAAAGAGAGATATTCTACAAAAGCAGGGGAGTGACGATGCAGCAAAAGGGTCACATTTTTTACAGTGACACTGTAATCAGAAATGAGCGGTGGCGTATTCGAGGAGGAATCAAACTCATTACCTATACCTGGCTGCCTCTATAAGAGAGTGACAGCATTTTATTCCCAAATATTTCTTTTACAGACGCTTTTGTCCCCATTACACCACAAAAACTTTGAGCCTTTTGCTGCATCATCAGTCCACCGCTTTTATAGAAAACGATTACTTTACTGTGTTATGGAGCATTCTTATTGGTCATAAAAGACATATTCTATAAAAGCTGTGGTGTGACGCTGCAGCAAATGGGTCAAATTTTTAACAATGTATCACGGAGCATTCTCATGGGTCAAAGGAGAGATATTCTATAAAAGCGGGGGAGTGACGATACAACAAAAGGATCAAAATTTTTACAGTGTACACTGTAAAAAAAATTGGCCCTTTTGCTGCATCGTCAATCCACCGCTTTTATAGAATACGATTACTTCAGCCTATCGTGGAGAATTCTCATGGGTCAAGAGAGAGATATTCTATAAAAACGGGGGAGTGATTATGCAGCAAAAGGGTCAATTTTTTTTTATAGTGTACACTGTTAATAAATGTGAACCTTGTCCAGTTAGGATTTCACACTTTGAAAAGATCGTGTGTCTATGTAAGTGTAATTTAAAAACATGAAAAATGAACGTTTCTAATTGGTCGATTGGTTCGAAAGGATATTGAATTTTAATGTTTTAATTTTTTAAAAAGTTCTAATCAACAGATTTTTATGAAATTTGAATGGGACCACATGGGCCCCATACGCTTTCAAACAAAAAAAGAATTATCAAAATCGGTTCATATTTACGAAAATTATGCGTGAACAACAAATACATACAGGTCGAAATCATAACCTCCTCCTTGAAGTCGGTTAAAAAAGAAATTATGTTGAAAAAAAGAACATAACATTTTTCAGTGAATTTTCCAAAACGCATCTTATTATTTTTTTTAATTAAAATAAGTACCTGAGAAAAAACATTAACTGGTAAAAAAGGCGTCTATTATATAGATGATAAATGATAAGGCCATCCGTGATAAGACTTGTTAAAAAAATTCATTTAGATGTAAAATAAAGAGAAAGTATGTGCAATTTCCACTTTGATCAAATATCCCAAATTTCCTGTATGTAAAATGTAAAGATTACGTTAGGAAAGCATAGATTAAATGTCATTAACCATGTCAACGCAAATTCTTTTTATTTTACAAATTAAGAAATTTTTATTAACCGACTTCAAAGAGGAGGTTATGATTTCGACCTGTATGTATTTGTTGTTCACGCATAACTTTTGCAAATATGAACCGATTTTGATAATTCTTTTTTTGTTTGAAAGCGTATGAGGCCCATGTGGTCCCATTCGAATTTCATAAAAATCTGATAATTAGAACTTTTTAAAAAATAAAAACTTTAAATTTTAAATTAATTTTGAAGCAATCGACCAATTAGAAGTGTTCCTTTTGCATGCTTTAATGTTACACTTACATAGACACACGATACTGTTAAAAGTTTGAAGTTTTTGCTGCATCGTCACTCCACCGCTTTTATGGAATATCTCTATTTTGACCAGTGAGAATTCACCATAATACAATGAAGCAATCATTTTCTATAAAAGCGATGGATAGACGATAAAGTAAAAGTTTCAAATTTTTAACAGTGTTCAAAGTGCAAAATCCTAACTAGACGAGGTCCAGGATTCAGATAAATTTTGCGCTGTTTGCGAAATGAGATTTATTAACAAGAAAATTTATTTAAAACATTGAAAATTTGCTAAAATTCAGGCTTCTGATTCGTTAATCTGGTTTCGCTAACAGAGCAAATTCTACCTGGATTCCGGACAAGTTCTCTTATGCAAGAAACCGGAAATATAGCATCTAGGGGATATAGTGTGGAAATCAGCTATCTCAGGGCGTGTTCAGAACAACTTACAAAAGTAACCAATGTTACCGACCGATTGCAGGGCAGTACGAAAGCAAATTGTGGCATCTTTAAATGTGCAATAATGCTAATGAAATTTAAAGATAGAAGCGACATCTGCAGGACATTTCCTAAAAATGCAAGAATTATTGCTAGTCTAGATAATGTATCACGAAAATGACGCAGATATCGCTGTGATCGACACTTTGGAATTCAGTAGCATCGTTGCACATTTAAAGGATACAAATTTTTAGCCCTGCTTGCATTGTTAAAAATTGAACCCTTTTGCTCCATCGCTTTTATAGGGAACGATTACTTCGCTCTATTATAGAGCATTCTCATTGGTCAAAACAAAGAAATTCTATAAAAGCGATGGAGTAACGATGCAGCAAAAGAGTCAAATTTTTTAAAGTGTCGATAGCAGATTTTCACTCCATGTATTCCAGACTCTCTCCTTCGAACAATGAAAACCTCTCAAAAATGAAGGCTCATGATTGGTCAATCTTGTTTTGCTTAACAGCGAATAATCCTTCTGGATCCTAACCACTGTTGCAGAGATGCTAGTTTTTTTTTCAAAGTACGAAATCTTAGCTGGAGCAATTCTCGTATCCACCAAAGTGAAAGATCCACATCGATCCAGACATGAGAATTCGATATCGAAAAGCTGAAAATTCATCTCTAAAGAGCCTTACACGTTAAAGCAAGAGTGTCTGTGTATCAGGGTGCTTGTTATGCCGGATTCACAAAGTGATTAAAGTACATTGCTATGTGCTAGATTTACATCTGGAGAAATATAAATGACGAAAAATTTTGATACGCTTACCATTAAATTTAAGCTATTTAACTTCTTTCACCCATAAAACAAACTCGTTCACGCGACTACCGCCAAGTTCTGGAATAAAAATTCTTAAATTTTCTGTACTTTGGAAAACCGCGTTTATCAAAGAACATTCTTAACTTCAAATATTACTACTTTCATACAGACGCATGTTGAATCATGGTGTGATATTGATAATAGCTTCCTTTTTAGTTTTTATGACTGAAATGGGTATTTTAATACATACGAACATTTAGAATTACTTTGCTATGCATTGAATCATAGAAGCAACTTGACGCACTCTGATTGTGCACGCGTACTTTAAACTGTAAAAAATCTGACCCTTTTGCTGCATCCTCACCTCCGCTTTTATAGAATATCTCACTTTTGATCCATTAGAATGCTCCATAATAGGCTGAAGTAATCGTTTTCTATATTAGCGGTGGAGGGACGATGCAGCAAAAGGATCAAATTTTTAACAGTGTACCCTGTTTAAAAGATCTTGAAAAATTACCTCTGTTTTTAAAGACTATCTATTTTCTGACCAATGCAAACGCTCCATAGATTTTAGAAAATAGATAGTCTTTAAAAACAAAGGTAATTTTCCACAATAATTTTAACGTGTACTGATGGATTGTCAGCATTTCAATGCCCATTTACGAAGTCTGTAGATTTCAATGTGGACCTTAAGGCACTACACTAATCTCAGAAAAAGACCCGGATGTTAGTGTAAAGACTATGGGTGTGTTATTTTCAAATATCTCGCTCATATTTAATATATTTACGTTATTTGTTTTTGCATAGGATAGCCGAGGATGATCTACAATCGGCCTAGTTTTTACTTCTTCGATTTTGCTCTCTTATGTATATTTTATATAATGATAGTTTCAATTTCAGAACCGTTTAAACCGGTTTTGAAATTTAAAATATTTTTTTTTTTTAAATCTGAAATCAAAATTGAAAAAGTAAAAACTAGGTCGGTTGTGGAATATCCTCAGCTATCCTATGCAAAAAAAAAAAAAAAAAAGAAAAATCCCGTAATTTTTTTTTAATTTGAGCGAGATATTTGAAAAGAACGCCCCCACAGACTTCACTTTATCATCCGGGTCTTTTTCTGTGCCTAGTGTGCGGCCTTAAAGTTCGCTGGATACGATAAATTTCCGAAATGTTAAAGCTTAAATGGACAACTTCTCGCATCCACTCAAGCGGAAATAGACATCGATACCAATGGACATCCTTAAGTTGTTGAAAAGATGAAAATCCTTTAGTATATATTTTGCTCCGGAGGAAAAAAATATCTCTACATATCAATGCAAAATAAAGTGCATAGATATGTGTAGCAAAATTATCTTTAGATTCAGATTTGGTTACCGGATTAGACACCAGAATGATTTCAGATTTTGTTCATGTAGGATTCCTCGATGTGAATATGACGACACATGGAGCACAGTATAGGATTGATTGAAAAGATTCTGGACAAAAATGAGTCATCAAGGGGGTCCTTGTGGCCGAGTGGTTAAGACACCACGCTGCTAATCTCTTGAGAGCGTGGGAGATTGTGGGTTCGAATCCCACTGGCTCCGTTGCACACACTCTTTATGTGTAGCTCCCGGTTCTACTTTTCTTGTGTCGTAATATTTCCTTGTGCTATCTTGTCCTTGTATGTCCACGAATTTGTAAAATAATATGGATTATGTATTTATGTCTCTGTAGAAATAAAGGATCATTCGACGTACAATCGAATTCTACCAGGAAATCATCATCAAATTTTATAGTAGAAAATGCCTAGCATTGCGATACATTGTTAAAAATTTAACATTTGTTGCATCGTCACTCCATCTCTTTTATGGATTATCTCATACATACACTGTAAAAAAAATTTACCCTTTTGCTGCATCGTCACTCCCTCGCTTTTATAAAATATTTGTCTTTTGACCCATGAGAATGCTCCATGATAGGCTGAAATAATCGTTTTCCATAAAAGCGGTGGAGTGAGTTTCAAATTTTTAGTTGGGAAAAAAGCGTCCGTGAAAAAAGTAATTGGACATCGAATGCTGTCACTCTCTTATAGATGCAGCCAAGTACAGGTTATGATTTTCGGATTCCTCGTCGAATCATTTCCGATGCCTTTACTGCATTTATAGAAATTAGATTGTTGTTGTTTATCTATTGAATCATAGAGCGATTTTTGTTAAAATCTTTCTTTTTGCTTTTTCTGACTGAAGGGGGAGTACTTTTGACTACACTAGAAAAGCATTTTACGATTCATTGATACATGGAGTCATTTTGCTGTTTACTCATATATGGAAGCGCTTTGCCGCGCGCTTATGTGTAAGGACACTTTACTTGAGGCATCGTCACCTTTCGATAAGCACTTCCGATGTCCGTACGATTAGATGTTGACTTTAAGATTTCATGAATGCGGTAGCTTTTCGTCGTGCCAGATCTGAAGAAGTTACCACATCCAAAAAACCTAAAGATTCACAACGATACTAACCGATATTATAAGTGTCTTTTGAAAAGTTGACAATCAAACAGTGACAAGTAAAGCGAATACATCAGAACTCAGCAAAGTGCGTTCATTAGTAATGCGTTGCAAAGAGCCATCATATGTCATTACACATAATTATGTATTACGGTATAAATAACTAAAAAGTAGGAAATAAATTTAACTTTTTCAAAAAAATGTATAACCAACTCCAAAAAAGCGCTAAAAAGAATTAAATAATTCTATAAAATTCTGTAATGACAAATCGTTATCCAAAAACCACACATTGACTATCATGTACCGGTATAAAACGGTTAAATTGAATATGTAGAATTTAATATCCACCAAACATAGGTTTTCCAGAGAATATTTTTTACAAGAGATTAATTTACATATTTTTGATTTAATTTTTGTATATATACATATAAAAAGTAAGGAATTACTTTTTGAAGTTGGTGCCAAACTATCTTAAGTATAGTAAGAATTGTGGACATATTATGTCTGGTACCATAAATAAAGTGGGAAAATCATTATCGATTATGACTGTTTGGCACCAACTTCAAAAAGTAATTCCTTACTTTTTATATGTATATATTCAAAAATTAAATCAAAAATATGTAAATTAATCTCTTGTAAAAAATATTCTCTGGAAAACCTATGTTTGGTGGATATTAAATTCTACATATTCAATTTAACCGTTTTATACCGGTACATGATAGTCAATGTGTGGTTTTTGGATAACGATTTGTCATTATTATATGTTGAAATAAATTTAAAATCGTCTTTCATCTAAAAATTTTATGAGATATAAATTTCATGTCATTTAATGGCTTACATTGGAAAAACATTTAGGATAACAGCATTCGATTTTTTGAATATGATATAGTACGTACAGCAGAACAATATCCATTTCAGATGATGTATACTTGATATTATACGTATCTGTTATCTAAAAGGTATTACTATAAAATCCATAAAATTCCCCCGAGTTCTTTTATCGGAAAACAGTCAATCCCATTTTCTCAGAAAATGCATGTCATTTATATCGGTTCTTCTGCCCTATGGTCTTCATTTATTTATTTATAAAACGCACGAAAATATCAATGTATTATTTTATAGAATGCCCATTACACGCAAAGAATATGTAGAATACACTCATTTAATAAATATCCGAAAATTAATGTCCGAGTTTATAGTTAATACTAAAACAATATTGTTTTTATTGCTCGATGTAATGATAATATTAAATTCCTCTTACTTTTTGAATTTTATATATTTGTATGATATTCTAAAATTCATTAGCATTTTATGTTTAATTTAATTGGCATAGTATGAAGTATTGTATATCAACAATACAAATAAATAACATACTCATTTAATGAAATTTAACAAATTAAACAATGTCATTTCAAATGCAGCTAAAGTATGTTAAAATATTTTTCTGCAAATCGCGTATTAAATTCAATAAAATAAAATTATAATATGCAGCAAAACAAGGGGTTCCATGAAATATCAAATAAAATTATTCATTATCATTACCCTTACACTCTAAAGACTAAATGTGTGATTCAGTCGAATTGGCACATACATATGCGTAAATTTTTAAACTACACATTTGTCATGAAAATTACACACTTTAATTTTTCCTCGTTTTATATGTAATTTAGATTTCAAAACTAAGTGTATAATTTCATAAATTTAAAAAACACAACTAAAAATGTAAATGTAGAAAAATGCCTAAATACACTCGAACTTATGTGTTATTGCAATTTGCACATAATTATATAGAGACGCAGATAAGTGTGTAAGTCATCTACTGGTTATAAAAACTATAAATTTCAAAGAAAAAAAATACCTGTTTTTAAGTGATTTTAGCTAATGTCATTAAGTCTATGAATTTATATCAGTTGATAAACACAGACAAGTGCGTAAATGTAGATAATACCTGAGTGTACTCTAATTGGAGTGTTACAAAAATTAAGTGGGAAAAACTTAAAACAGACCTGAAAGAGTAATACAGGTGCTAATTTTCCATTTAGCAAGTCTATTGCATAAATAAAATGCTGAACTATTACATTTATTTATTTATTTTTGTAAGATGCTCTAACTATTTTCCTCATCTCCCCCTCCCTCTCGTTTCACCTAAATTAGCAGCGCATGGATATTTAAAAGGAACATAATTAAAGTTATCTTAACTCTAAACTTGCTTTAACCCTTAATTTGCTAAATCCTTAACCCTTATCACTTTCACAGACTGCTACTTTTTTCAGTTTTTACAGTTTAATTTTCAGTTTTAAGTTTAGATACTCATACCGGTGAAAAATTTTTTAATTTGGAGTCATAAGACTATATCCCACTAAAAATAATCTTAAAATTATCTGAAGAAATCTTCACTTTTTTCAGAAATTTTACAGAAATCTGATGAAATTTTGCAGATTTAGCTTTATTTGAAAAAATCTGCAGAATTTTCTAAGATATTCTTATAAATATCCACAGAATGAGCCAATACCTACATATATCTTTCAGATTTTTGAGACAAATAACTAAAGATTTTCTACAGAAGTTTTTTAGTGGAGTAATAGAGACTTCTGAATAAGGAAATTTAATTCACAATTGTCTAACACATAAATTTTAGTGCAGTAACAGAGCCCATAAATAAAAGGAGACCTTTATTCATCCTTCGATTAAAGGGTCTCAGAGACTGCCTTGCAGTACTTATGCAAAAATTTCTATCGCAGCTGTAAAAAGCAAGGGGGTTAAGTGGCAGAGAAATGGCTCACATGACGGAAATTCTTAGTTCCTTTTTCATTTATCGTTTAAGTATCCTATATTTGTGTAGTAAACATGGACTCAATAAGGACGCTGGAAGTAATGGTGGTCATGTGACATCTGCGATTTAAAATGACACTACTCAGTAAATATAATATTGTGACTAAAATGGAAATTTCTTCCAAGATATAAAAAATACTAAAGCCGCTTGAAAACATTATAAACACTGTAAAATAATATTCTGACCACTTTTACATATGTATCTTTTAATTTTGCACCATGAGAAGTTACTTACGTCACGGCACAACAGTATAAAAACATTTTCTGAAACACTAAATGAAAATCTAAAAAATATATATCTACAATTCCTTAATAAAGAGACATCATAATAGAGATATAATCCCACTTTATGCTTATTCATTTACACTGATGAAAAAAAAAGTAGAAAACGAACAAAATAAGTTATACCTATGCGCGAATAATGTATCAGATGATATTTTAATACTTTTTTTGCGGACCTACCACGCAATGGTCTGTGTCGTCGTAAGGCAGTGAAGCTGTGGCCGTGTTAGTGTAGAGGTACTTCATTTCCTCGCCGAAGCTTGTAGCGTGAGGGCGTTTTAAATCCTCTTAGCATAATCCTATCCTTGTTTTTCTTTTATTTTTTTGTTTATACATCTTTGGTATGTCTAATTACCATCGTCTAAATGATGCTGCAAGACGGATTGATGGAAAACTCTAGACCGGCCAGTCACAGGCTGTCTATTGCAAGGACTCGCGGGTTTGCGAAGAATATGGTGTTCAGTCTATAGACGCAGTTCACAGATGCAGGAACGTTGTCTGCTGACCTGTACAAGACCACAAAAGCGCAACAACGTTGGCTGAAGACCGTTATTTGAGATTTCTAGTCAAAAGAGATAGGTCCACGACAGCGACACATCTGTCTAAATAATTGTATAATGCAACAGGAACATCTCTTTCACGAGTAACATAAAACCAGAAAGTAAATGCAGGTAGACTGTAATGCAGGCACTCTGCAGTCTGCATCACTTTGACTATGAACCACAAAATGGCCTGTCTAGCATGGTACTGAGAACACCTGTCTTCAACAGAACATTGTTGGGAGCTGGTTCCATTCAGTTTTGAGCCACGATTCAGTCTGAACAACGCGTCGAGACAGTTCTCATGTGTAGACAGCCCCTGAGTCGATATTAACCCTCTGATTTTGTTGAAAAGAACCACTATGGTGGAGGTGGTCTGATGGTCTCGGCAGGCCGATCTTCATGTTTAACGCGATTCTTGCACACTATGTGCGACTTTACTGCAGATGGACAAAATTTCATCTTTATGAACAATAACGCCCGTCGGCATAGGACTTAGGTGGTTGACAAATACCTCGAATCAGAAGATATTTAACGAATAGAGTGGTCAATGATGTTTAAGGGGGTAGGATACCTTTGAACATGTCGAAAAAGCAAAAAATACCGCTATGTTCCCAGTTTCAAAACTTGTGTAATAATTAAAAAATAAAAATAAAACTTCATTTAAATATGAAGTTCATATTTAAATTTATATAAATATATATATATATTTATTTATAAATTCATAAATAAATATTGAAATGATAAATTAAAAATATACATAATAATGAGAGGAAAAAAACCAACACGTCTTACGCGCATGATAAATTTTAAAAATATGCATATAAAGAGGAAATTTTGGTGAAAATAAATACATAATAGATGCTTCTTTATACTAAAACCAGAATATTTGTAAAAAATATTGTTTGAATTAAAAAATTTACTTAATAATTTAAAAAATTAAAAATTTTCAATTTTTTAAAAATATTTTCAAAGGAAAAAAAACAAACAAAAAAAATATCTTAGCTTTTTCTGGTTTTAAGTTGCAGATAATACAAAAATGAATATGTGATAAAAATTTCTCCTGATTACCATGCATAGTGTTTTAGTAACACTGCGCGCAGTATCAAAATTCATCGTTTTGAATAAATGCGACGCAAAGTTTAATTTATCAGATTTCGCTTATTATTATTCATGCCTTGAAACTACCATAATTAGTAAACTAGTGGGAATTTTTTAATGCGGTTTTTTGCGTATTGTTCAGAAATGATTACAGATTGAAAATATGTGATAAAAAATTTTGAAAATTTGTATGGTTTAAAGGTATCCTACCCCCTTAACGTTAATCCCATCGAACAGTTATTGGACGCCTTAGGACGATTATTCCAACTCGAAGATTAGCTCCAACAGCTATTGATGTTTTCTAGGATGGTTTTAGGCAAGAGTGGGCGTGATTGCCACAGGCATTCATAGGACCCTAGCAAATAGTACGAAACGCCGACGTGAGAATTGTGTAACTGTTAAAGGCGGCCTTACACCTTATAAGACTTGTTTTTCTCTGACTGACATGGTGTGAGGCAGTTGCTGTGTTGCAAATGTGCATAGTTTCCTTATTTTGGTTGCAGGTTGCGCCCAAATGCGTTTGTTTTTCCATGCGTTTGTTTTTCCATTTATTGGTTTTATATCGACCATATCTTATATTGGCCAGGTTTGGTTTTATTTCCTTTGTTAGTGTTTTAATAAAAAAAATGACTCTTTAATTGTTTTCACCAGTGCACTTAAATTGCATTTCTTATGCTGTTGATAATCCTCCTACCCCCCTCCCTTTAATGCAAGTTACAAGAAGTTTAACCTTCCGTAGAATATAAAGAATGATTCGAATCCATTCATTATGTAACATAAAATCTATTTCGTGTAATTAGAGAATTTAAAATTTGTTTCTCGAATTACTCTTTAGAATTTATACATCACAAAATGAATGCTAGATTTCACCCTTCCAGGCTTAGATTAACACGTAATTTCATTTAGCAGTCCAACAGACCGCTTCTTCTTATCCACTTTCACAATTTAACTTAACAATACAACTTCACAACATAACTATAGATAAATGTTGGCAAAAATCACATTTGTATGCTGATCCTTCATCTTACTTAGCTAGTCAAAATTTAAGAATAATAACTCTTTAAAACTCCTTTGTGCCTTTTAGAGCGCTTGCGCAACCGAATGGTGTTGATGGAATTAAAGAATATTTCAGCATTATGTTTTGTTATTATAATACTTAAAAATTTCAGTTATTAATTCGTAAAAAGACCCATTAAAATTGTTTTGTAATAAATGTGAATTTTTCAAGATTTCGGCAACGTTTACAGCGCATGCGCGACCGAAGGATATAAATTAAATTTATTTCCTTTTTTATACAAATTTTAGTCTCTCGAATTCGCAATTTTTCCACGATATTTCGAATTGCAAATCAAGTTTTCCATTTTTTTGTCTCACCCTACTACAGATACAGGAGCCATTTGTTTTGTTTCAGTTCTTATTCTATCGTTAAATACTTTGGAACAGAAGAATCCTATGAATTAAAATAGTATTATGCATAATGATTCGCACAAAAACACCATCATATACTTTAATTGAGTCTTTTATTCCTCTATCGATGAAATACTCCAACAGATATACTATTATTTTTAACACAATCAAACTGATTGGTAAAGTTATCATACGAATTAATTATTTCCAGCTGAGCGAAAAATTGCCCAGGCCGGGAATCGAACCCGGATACTTGGCTTACAAGGCCAATGCTTTACCTGTTAAGCTATCTGGGCGATAGCCGGCTGGGATTTTTTTTTCCGCTCAGATAACCATATAGGTCGTAACATCTGGTCTGTTATTTGAAACAGCTCGCAGAATAAACCGCAGGTAATGGAACTCCACATAACGATGGATACGTAGATATACTATTATTTTTAACACAATCAAACTGATTGGTAAAGTTATCATACGAATTAATTATTTCCAAGAGTTATCTGAGCGAAAAATCCCAGCCGGCTATCGCCCAGATAGCTTAACAGGTAAAGCATTGGCCTTGTAAGCCAAGTATCCGGGTTCGATTCCCGGCCTGGGCAATTTTTCGCTCAGCTGGAAATAATTAATTCGTACTCTAACAGATAGCTCACTATATTTAGCCGATAACTTCTGATACTGCAATTAAGGATTGAACAAGTTAAAATTTCTTTGATAGAATTATACCATTAGCTTAAAATTGCGTATAATGACTAATAAAATACGTTTGAATTTTGTTTGGAATGGCTATATTAAAACTGCACAATATATAATATGTGTTACAATACTTATGTGGTAAAAAGTAGAAAAGTGTAAATGAAAAATAAAAATTTTCTATTCAAGATTTTTGATTACTACTATTCTTTTTTTTATTAAAAAAAGTTCCTTAATTTGGTGTAAATAGGATATAAATGAAATGCAATTTTACTTTTAAATTATAAATGCTAATTACTCATGCTTAATATTATTTTACAAATGAGGCATCTATCCCGATCATATGGAATATCTCAGGTCTGCGATAACAAAATTATTCAATTGTTTCATTAAACCACCAGTTATCTGTTTTTTTGTATAATAATAACATTTTTATATGAAGTTTTACATGAAACTTTAATTACATAGATTAAATCTGCAGTACAAAAACATTACTATAAGATAGAAAAAACAAAGGAGATTAACCATTGATTCAATCCTAAAGTACAAAACTTTTAATAAATGCTAAACAAGTATAACAATGATGCTCGTCATGATATTAATACCTTGTACTTATATTAATCAAAAAATTATTGCTTCAAAGCACATATGTACCATACGTAATAAATTCCAAACATTAGAACTAAAATGTAGATTACATTCTTTCTAATAGCTAAAAAAGTGTAAGGTAGGTTTTAAAAACAGAAAATTACTTTTATTTAGCTGTTGACATGTTGCAACTCATCACCAAATCATTTTCAAAACTATTAAAAATGGTATTCCTAAGTTACACAGTCTACGGAGCATTGAACTGAAATGCATCCGTAAGAAATGGTGAAGTTACATATCTATACTAATAAAATCCGTGCGCCTCTGTCTGTCTGTCTGTCTGCTTGAAGCCGATTACAGTTCGCAACACGGGCGAGTTGGAAGCCGCGAGAGGTGTCTTTCGATTGGAAAAATTCCGGGGAAGTCATTTCGGGCATTTTAGAGACCGTGGGACCAAAATTAAAAAAGTTATGAATTAAAAACCCCTTGGGAATCGGAACGAAAAATGTCTCAATTCTCAAACGGAGCTCCGAAGCAGAACACTGCGCCACCTTGAGGTGAAGGACATGAATTTTTGCCCTTTGGGTGAAAGAAGAAACAGCCGAAAACCTCTTTTTCTACCGGCGCTAATTGCGTTTTTTCCGCATCAATTTTTTTGACTTGCCGTAGAATATTTACTGTAGTTTTCGCTAAAATATTGAACTTAGAAATAAAACAGGACTGTCGAAACTTTTTTTTGCGCGTTTTTTCTTAAACCATCATGCAGACAGTTTTTTAAGTAGAAAAAAACTGATTACATATTCAGAATCTGCGTAAAAATCTGCTTCTGATGAACTAAAAAATACGAAAAAATGTCTTATGGGCGCGTAGCGCCCACCGTGCAAAACCAAACGGGGATTATGGGCGCGAAGCGACCATAGCTCCGATCCACAATCTTTTTTTTTCAAGTGCACGTGGCGCCCACCGTGCGAAATCACATATTTTTAACGGGACCATGGCTCTTTAATTTATTTTTTTTTTCTGCTTGAGGATTCGAACACCAAGACTTGCTTATTAAATGAATTTTTTTGCTTATTATATACTGCTTAATACCGAGGTTCGTTTGGAAAAAGTGGCCCAGCTAGCGGGCGTAGCTCGCTGGTATATACATAATTGATGAAAATGTGATTCTAACCATGTAATTTTAAAATGGAAAACAAAAGTGATTTAAATGTATAAAATTTTAAATTAATGGTATTAACAATCTGATTTAAATAATTGACATACTGTTATTTATTTCAACAAAATAAACGTTATATTTACTGAATTTTTAAAGTTTAATGAATTCTTAAAAGTTAATTTAAAGAGATTTATTGCTTTTAAAACATGTTTTCATATGACATGGAAAGTTATGCTTGAGATGGTTAAATGATAGATAAATTGCGAAGAAATACATCTTAATGACATTTTTTTGAGCAACAGAATTATTTGGATTTAAGCACTTAAAAAATCATAGTAAATGATAACAATTAAAGATATCATTGGAGAGATACTTGAATTCAAAAATTAAAATTCTAAGAAAATTGTACTGTTAATTTTCACGATGAAAATATGCAACATAAAACTTCATACCGTATTTTTATTTCTTTACTCGAAAAATTGAACAATCGTGAATTCCATCTGTTGAAATGTGTTTTTTGCTGAAGAATGAAAATGCTTTTGTAAGAATATTTATTACCAAGAATAAATCTTCATATTTATCTGAAAAAAATCTAAAATCTAACTGTAAATCCAGCGTATTTATAAATACATAGTTCTAAATCTATCCAGCAAAAGGTAAAGTACCATTGTCATGAATTTATGAAACAAATATATTTAAATTTTATACTGAACTTGCACAAGGAATTTTAAAACATGAAAAAAAAATTGTATGTAACTTTTTTTTTTTCATATTCTTCTTTTAAAATATGGAAAATCTGCTATTTTTTAATACATAAATTTAGATAAGCAAAAATAAAATAAAATAAATAAAAAAAATAGATAAATAAAATTTTGCTACATGTAAATTAAAGATCAGTTTAAGTAATACCTTTTAGTTATGAAAGTGGAATTTTAATTGTTAGCTTTTCTGTCTTAATAATAATATCCTGCTTATATTTAACTTTAAACTTTTATTTAATTTACTTTCTTTTTACATTTCACTTTATTTTCTCATTTTGTTTAAAACTTTTCAGAATCTTTTTTTCTTCTTATCTTTGCTGAATTCATCCATTAAATAATTTCTTAGGCTTCAGCAACCACTATTAAAGAATAAAAAAGCTTCATTCTAACATAATGAGCCCTTGTGAGTCATGTCTCAAACTCGCATTTTAGTGAAGCTTGGAACTTAAATGCTATCCTATTTTTTTTCATTCATGATGGATAGAAAAAGGAATATTTCTTTAATAAAATTACTTTCATAATCTGAAAACTATAAAATATATAAATTGGCTTTCATGTACAAACTGACATATGTTTTATTAAATGGTGCTATGATGAGAATATTTTACAAAATTATAAAATAATAACAATATTCTAGGCTTCGATGTAACTTTTAACATCTGTCTCAAATATTCTCATAATTAAATTCCCACGAACAACTTAAAATTAACATTTATGTATAAAACTTCAACCATGCAATTAGCATGTCGTTTACATATTGAAAAAATTTTATCTTAAAATTTTAATTTGACCTATTTTTCAATACTTTAAAATATTGTTTATTCTAACGTGCGAATAACTGAACTGATAAAAATATTCTTCAATAAACACATATTACTCATGTGTATATTTCAACGGAACGTTATTTTTGTTTTCAATTTCATTGACGCATTATATTGCTTTTTAAAAGCTAATAAATCATACGCTGCTGACATGTTTAAAGATATTCAACTTTTCCTAGTGATGGATCGATCCACACTTTCCTTTTTAAAGGGATATTCTATCATATAGTCTTAAATTTTAAGTGAGTTTCTGAGTTACATGTTATACATTACATGGATGAATTCTCCGTTAGACATGCTTTTGTGTGAATAAAAAAAAGCAAACAAAGCGCGTCTAGTCAAGTTAATTGCAGTATTCATCACTTCATAAATATTTCATAGAAATTAAAAGACTTCACGCTTCGAAAGAAAATTTACGATGTGTAAGGACAGGGAGTAGTTATAACAATTCTTCTATGATTTATTCCCCTGTGGCTAATAATAATTGGTTTCAAACTAGGCGGCCGTACTAATTTTGTTTTGTGGGGTTTTTTTATTATTTATTTAATCAGGCATTAAGTTGTTTTTAAAATATGTATGTCAAAATTATTATTATTGTGTTTTACTATTATGTTATTACTATTTTGTGTTTGTTTTATTTTTTTTAAACTATCTGTAACCTTTATAATTTTTTATTGCGGTAAATGTAGTGTATATAGGAACTTTATAAGATGTAGGTCTTCGAAATGCCCCTCTATACATACTATTTAATGGTCTGATATTCTTTTATTTCATAGATTTTAACAAAATTATATTAAAAAATTATATTCTAATGACAGAAGGTAAGTGTTTTAATTGACGACAAATACATTATCTATTTTATAATAAAATTACATTCACATAACTAAGTTGTCAGGATTCAAGAAAGGGATAAAGTAAAAAAAATGACGAAAATGTTTTTTAAACCTTTTTTAGTGTGTTTATCATGTTAGTGGGAAAAAAAATAACAGCTTCTGAAGTAAACTACAGATTCTTCAACTTATTCTTCAACTATTGTAGTAAGAAATTTGAAACTGCAAAGTGAAAAATAGGAAATTCAGACCTGATTTAAAAAAAAAAAAATAGATGATGCTAATAACAAAAAATTACTGAATACTATTACAAATATATTGCAAGTAAACACGTTGAAATGTGATAACTTTTATTTTCTTTTACCTACATTAAAAAAAATCTTAAATGCTACTAAACTTTTTCTGGGAAACAAGAACTGTAAAAGTAAAATTACTGTAAAAGTAACAGGAAAATGCATGTAATCGATTCTGTTGCATTGTTTTTGCTGTTATCGTTGCATAAAAAGGTTCTAGGAATCTCAGTTTACTAGAAAAAGTTTAGCAATTTTGCAGAATTTTTCACTGTAAAGAATCACTTAATAAAACAGACTCCTTTTTCATTTCAAAATATCGACATCTACAGTATGCGTTTTTGATAGCAGGTAGATATTATTTTGTAAGTTTATAGTTGTACTTTTAAAAACGCATTCACTGCATCAAAAATCAAGAGTTGCTACTCTGTCAAAAAACCTATAAAGTTGCTAAACTTTTTCTAGAAAACTGGATATTCTTAGAACTTATCATGTAACGATAACAGCAAAAATAGATGTAACAGAAAGTGGAATTTTACTATTATTGTTACATAAAATGTTTTAGGAATCCCAGTATCCTAGAAAAAAATTTAATCACTTTATATGTATATGTATATATATATATATATATATATATATATATACACTATATTGCCCTTGATTATGGGACACTTGCGATTTTAGACATTTTACTAAATATCTAGAAAAATACATGAGGAATCATCTCGAAACTCTTAGTGTATAAATATAATAGTATACATCATACATCCCCGTGAAGATTTTTTACCGAAACTCCATAGGGGACCGTCAACAAATTAAAAAAGAATGAATATCTTTTGAATAACCCACTACATTAACCCACTACTTAATATACACTGTGTTCATTTTTATGCAAATAGCATGCATACTCGCAGAGTAATTAAGGTTTTTATAAAAATGGCCCCAAATTTTTCTAAGTTTTCCCTTATAATTTTCAGAGTTCTTAATATAAAATAATATTTTTTTTTCAGAAAATATGACAAACAACATTGCACACAGTACCCTGTAATCAGAATAAAAAAATAATAAAAATTGTATGAAAAATGAGTAGGTTTACTAAATAATTTTTTACTGCGCATGCGTCAAAGATATCAAAATTTCATTTGCATATTATGTTAGCTAAATGTATGGAGCAACTTTTGTAAAAGTCTCAAAATTATGGTTTGCAAATTCTGAAAGTAATCGTCTATAGAAAAAGGACAAAATCCGTTGTTTCCAAAATGAAGCAAAAAAAAAAAAAAAAAAATACTTTATCCAAAAGTAGTCGTAACATCCCGTATTGTGTATTCTATATTGACACTAATCAATGAATATATGGATACAACCCCTCTTGTTTTTGCTTCGTTTTGAGAATAACGGATTTTCAGCTTATTCAATTGACGATTATTTTCAGAATTTTCAAGTTATGATTTTGTGACTTTCACAAAAGTTGCTCTATACATTTAGCTAACATAATATGCAAATGAAATTTTGATATCTTTGACACATGCGCAGTAAACAATTATATAGTAAACCTACTCATTTTTCATACAATTTTCATTATTTTTTAATTTTGATTACAGGGTACTGTGTGCAATGTTGTTTGTCATATTTTCTGAAAAAAATATTATTTTATATTAAGAACTCTGAAAATTATAAGGAAAAAACATGGAAAATTTTGGGACCATTTTTATAAAAACCTTAATTACTCTGCGAGTATGCATGCTATTTGCATAAAAATGAACACAGTGTATTAAAATAAGGCATTCAATCATAATCTAGAGTTTGAGTGCTTTTGCTACATTAGTTTTGACAGGGTTATTCAAAAGATATTCATTCTTTTTTAATTTGTTGACGGTCCCCTATGGAGTTTCGGTAAAAAATCTTCACGGAGATGTATGACGTATACTATTATATTTATACACTAACAGTTTCGAGATGATTCCTCATGTATTTTGCTAGATATTTAGTAAAATGTCTAAAATCGCAAGTGCACAATAATCAATGGCAATATAGTGTATATACATGTATATATATATATACAGGGTGTCCAACAAATAACACCCTGATTTCAAAATTAAATTTCTCAAAACAAAGATCAATAGAATTATGCAGTAAACGGTTTGTTTATCAGGTAACCTGTAAAAATCTTATACAAAAGTTTCGAAGGGTAAATATTTTGAAAAGATTGTGTTCTGATTGCAAAGAATGCTTTGATTTGACATTTTTCTTGCTTTAGATTGCTGCCAGAGAATGTGTTTTTTGGCTTAAAGTGCCATATTTCACAGTTTTTTGAAATTAAACTTTTTAAATTTCGAAATTCTAAAAATTTACTTCGAAAAATCTTTAAAATATTGCACTGTAAGCTCAAAAATTATTCCTCTGCAGGCAATCTAAAACAAGAAAAATGTCAAATCAAAGCATTCTACGCAATCAGAACGCAATATTTTCAAAATATTGACTGTTTGAAATTTCTGTATAAAATTTTTACTGCTTACCTAATGAAAAACCGTTTACCGCATATTACTATCGATCTTTGTTTTTTTTTGAGAAATTTAATTTTGAAATCAGGGTGTTATTTGCTGGACACCCTGTATATACATTAACAGTGTATGACATTCTACCGGCAGAAGCTTTTATGAATAAAGTGGAAATAACATGTATCTCTATAAAACAACAATAAATTACTTTTTAAGTACTATATTAAAAGAGTTTAATAGTAAGTATACTATGACGTTTTAACCAGTATTTTAAGCACAGATATGTATGAAAACCACATTTTTGATGCTGTAATACTTATTGAAAATCAATATAAGTCCAAATACATAACATCATAAATTCTTCACATACATTTGATGAACCGGAATATATGTACGGATAAATTCAGTTCAGATGTTAAACAGTTCTCTTTTTTGCTCTTAGTTTTTATTACATATTTAACATTTCCTTTTTCAAATCTCATAAACTTTGAATTACCATATTTATAATACAGTTCGTGATGCATTTCAATGCAATATATATTAAAAAATGTTGACGATAGTTACATTTTCTTTACCTTACGATATTCTTTGAATAAAAAATATTGCAAATATCTTGCTTTTGAAATTTAAATGTAATTTTTTAGAGAGTATTGGATGTTTAGCACATCTTTTCATATTGTGGCATTAATATTTTTGGCATATATTTATTCAGTGCACGGACGTGCAATGAATGTAGCGATTAAAATTTTATTTTTATTTAAAAAATGTTTTTTTTTTAATTTGTAGGATTATATGTTATTGAAAACATTTTACATATCTATTGTATTTTTATCTATGTGCGTATTAGATTAAATTTTAAAAGTACTTTTAAAAATAACAAACACCTTTTTATTCTTTATAGTAATATTACATAAAAATCTTCAAACGTAATGAATGCATAAATCGTTATTCAAATGGATTTATAAAAAGGAAAGAAAAATAGATTTACTGCATTTATTTTATTCAATTCTAATTTTTAAACCAATGAGTTGTATACCGTCATATAATAAATAAAATATACCTTAGACCTTTTTAAATTGTATGCGAATTCTATTAGTCAGACTTTTATGCCTTAAAAAACTGACATACTTAAAATTATTAAATTTCATATTTATTTGTTATCCTTTAATAAAGATTAATCCATAATTATTTTTTCTCTGAAACTTAATATATATAAATGCACACATTCCGCATAAGTATACATAGCAAGTGTTGATCATTTAAAGACGAAAATTTTAATGTTACATAATATAGTGGGCTATCCATTACCTTAACCTCCCTCGGTCAATAAACGACCGGTTAATCAAGCGCTTTCAAAATAGGAAAATTATAGTCTTTAAAATAATAAAAAATTGATTCTCCTCTAGAAGAACAAAAAATACGTGGATTGATACAGGATGAACCTTTTTATTAGAATGATGTTTATTCCTGAAGATCAAAAGTATCGGCGTGCAAATGGGAATTAGGGAGATGTTTGGTCGCTGATTAATCATTCCCTTCATCGTTCTTCAAACTTTTCACAAGACAAAGAAAAAAAACATATTTAAACTTTCTTTTTTGCTTCCGAACGTAACTATAGTTCTCCAACCGAAGAACTAGTTATTTATTTAGTTTACTAGTTATATGTCTTTAAACGCCATTACAGAAAGAAATTGCAGTCTATGGTTCTAATTGAGCTAGGGGTTGAAAATAATATTTAAAAGCTGAGAAAAGAAATCAATTTGAAGGATACGGAGTACATGACTTTAAAAGTTTTCATGATTTAATGATTCTGATGCGGAAAACTTTCAAGAATGACTCTAATGTGATATTGGTGGGAATCAACTATTGACGAACTATGAATTCCTTTCTACTCTTAGTCTTGCAGGAAGAATATGTATCTCTTTCTCAAGATCATGTCGACTAGAGGACTTTAGTGATGCGGAACAAGTCGAATCAGGACTATTCACTGAAAAGCTTTTAGGTGCCTAAAGGCAGATTTTAAGTGGATGGAGCAACAATAAAATTGCGATTCAGTTCAACTGCTTTCTTAAAAACCTATAAGTGAATTTGTAGCAAGAAAAAAAAATGGCCTTTCTGAAGCAAAAGAAAATTCTAGACTCATTTTCGCAAAATGTAAATATACAGTACTGTTTGTTTCATTTTCTGGAGATTTCTTTGATAACATTATTCTTTGATAGTCCCCTCCCCTTTACTTTTTGCTAAAGATTAATTTCTTGGTCTACATTTATAAACAGGAATTTAAGTTTAAAGAATATGTACGGTGCTTAAATTATGGTAAATAATATGCCTCATTTTACTTTCATGAAAATGAACGAATTTAGAGCGTGAGAAAGTAATATTTTCAAAATAAAAAATTAAGCTCCACCCTATATATATATATATATATATATATAGATAGATAGATAGATATAGATATAGATATATATACTCTTGACCATATAACTTTTACTACCATCCTTTAAACTTTACATAGGGACTCTTTTATTGCTATCTTAGAATAAGCCCTATTATTACTCTTGGTTTGAAGCTACAAAATAAGAATTATTCAGAAAAACATTGAAAAACCTCTCCACCGGCAAGCATTGCAGTCTTCAAGAACTCACTTATTTTGTCGTCACTAATGAAGGAAATGGAATGTACGTAATAAGTAGATCTGAATAACATGAGGATATTTTTTTAATTTTGAGATTAATTTTGTGTGTACTACCGAATTTGTTAGAAATATAGTGCTAAAAAGTAATGGAAATACAGGCAATGTCCGTTTAAATGAGTAAAATTTCAAATATTTAACTTACGTTGAGTTTGTAAATTACGCGCATAAATTTTTTTTCTAAATAAGCTTCACTGTTAAATTTTAGCTTTTTGAACTGTTTTTACTTTAAGGTTTACAAATCATATTTTTATTTTATTTTTTTTCGTATTGAATAGTTAAATAATGGAATAATATGTTTAGATTATTCTTAGTTAGGTTTGTAAGTTCATAAGTGTGACAATAAAATAACGGTGTAAAGTTACCGGGTATCCTAAAAAGGACTCACTGATTTTAAAACTGAATAACTTTCAAACGGTGATATGTATTTAATAAATTCTTGCAGGAGGGTTATGTATGCTGTCAAAAGAATTTTTACTGTGATTCTGGACTTTAGTTCGAATTACAAACAGTAGATGACACTGGGTGTGGTATCCACTCTGTGGAGGTGGAAACTAATATCATTTAATAATGCTAAAATGATTTAGGATATGGGGAGAATCTCCTTCAAAAATGCACTTTTGCTTTTACGGCCTGATTTTGAACTCAATCCATAAAATTTCGATTTTGTTTGCGTTATGCAACGATAGAGAAAAATATCTTTTCCTTGGAAACGTTTTCTTTGAAATCTAAATTCTATACACTGATATTAAATACCTTTTTTTATAATCTTTTTAGCTTTTAGGAATGTTAAGATATTTTAAAACTGATTATCTCCTTAATCAATCAAATTTATCCTTTATAAGACATTCCAGTATAGTTAAATCCTGTTTATGCGCTCGGTTTACTTGCTCATTCTATTTCTCTGAGTGTTTTAGCATGCTCGTGTAAATGTATTCGGATTGCCATGTAAATGAAATACTTCATTAAGATTATGAAAAGTGGGGTATTAGAAATTAACTACGTAGCACTCATGTTTCTTTTAAACACACTCAAAATAATTTTCTTCCATTACAGTGTATTTTCATGATATTTCACCATTTCAAAGATATCTATATTGACAGTAGTCACTTAAGTACTCTGCAAATTGCTTGCTGTAGAATAGAGAGTGCAACATTCATTATTCATTTCTAGGAGCACACAAAAAGTATTCGGTTACAGTACTGTCTACTACCAATAGGCGCTGAAAATGAGTTTATAATTACAGTCCTTTCTTTAAATTTTGTTCTAATACTTTACCTTCTTGGTGCGTGTAAATTCTCAAATAGATTATGTGCATTGTAAAAAAAAGATAATTTATTGGTAAATGATTGCTTTTGCATTGTTCTCCGAATACAGTGCTGTAAGCGAAATATTGTGTGTCCCGGTAAAAAAATATGTAAAAAAATTATGCATATTATATTATATAAAAAATATCTAGCAAGGAATCTCTATAATGTACATCAAGTTTATTATATTTTAAAAAGTTTAACCTATTTAAAAAAACTCTGCAAACCATTTTTCCCCGTAGAACTTTATATAACCGATTTTTCTTTTTTTTTACATAGATTTCTTCATACGAATAATAAATAACTTACATTCTATATTATACAATAATATTTTCTTCCAGTTTTTAAGTGTAAATAAATTTTATTGTGTTTTTAACTGAGTGACATGATTAATATAGTATTACAAACGATTCGTTCTAATATACCATGGTATAATTAATTTTTTTTCGGCGACTCTGTGCACGAAAATTTTTCACATATACAGTACTTAATAATAAGTATGTTATAGTGCGCTTCAGTGCTGTTTACGAGTTTCAATAAATTTTAAAAAGTGTAATATCATTAAAAAACATTGCGAAAACATTATCCTCATACATCATAATGTAATATATCACTCTTTTGATTATGAAATACTTTTTCCAGCACTACCATAATACTTAATAACACTTCACAGTTAAATAAGTAAAGCCTGATGTCTAAATGAACCTTTCTAGTGAAGCTTTACATATTCCAAAACCAAATTTCAGGAATTCAGTTTTCGGAAAAATATATGAATTCTTTTGTGCAACCTCGTATCTATTCCACAGATTTAAAATGAACTACATAATATGCAAAAAGTAGTTTAATTAGGGAATGCATAGAATTGATAAAAATTTCTCTCCAACAATTTCCATCAATAAAAGGAAATGTATTCTAAATCTTTTAATTTACCTTGTATATAATATATTAAGTAATTCATACGCATCAACTAATATTAATATATATATATATATATATATATATATATCGTAATTAAAAACTTTCTTACAGCTCCTACTTTTAATAGACAGTAGTGTAACCGAATTCTTTCTCCATCCTTGAAATAAAAGATTTTTTTACTTAGACAATATATAGGAATTTTTCTAGTGTCTTTGTAAATGAGCCCATAAGTGCTACGCACTTCACTTTCAATATCGAACATACCATGTAAAATTTTGTAAAATATGTAAGTTACATGAAAATCTGAAAAATATTTACGCAAGTTAGAATATGGCCAAACGATAAGACAGACAAACGACCAGGTAATTGGAGGGATAAAACTTTTTAACTGTGTTCGAAAGTCTTAAAAAGGAAAAATTTCATTGATAGGAGGTACTATATTTCAAAAAATCTTAACCTTCTTAAAATCTAAAAGATTATAAAAGACGGTAATTTGAAAGTCAGCGCAACGCGTTTATCATTTTAATGAGGTCATTTTCAAGGAAACAATATTTTTCTCCATTTTTGTGCATTTTCGAATGAGGCCCACTACATACTTTAAATCTCCTTATATCAGTTTCTAAGTGTCATATCAGTTTCCGCCTCGACAGAGTGCATATCAATCTCAGCGCCATCTATTGTTTATAATACGAACTAAAATTCAGAATCACACTAAAAAAATTAAAATCAGTCGTTCCTTTTTACGTCATCCGGTAACTAGCGGAAAATGCTATTATGAGTGCAAAGCACGAAGAAATTATCAGCGGTGCATTTTACTAACTAAAACATTACAGGAATACTGCCCATAGCACTGTAAGATAACATTTGAATTTAAATAAAAATAGATTGTTTTGTGGCCAACGTAGAAAATCGTGTTTTAACCTAATAGAATGTATATTAAAAAAAAATACCTTTTTTAGTACTGGCAAACTTAGTATACTCTTTTGCGCTGTTTTTGTCCGTCCGAAAAAAAAAATGTGAATTAAAAAAAAATTCTTGCTTTTTTTTATTCGTTTGCTATATGATGAGATTTTCAACAATGAAGAAAAAAGTTTAAATCTCTTGTTCAGTTCATTAGAATGGACAAAATCGAGTGAAGTAGTTTTAAAATGAAACTGTATCTAAAATCTCATTATTTAAAGCCTTTTTTCCTTCCAATTAGTTTCCAGACAGGTTTTATACATGCTGTTAATGAAGTGTAATAAGATGTATGCCTGGGGAAATAAACATTTCAATCTAAGACACTTTCAGAATTCAACGCATAGAATAAAGAAATTTAATTGAAAATTATTTGTAAAATGAAAAGATATATATTTGCTTTCTAAGGACATATTCTAATTAAAGTGTCTTTTTACAAGTCCACATTGTAGAGTAACTTTGAATAAATGTTTTAAAAGTGAAAAAAATGGCAATAAATGAAATACAATTTTGTTTCTTTCATAGAATTCACTACGGAATTTAATGTATTTGTCGTAGTATGTAAAAATCAATATGAGTACATATAAAGGTTAAAAGGCTTTTACATATTATATATTGTCAATAACAGAAGATTATTTGTGAAAAGCTTTTGCGTATAAGTGTATAAAATGTTTGTATGTTTAACATATAATTTGAAATTGAAAGAGATACTTTTCTGAGATTTTCGTAAGTTGAATGGTTATTATACTAATATATGTTTTCTCTCAAGAGCAGATATTTGCATCTATTTGGAATTATTTTAAATTCTATTGTGCGAACTTTTAAAAAAAGGTATTCAACAACAGAAACAGTTTTATTAAATATAAAGATTTTTTTTTAAATAAATAAAGATGAGTGAATATATGGAGCGGGAACTGCGCACAATGATACAGCTTTTTTCAAAGAATTTTTTTTTGTGTCCAGAAAGCGAAATTTCAAGTCATGTTTCCATGAGGTGGCAGACAAATATGTGTAGTGTGTTATAAAAATACACAATTGTTGTTTTATACATTATTTTTGCATGTAATTTTTAAAAAATCCAAAAAAGTCATTTGTATCAATGTGCCTCATCCCCGGGCCAGATTGATACATCTCATAGGGCACTTTGATACGTCTGAAAAATGGAGACAAAATAACACAAATGCATATTTTTAATAGAAAAATAGTTTACAGACAATTTTATATTTATTTATAGAAATTCAAATCACCCACAATTTATTTGTAAGCAATATTAAAGTTAACAAAATGAAATGTGTAATGATCTGGCTGCTCCTTGTCTGATTGTTGGCTGTGATAACTTTGTCATATCTAGCACTTAAACCCCAGCATTATCTTCTTTTTTAGGAAAGATGAAAACATTACCAGGTTTTCTGTTTATAAATCGGTTTATAAACGGAAAATAAAAGATAATTATACTAAAAATAATATAATTATACTAAAAATAATATAATTATCCTATGTTGATCTGCAGCTTGTTTCTCTTACTTAGCATTTCTCATCTCGAAAATACATTTTTTTCTGGAAAATTGATATAAATTAGGGATTTGCCAGTCTGCCATCCTTTTCTTTTGTTAGTTCTACTAGCACTAGATTTTGAGTAAATTCGTTCGTTTTCTGTTTGCCAAAATACTATAAAATATTATAATATAAAAAAATTAGAGCTATTTCCCTTCAATAAAAACTAATATTAAAAATTTGTGGCGAAAAAAGGTTGGATTAAGGAGTGTATGGTAAAAAAAAGTAATAAAAGATAATGAAAAAATGAACCAGAAAAGGATTTAGGTTGTATCAATGTGCCCCAGCATAGACTGTATCAATGTACCCCATACAGCCATTTTGATTAAAATGAGTCTCAAATCCAATATTCATAATTTACCTAGGAATAAAGAATGAAGAACTGATAAAGAGTAGCTTTACTTGCCAGGGAGAGTATTCTTTTCGGTTTAAAATACTGGAGCAGTTGTATAATACCATTTCAATTTTACAACTGAAATTTATTTTTGACTTACCAAAACAATAAATCACCCGTCCCATTTTATCAAACTACTGAATCATCCCAAGACTTTCTGTATGTAGTTGAGTGCACTAGCATCACCTTTTGGAGCTATTGTGAAACTTCCTGTAATGACCCTGTGAGCAGTAGAGGGGGGTGTATCAATGTGCCCCAGTCACCCCTATATATTTATCTTGTATCGAAGAACTAATATGAAGATTCTTTAATGTCATACATAATTTAACATTTGTGTAAAAAATAATATTAAATTGCTATTGTTTTAATGACAATATTCATTAGTGGTCATATATGAGTGAAATTCTGTCCTACTAATCCCGTTAATATTATAGTAATAATGTTTTAAAATGATCAATCTTTGCAATTTAAATCAAATATTTATGGAATATAATCCTAAAACAGGATATATTTTAAACGAAAAGCAAAAATTTAATTACAATTTCGTTTTAATTGAAAGGTATTTCAACTACAAAGCAAAAAGTTTTATAAAAAATACTCACATGAAATATTGTTATGAGATAATTTTTTGAATCCATCGTTATTACCGGGATTTATTATTATTATGTTTTTGTATCTATAATAATAAAAAAGTATATTTCTATGATTAAATATTATTTACTTTTGTTATCGTATTTTATTGAATCTTTATTGCAAAAGAAAAAAAAAATGAAGTTGCTATTAAAAAAAAGTTTACGAAAAGTTTTAATAAGTTTTTAATTCCCATAACTTTAAATATGTACAAAAATACTGTTTCTTTATACTTAACTTATCCACATAAGTAATATTTTCCCACTGGATGTAATAGAATAATTTTTCCACTCATTACTTTCGTAAAAGCAATAAATAATTCTCTCTACAGATGTAGAACAGTCAATTTAATTGAGATGAATGAGCACAGGATATTGCAAGAGCTGTTAAACAAATATTTTATTAAATAAAGTGAGAAAATCTCCATCTGTCGCATCATTAGTATTCGCAAGAATTGTTCACCCTTGAGAGCTTAATTACGTAACAAATTTCTCTTTCAGAATATCTTTTGCATTACTTACATTCAGAACTGATGATTTTATTCTTATAAGAAATATCCCATTTATGACAAAGATTTTAATGTTTGTTTCTAAAAAGAAAGTATATATATAGTAATTCGTGTATATTATTCCATTATATACCTTCATTTATTTAATAAGTTTAACTTATCGTCGATGTTCGTGGAGAGTGACATAATTGAAAAATAAACGTTTAAAGAAAGACACATTGTATAGGTTTTATTAAAGATTATATAGCTTTTCTTATAGATAAAAAATGCTTATATTTTCTTACAATAAAAGATTCTGCTAATATCGTTCTGAAAATGTATTTTTGCGTTGGTGCATACATTTATTAGAAAACTGTTAGATAATTTAGATGTATGTTAATGTATTACTTTAGTCTTGCATTTTTATGGGTGATTTTTTAAATATAAAAATAACTATTCTTTTAAATCTTCCATTATTAAGAAAACCGATAATACACTGTTGGGCATTTTACTTTTCTATTCTTTTTGCTTATTTGTGAAAATATTTCCCTATACTTTACTGTAATTTATGTAATAATAAATATCTTTCATTTCTGGTTTTACGTAAAATTTTTAGTATTAAATATAAGTTGGCATAAAAATTATCTAATATTGTATTAATTGGCATAAGTTGAGTATGAATTTTAGTCGATGATTTGCCAAAATTTTCACACTACTGATAAGAAATATTCATGGAATTATTTCTGAAAGTTTACAATATTAGTTGAGTAAATCATATCGACTAGCGTTCGTGAAATATAGCTCAATTGGCGGAATATTTACAAGTTAAACTAAACCTTGCCAGGTTTGACGCATGACAAAGGCACTCACTTTGAAGCATCTTATCTCGTAAGAAATATTTACTAATGAAAGTCAATAATAGAATTATTATATTAAGAGGTCACCCGAAAGGCCATCTGCCTCTTTCAAAAAGATCCGGATGATAATGTTAAATCTATTGGGGCATCATTTTCAATTATATCGCTCAAATATTTTTACGTGATTTTGTTTTACATAGAATAGCTGAGGGCGATCTAGAACCGGTTTAGTTTTTAATTTTTAGATTTTGGCTATATATTCTTTTATATTATGATACTTTTAATTTCAGAACCGGCTCCAACCTATTCCGAAGGATATTTTTTTAAACTGAAACCAAATTAAAAAACTAAAAGCAAGACCGGTTTTAGATCATTATCAGATATTTTATGTAGAAAACAAAATCATGCAAAAATATTAAAATTTGAGAGAGATATTTGAAAGAAACGCCCCGATAGACATAACATTATCATCCGTGTCTTTTTAAGTGACTAGTGTAGGCGCATAAGCACATAAATAAACGCCTAAATTACATTTTTTATTAATAAACGTACACATATGTTAAGACATATTTTAAAGAATATTAATACAATAAAATCAACTCGACTGAAAAATTAACCGCAGTCAACCCAAACCTTAGTCCACAGCCTACTTTGCTGTTACTTTACCACTAATATAACCTGAAATATATACTAGCTCAGCAATTTCTCAATAATAAACCAAGTTGTGGTACGTCACCGCCCATCTACAAGATTGCAATGGATGACGCGCTAACGATGAAAATGTTATTTCTTCTTTCGATTCACAAAATGAATATTAACACTAGAATTACCATCTTTCTTGTATACCTAAAAGTACCAGGGTGGTTCATAACTGACCAATGCACTTCAGATATGTTTTTTCTTGTTTTGTATAGGAATTAAAGACACACTGTAAGGGTTAATAATTAATACAATGAATTTTAATTAACAATTAATACAATTTAGCTTCTAGACTAATACATAATATGAAATTTTAGAAATATATATCACCGAATAAATTTTGAATTTGAAAATTCAGATCAGATCATTTGAGATCTTGAAGTTTTTAACAGTTTCCAACCACAGTACAATTTTAGTCTTATAATTATTTTACCTGGCAAAATTTTTATTTGTTTCAAACTTTCTGTTTGTCAATAGACAAATAACTTCTTTTGCAATGTATTTATCACTAATTTTATAATTAAGACCATTCTGCTTATATTAGAGCCTGCTGCATCTTTAGTAATTATTCACAAGAGGTAGAACAGATGAATTTTGCATAAGTGATCGACCAGATGATATCAACTATATTGAACTTAGAGCCGATGTGTTCAAACACATCGGCTCTAAACTCAATATAGTTCTCTTTTTTCGCTTCTTATAAATTGCTTTGGAGAGTAATTTATTTTGTATCTTTCTGAATTTGTTTCATTATTTTCATTATTTTGTATTATCGTCACATAACTTATGATTTATTCACGTTTACTTAACGTTTCATGAGTTTCTCCATAATATTTACGTGGCTATTTTCACTCAGCTTATTGCCGCTTGAATTGGATTCGGACGATACAATTTTTGGGCCATTTTCACGAAAATTTAGATTTATTATTTATGTCAAGATTGTCGGCAATATCAGATGAAGTTTCGCCGCTAAAATCATTTTATGAGAAGTTTGCTTCACAATTTAAAATTTTTCTTATTCGAAACACCTTTGTCATGACGGCAGTTGTCGTTCGATTTCAACGAAATTTATGTAAACGCATTATAATGAATATTTAAGAAATGTCAGAAAGATTGAATGTTTTACTTTTAAAAGCAGCATTGATATGAGTGAAAATTAAAGTCTTGGGTCACAAATAATCCGGCTCGGTAATTCTTGCGTTTAGCATATAAATAAATATTCTTTTTGCTTATTTAAGAGCAATAATAATATTTCATTGGAAATGCTTTAATACAAAGACATAAATTATGAAAAATTTACATTTCATTAGAAAAATAAAAACTTCAAAGAAATATTTGCATAATAGAGGTAATGTACTGTATATATAACACACAAAAGCTATTAAAATATTATGCATATTAAATTAAAAAAATAAAAGTGACAGTGCTATTAAAATATTACTGTATTTGTTTTTAAAGTTTTTTTTCTGATCTCTCGTGACATATTTTCCTCCAAACAATAAAGTAACGAAATTTTTTTAATTTAAATTTTCTAGAAGTTACGAGCTTTAATTATAATAAAATAAAAAACACGTATTGCTGACATAAATGAAACTTTTACACATAAAGTTTAGAAAACCTAATTTAAAGTTGTTTTATCATAAATAAATCATTATAGTCTCCAATACAAAATTACTCTTCAAGAAAAGTTTTCAATCTTCGTAGGTAATTAAAAACTTATTACAAAGGATTTTTCTAGTAATTAACGTTACGTCTATTTACATTTTATCTTACTTAAATATAATTTTAAAGAAAGAGCTGTTAATTTACTTCATCAATTTTAAATTAATCGGTAACTAAAGTGTATGTATAGCTTGTTCAGTGATGATGTAAAACACAGTTTTATGTTTTGATTTTTTTTAAACCGAAATCTTCATTTTAAAAAGCTTTTCTGATTAAAATAAAAATTAAATGCGTTTCTACACTATAAAACACTATGAATATTGCTTACTGTTCAATTCAGTGTCAACGACGCCACCATATACAGTTCTACAATTGTTAATGTAAATTTTTAAATGCCAAATTGTATAAAATATTATTGTTTTTAAAAGTGATCCGTGGTTTTCTGCAGTGGGCCTAAAAATAGTCAATAAAGCATATTGGTGATTCAAAATCTTTAGGTTTTTCTGTTTGAAAGTGATAAACGCTTAAAGCATTTTTAGTATTGTATTTCACACGTAAATCAACTCTAATCAAATATCACGGTGCGTGGTAGGTATAAAAATGGCTATCAACCAAACCTTTAAAAAATAAAGCACAATATGCAGTTAAACCTACACTGTAAAACATTTGTGTAACGTTACTCCATGAAACTGGTGGCAGCCTTCTGCCTCCAATTTGGTGGAGTATTTTAACCGATATAATCGGTGTAGCATTGCAATGTTACACAAGTAATGCATGTTTTTATTACATCATTGTGTAAGTGAAAAATTACTCAATGAAGTGTAAATCGTTGCTGCACCAATTTTATGGAGTAACGTTACCACAAATGTTTTACAGTGTAATAAAACGGAAATTCTATAGGAGAAAATATTTTTGCAATGGAAATATTTCAGGACTTTTGACTAAAAATGCATACAGAGTGTCTTGTGACCACATTCACATTCCTGTTATTAATAAAAAATTAATATTCCGTCGCATTAGAGCGTGGTTGACATCATAAGAAGTATTAGTTTCCATCTATTTAAATTCGCCTTTTTCCTGCATTTTTCGAGAAAAATCGACTTTTTTTTAAACATTTGACAAAATTCGCGCTTTTATTGAGATCCTTCGGATAAATCCGCATCTTAATAGCGATTTTTTGAGAAGTTTGTGTCCTTTTTAGCTCACAGGCTATCATAGCCTGAGAGCTAATGTGCTCGCCCGTTCTGCGTTTATGTGCGTACGTTCGTACGTACGTAACGCGATAACTCATGATAAAATTATCCCATCCACTTGAAATTTTGTATATAGGTATATCCTGATAAGGCGCTTCCCTGATTAGTTTTTGGAGTTCATTCGATATGTATAAGAGGGGAAACGGGGGGCTCATGCCCCTTCCCTTAATTGATATGAATGGATTTTTCATGCAGAAATATTAGTCTTTGTTCAAAATTTACACATAGGATCATTCTGATGAAGCGCTTCCGTGATTGGTATTAGGGGTTAATTGGATAAATATAAACAGGAGAAATGGGGTTCTAATGCCCCTTCCCCTTTATTTATATAAATGGGTTTTTAAAGCAGAATTATCAGATTTCGTTCAGATCTCTGAATAGTTTTGGATGTTTAATGGTTATAAGTATATAAAAGAGAAGGCTAATTCTGCTTAAATTTTATAAATGGGTTTTTATTAAGAATTTTCCGATTTGCTCTAAATTTTGGATATGGATTTTTTATATGATAAAGCATGTCCTTGAACAGTTTAGAGGGTTCAATGATTAAGTATAAAAAGGAGAAAGGGGGGAGCTGATCCCCCCTCCTTAATATTTTTTTTCGAGCGGAATTAACCCTTGAAAATATAAGGCTGTAATGTACAATTAGTACGCGTAGCCTGTAAGCTCAATGCCATCAATTTAACTAGGCAATATTCTTTTTTTTTTTACTTTTGATAAAAATAGTGTTGTTTAGTATGCCTTACAAAAATCGTAATCCTTTGTTCTTGCATCCCCCCCCCCACACACAAAGTTTAAAAAATAAATATTGTATAATTTTTTCAACGAAAATTTTGAAAATAATTGAACAAAATTAAGTCACGACAGTTTAATAAATTTTATAAAATTTTGAAATGAAGAGTTAACTAATGGGACTCAATAAATTATCGATAGTTAAAAGGTGTTACAGTAAATGAAACAACCAAAGAAAAGTAAAAATTTACATATTTCGGCTTCACGGAAACCATTTTCAAGAAAAATGAGAGTGTTATACACATAAATGATGCAACATTGCAGTTATTTAAAATGACGTCATTCACTTTCTCTTTCACATTCACCATGTTATTTATATGAGAATTTAAAGAATGGTAATGATTTCGATTCAAATCATTGCAGTATAAACCGTCCATTTATATATTGTAAAGGAAGACAATATTTTTCTTAAATTACAAAGATTTATTATAATCATGAACGAAAATATTCCACAAGTTTCTTCAGGGACACCCAATATTTTGAAAAGTATTCCCTTACTTTTAGAAACCTTAAAAAATAAATTATTTTCGAAATTAAAAGAATTTATAAAAATATTTTCTTAATAGATGAAATGGGTAAATGGGTTATTCACACATAATTTACCGATTTTTTTTCAGAGTTTGGATGCAGATTCGTTCTACAAAGACGCTTTCGTGATTTGTTTTGGGTATTCATTGGTTACGTACAAAGGAGGACTCGAGGAGAGAGTGTCTACTCCTCTTAATTTAGTTAAATAGGTTTTTGTGCAGAATTAACCGATTTCGTGCCTGATGATCGATTACGCGCTGCCCGACCATCAGGGGTTTAGTTGTCCAATAATCTAAAATAAGGTCGCTTCCGATTTTTTGGATAATGGACGATTTACTGAATTTTTATTTATTTATTAACCAGAGAAAAATATGTTGTTTCACTGTTAATGCTTATGATAACAACATTTTTTTCTATTAACAGCTGAAACTTTAAATGATATTTATAAGCTTAAACGATGTGAGGAGATATGCGGTTTAAAAAGTTCAGGAAAGGTTAGTTACATATATTATTTAATGCAGAATTTTTCCTTTTAAATTGGGGGATAATTAATAATTAGCATGTGCTAATCGTGCAATTAAATCATCAGTCCTATTTTAAAAGAAGATTTGCAATATTTGAATTTTCCACACCCTTATAGGAACTTCTAAAAAGACTGAAAAAAACAATTAACTTTTAAGTAAATTCAGAGCTTTCAAAATTTTGCTCATATGCGAATTTTTAAGAGGAACTACGTTTATAGGAAGTAAGTTCCTTTTTGTTTGGTTGAAGGAATAACTAGAAAATACATGTGCTTCGGAAGAAAAAAAAAATCATTTCTCCTTTTTGTTTTTTTATCTGACCGAGATCTTCCTTAAAAATAAATATAACATCAATTATTATTAAAATTACATCCTCAAAATAATAAAAAACAAATCTTTTTTATTCAACTCTAAACTCTGCAATAGCTTATTTCTGCGCCTCCCTAAATAGGGGTGAGGGGTGAGGGGTGAGAGGTGATAGTTGCGGCTCTGCTGATTCGCAAAGCTTTAGAATTACTAATTTTGAGCTGATCTGTGTGAATCTGAAAATAACGAAATGTCTATTTTAGTATCGATTCTAAAATTTAGAAATTGATTCTTATTATGTTCGAAGCTTCTGTACAGATGTTAATTTTAATCGATTCTCAAAATTTCGAGAATCGCCCATTACTAGTTTGTCACGACTTAAAGAACAAATAGTATTTCTTGATCAGTCACTCCTGATGTTTATAATAATCCAATAGAACTTCAGAGTAATTAGGTGACAAACCATTATAAATGGTTCAAAATCGGTCATATATAAATATTTCAAACATCACGTTCACGAGGGGTGGGAGACCAATAATGCAGATAATTTGTTAAATCAAATTATTCAAGGAAAAATAATTACTGTCGAAATTAAATACTTTTTGCATTTTAGAAAAAACTTTTTAGGAACTGACAAATTTGTAGTCGATATTTTGTTAAGATAGGCTTATCCGAGTAGTTCTACAGTACACGTTTTCATTTTACATTCGTGTACATATGTTACATTCTTAGGGGTTTTTTTTATTATTATATTCAAATCCTTTAAAGAATTAAAGAACAAAAACATTTTTTTACTACCACTTTTTAGTGAATTCTAAATGTCTCACGCTTTTCCTGACATTCATCCTAATATTCGGAAAATTTAATAATATAGCATGCTTAATTTTTCAAAATTGTAATAATTTTTCGAAAATAAAATTCGGACCAAATTTGGTTTCGAATATCAAATTTGGTTCGAATTAACGACATTTTCATGGTTCGTACGGATCCTGGGATTTCAAAACCAGGAAATTCTTTGGTATCAGTATTTTCTTATCGAAATTATTTCATTAAATAAGGCCAAAATTCGCACGTTAAACTAGATTATATATACTTATATATACTTAAATCTATATTTTATTTTTCCATCAATTATTAAACTTTCATTGAAGATATTATTATTTTCTTACTTGTTATGAGGTATACTAATGAAAAAAATGTATGTCACGTCTAGGTGCTGATGGGCGAAAAATGGCCCTATTTAACCCACTCCTTTTCCAGTCTTTTTTTTTTTTTTTTTTCGATCTTTAGCGAAAATCTTTGATCGATCTTCGGCGATCTTTGGTTGTTTGCTGATCGTTTTTTTTATTGACGAATAACAGAACAGAGATTTTTACTGAGATTATTTGTTGAAATTCTCGATAGCTTTCTGAGATATTATTTATGTCGAAATTTTCAAAAAAGTAAAAATAGAGTCGCCCCTATAATGTTCTATTTTAATATATATTTTAAGACCTTTTTTTCTTGAAAAACAAATGTTTGTGCGTGTGTGTATTATATTTTGATTTTTATAGTGCAAAGTAATCTTACACATTCACAATTTTTTAAGGCGTATTCTTGCATGACACATTGAAAATAATAAATATTGTTTTCCTAATATACCTCACTACCATGATTGCTTAACTTATTCGTATAGATACTTTTTTTAAACTTCTAACTTACCGAACTTCATCTTCTGCCAATACATACACTGTAAAAAATATCCGTTAATACACACAAATTTTTCTGTAAAATTCTACGGAATAGTTTCATTTTTCCGAAAAAACAGTAGAACTTCCGCTATTGACATTTTGAGATTATAATAACATTAAGTTTTCTGTAAATTTTCTGGAAACAGAGAAGCTCCTTATTAAAACAGCATAAATTCCATAAATAACTCTAGTGGCGACATCTATATCTCGGATAGAAAAACATTTATATAATTGTTTTATGAACAACTTTCTATATTATAATTTGCTTTATTTCTTTCTGTTCTGTTTAAGATTGATATTATACTTAATTTATTTTAAATAAAAATTATTGTATGAGTAAATGGAATGTATACGTTTGATGTAATTAGTCCGTTTTTGTTACTCATTTAGATTACTTTTCAATTTTGGTTCCTGATTATTTTTCCCATAAACGCTATTACTTTTAAAAGTTTCTTTCACAATTTCTCGACTGGAGTTTTGTGTTTAAGAGCCACTGGTTTCTTAAAACATTTTAGATTCTCTACTTATGCCACCCAATAGAGAATTTCTTAAATTTATGTGTAATATGAAATCGGAATTTTCTGTTTTAGATCTTCTTTGAAAAATTCTTTAAGTACATTTCTGACAAACTGTAATATTAATGATTGTCTTTGATGTAGTCAAATGTATGGGAAGATGTATGAAAATATATTCTCCATTTTTAATGTAAGTCAGGTAAAACGCACGCCTTACAAAATAGAAGGCATATCTTCTGTAGCGGTACACAATTAGTCTCATTCACTGCAAAGATTCGGTAAAAGGCATAAACCAAAAACTTACCATTCAAAAATGATTTATAAAATTGAATAAAAAATCAAGGAACAAATATATCTTTTAAAAACCAACCAAAAAAAGTGATATATGCATGGATGTTTTGTTTTTGAAATCACAATAATCTATATTATAAAGGCCAAACGTATCTGTGCGTAACGCATACGTCACTTTGCGAATGGCAACACTTTCCCCTGCAATTTCAGTTTTGCAATTTTTACTACTGCAAGTTTCACACTTTTAAACACCGCATATTTTTAATTTTTCCACTGTCATATAGAGAAAAAAATGCACTTTTAAATGCAATTTGTTGAAAGCTGTATCTCAATTTATTTTTGAGATATTAATTTTTGTTACAATTTTTAGTACCAATTTTGTAATTGTGGCAACAGAATCACTCCATTTTTTCTTAAAATTGAAAAAAAAATTAAAATGCGCAACGTTTTTTTATGCAATTTCGGTTTTGCACTTTTCGGTGTTGCACATTTTACACTTCTAAACAAAGCAAATTTTAAATTTTTATACCGTCGTACACTGTAAAAAAAATCTGTAAAGGTACTACACTTTATCTAGGAAACTGGGATTCCAAGAACTTTTCCTGTAACGCTAACAACCAAAACTCAATTTTTAAAATAGGTTACATGGATTTTTCCTGTTATCGTTACATGAAAAGTTCTTGGAATCCCAGTTTCCTAGAAAATGTTTAGTACCTTTACAATTTTTTTTTTTTACAGTGTTTAGAGAAAAATATGCATCTCAACTTATTTTTGATATATTATTTTTTTTATAGTTTTTAGTACCAATTTTGTAATCACACCATTATAATCACTCCAGTATCATTCCATTTTCTCTCATAAAAAATGGAAATTAAAATGCGTTTGTTATAAAAACCGGTAAATTTCCGTTTTATTTCTTTTAATAATTTGAATAATTAAGTTTTATAGTTTTTTATTAATTTTAGCTTAAATAATATTTGCTTAAGAATTAGACCGACCAATATAAGATGTATTTTTTACTGTAACTAATTTTATAGATTTACCATAAATAAATAAAACAGTTCTTTCTTAAAGATTTTCTTTCGTCGAATTTCGATGGGTTCCACCTCGTATTACTATTTTCAATAATTATCTTCCTATTATACTCTGATGCAAGATATATTTTTATCAGTTTAACTTATCTTCATAGAAATTTAATTTTCAATATAAAATTCAACAATCACTTCCACTGACAGATTTTAATTTAGCACTAAATTGTGGTATCGTATGGTGCACCTGCTTTTATTTGATTAGCACATTCAATTCTCTATAAGCATTCTCATTTTTTTAAGTTAAATTACTGCAAAATTTTCGTCCATTTATGTAACTTTTTAATCGTGTTTTACTATATAAAATATCCTAAAAAATAAATCAAGCCACATCTTTTAAAAAAAAAAAAAAAAAAAAAAAAAAAAAAAAAAAAAATGAAAGTACATTTTTAATGCGGTGAAAATTTAAATTATACAACATCTAGAAGCATTATTTACTACAGTAAAAATTGTATTCGATTTTTCAAACTGAATAATGCATTTCGGATGACAATAACAATGTCTTTCAAACTTATAAACATTTCTTTCAAAATTTAATTTAAAATATTCTGAATTATTGTATTTATAAATAATATATTCAATGTAAAAAAAAAAAAACTTTTTTTTTTTCTTATCAAACTTTCCGTTGTTAATCTTTATTTAAATATAGATACATAATATTTGCGCAAAATATATTATATGTGTTTTTCATTTTTTTAATATATAAGAATTCGAGTTTATTCCTTTTATTTGAATATTTCATCTTTTTCAAGAAATGTTAATTTAATTACTTGAAGAAATAAATTTTTCTAGTATATGTATGGCGTAGGCGCAATAGCGAGTAATGTCGCTAATAAAATTAAACAAGTATTAAAGATACGTTTCTATTTTTCTTAAACAAATTTTCATTCTTAAATTTTAACCAAACAGAATTATTAAAAAGTATATTATAATTTCGTATTAAAGATTTAAATGGAAAAAATGCTTTACTTAAAAACAAAAAACACTTTTTAATTCTGTTTATAATTCATATCGTTAAACGTATATAATGTGATAAAAAATATTTTGTATACTTGAACATGTTAGCTATTGAACATTTTTGTACATAGCTTTAAAAAAAATGGTTTTAAATTATATATTTTTGTTTATAGAAATTTTACACATGATGTTGTGAAATTTCGCTAAAGTGTTATAAAATGTTATATATTATTTAGATTTTTATTATTTATAAGAAATTTTAATATTTATTGAAAAAGTCTAGTAAAAAATGCTCACAAATGATTATCTATGCATAAACCAGTTTTTATAATTAAAATATCAATCATTTGTTTCATCGTCTGTAAATAGATGTTTCTTTTTTCTCAATTATTATTATTATTATTATTATTTATACAAAATTAAACCAGCGATGTAGATAAATGAACATACTGTTCCTGTCAGGTTCTGATGCCACCTCGGCTAAAGAATGGAATTTCTACTATGTCTCTATTTCAATATTTCGTATTGTATGGTTGTGTACAGAATTTCCAAGGTGACATTCCTTCTTCGTGGAAAGGGGAATTGCCAGCTAATCCTTTGCAGGTGGTGAACAAGAGAAAGAGAAGAGTGCTCAGAGGCATGTCCATCTGTCAGTGAAGTATGCGGATGATGAGCAGATTAGCAACATGTCACTAGGCAAGAAAGGGTGGGGGAATGTGCCCAATGAGGAAGCTTCAGAGGGGGTTGACATTCGTGTGACCCAGTGAGTTGAGAAGGGCATGTTTGTCTCAGAGAAGTCATTCCGTACCTAGGTTTCGGACCTAGATGTTGCTCTGTGTGGAAGAGCATAGGCAGTGCGTTTTCTCGTGAGCAAAGGACACAGACGTCCTAGTGTTTAGTGCTCTGGGCTAAGAAGTGCAGGCCGAGTATACTTGTGTTGGGAGACTCAAGGTTGAGCTCCGATAAAGTGAATTTAACGTGTATTGAGTGTGAGGTGGAAAGTGTAATTGGAATAGTACACAGCCAATCTTTACTGTATCTAATTTAATGTTGAACCGGATCACCTATATCCGAGTTGTAATTGTATATATTTGTAAATAGCGTATTTAGTGTGTACATATATTCTTAATAAACTGATAATTCAGTTACTTGAAAGCGTAAGTCTTCATTTACACAAACCTCACAGTGGGTGACCGATATCACCTAGTAATATCGGTGGTGGCAGCTATATCTACCACGGACATTCTTCAAAGTTGTGTGGACTGAGAGGAACGTCCGACAAATTGTTGGCAGCGTCGGGATAGAATCGCCTGAAACCAGTGACCAGCGAGCCGTGTTGCAGTCTGTTAATGCCGGATCGTCGAATGTGTGCTAAAGTGTCGTGCCATATCGTCAAGGGTGTGCTAAAGTATCGTGCCGTATCGTCGAATGTGTGCTAAAGTGTCGTGCCGTATCGTCGAATGCGTGCTAAAGTGTCGTGCCGTGTCGTCGAGCGTGTGCTGAAGTATCGTGCTGGATCGTCGAGGGTGTGCTAAAGCGTCGTGCCGTATCGTCGAGTGTGTGCTAAAGTGTTGTGCCTGTGCCGTATCAGTATTAGAAAAAACTGAACTGTTGTACCATATTACCGCTACATCGTGGAACTACCTGTGATTAGAAGAGTACCCCAGCAAATAAAGTGTAAGGTAAGGTGTTTTGATCATATCCTTCTACTGACATCTCGAACCAAAATTTGTTGTTGTATAAATAATAGTAATTTAAGTAAATTGTCTATATTATTTATGTGTTTTATCAAAACTTCCTACCTATGAAGAGTTCATAACCATATTTAAGGAAAGGTCATAATAACTTGAGCTAGTATTGGCTTTCTCTAGATATTTTCTTTACTAATTGTGTTAATATAGTTGGAAGGAATAATTAACTTTATTTAAATTTAAATTATTGTTAAAGTAATATTTAAAAGAAGCAACATTTTTTAAGTTTGAAGAGTGTATAATAACATTTGCTTAGAATTTTAATTGGCCAATAGTAGTGAGAAAAAAAAATGCTCAAAAGAGAGTTATAGTGAGAAAAAAAGGCTCAAAAGAGAGCCATAGTGAAAAAAAGGCCCAAAAGAGAGCCATAGAGAAAAAAAAAGGCTCAAAAGAGAGCCATAGTGAGGAAAAATAAAAGTGAAGATTTTCAGTATATTTGTTTTAAGTGTAAGAACCAGTATTGAATTTGGAAATATTTTAGCGAGGAATTGTAGAAATTTGTATATACATGTTATACAATTTTTCTTTAGGTGGATTTTTTGATTGATATCAATACTTCTATTCAATTTCAACGTATCAGTATTATTATGTAAATTGTATGTTATTATTTAAGTGTATAAATTGAAATCTGTATTGCATAGTAATCAAATCGAATTGTGGTTTTACCTTTTGTTTTATTGGAAGTATATGGTATGATATCAATGGTTGAGGAAAATAAGAGTATTCAGTAGGTTAATTAGAAATTAAATGCATTGATTATCTGAAGGGTATTAATTAGTAAAATAAGTGGAGATGTATCTGTACTAAGTTAGAAAATTAGGAAATATTAATTTGGTAGGTTTAACTATTGTTGTGGGGTGGTAATAACAATCGGTGAAGGTATGGCTTTCTTATTGAAACTAAAAAAGGTGGATCTCCAAGGGGTAGCCGAAGAATTGGGTGTTGAATTCGCGGAAGATGATACCAGAATTCAGCTTAAGAAAAAGATAATGGACAGTGATGAGTATGACGAGGGGGTTATTAAGGAATTATCTGATGCTATTGTTGCAGAATGATTAGAGCGCGAAGAAAAGCAGGCAAAATTAGAGCGCGAAGAAAAACAGGAAAAATTAGAACGCGAAAAGTTAGAAAAACAGGAAATGTTAGAACGCGAAAAATTAGAAAGAGAAGAAAGGGTTGAAAAATTAAGGATGGAACATGAATTAGAAATGGAGAGATTAAGGGTTCAAGGATCGGCAAATAATTTTAATGGGTCTAGGGAAGCTAATAATGAAAGTAATATAAAAAATTGATCAAAAGCTTAAAAACTCTATGTATCAAAGTACCGGAAGGGACTGAGGGATGGAATTTATTTTTTAACAGCTTAGAAAGGGCATTCAAAACTAAAAATGTACCGGAAAACCAGCAGGCCGAAATTCGACTAAATATGTTAGGAGATAAGGCGGATAATTTGTTAATTTATACCACTACGGAACAAATGGAGAATTATGAGGAATTAAAGGAGTTAGTTCTAAGGGAACATGAGCCGACACCGAAGGCGTGTTTGGAAAATTTTAAGAAGGCTAAGAGAAACCAGAATGAAACTCATGTATTGTTTGTATCGCGTTTAATAGCGACGTGGGAAAATTACTGTAAGATTAGAGGTGCTGACTCTCATGAAAAGGTCAACAAGTTAATAGTTACTGATAAATTAGTAAGTACGTTAGATGAGGATACTGCGTCATATATTGGGTTAACTCACCAAGGTAAATGGTTAGAAACTTCTAAAATTGCTAATGAATGTGACAATTATTTTGACGCTAAACATAAGTCTTACGCCGTTACGTATAAAAGTTTTAAAGGTAAAGATAGGCATGTAAACAATGAAAAAATGAGACCGAGGGAGGATAGCAAAGTTAGTAATAATTGAAGGCAAAACGGGAGTAATGAGACTAATTCTTTTTCGGATAGGAAAATAGATTTTAAAAAACCTAGTGATGCTTCAGCTCCTAAATGCTTTAAATGTGGTTTGAGAGGGCATTACCAACGTTTTTGTAATAAAGTGGGTAATGAGGGAAATAATGGTAATAAAGGGCGAGATCCGAAAGCGGGTGTGCATAAGATTGTGGTAAAAGAAAACAAAGAGTTACCTAATGGAGCTATTGTGGCGAGAATATCGGCAAAGGCCGAACAGAGAACTAATGTTATTGGCGAGAAATTAAATAAACTTGAGAAAATTGAAGTTAGTGTAAATGGGCAAAAAGCAAAGGGATTGGTTGATTCTGGATGTGAAATTAGTGTTGTTCATAAAGATTTGGTACCGGAAGAGAAATTAAAAGGAGCGGGTAGTATTTATTTACAAGGGTTATTCGGTGAAGCAGTTAAATCGCCGTTGGTTAAACTACCGTTAGCTATTCCGCAATTCAGACAAACTAATATAATTCATCAGGAAGTACTTTGCGCAGTGACTGATAATATTAATGAGCAAGTAATTTTACATCCCGAAGTGATTAATGAGTTGTCAGGTGTCAACCGCGAGGAGCCATTGCTAGAGGCCCAAGAATTAGAAAATTCGGAAATTATTATTGACGACAATTGTAATGTTTACGCAATAGAAGCGAGGTCGGAAAATGTACAAACTCAGATTACGAAAAAAAACGGAAGTGGAGAAAGATAATGAAGCCATTGTTAGCAATTCAGATATGTTTAAGAAATCCCAATTAGAATGTAAGGAGTTAGAGAAAGCTTGGGAATTAGCTAAAATGGATAAGGGGGATTATTATATTGTAAATGGCTTATTATATCATAAAGAGAAATTGTTAGGCGAAACTTTAGCGCAATTAGTAGTTCCCAAAGTAAGAAGGGAAGAAATCCTAAAATTAGCGCATAGTTCGGTATTTGGAGGGCATCATGCAGCCAAGAAAACTTTACAGAGAATCAGGTATTCATTTTATTGGGAGGGGATGGCGAAAGAAACTAAACAATTTTGTCAGTCATGTTTAGAGTGCCAATTGACTAGAGGGGTTAAAGTAAACGATAGAGCTCTTATTTCCCCAGTGTCGCGGCCGGAACTCCCATTTCAGGTGGTTAATGTTGATTTAATTGGGCCTATTGATCCTAAAAGTTCCCAAGGGCATCGGTATATACTAACCTTAATTGATCAGCATACCAGGTGGGCGGATGCGATCCCTCTAAAAAGTTTAACTGCTAAAACCGCGTGTGATGCGTTACTTCAAATATTTATGAGGACAGGAATTCCAAATATAATCGCCTGCGATAATGGAACCAATTTCACTGCCGACTTAACGAAAGAATTTGAGAAAAGTTTAGGTGCTAGTCCAAGATTTTCGACTCCACAGTATCCACAGTCTAACGGGCTCGTGGAACGATTTAATCAGACCCTTAAACGTATATTACATCATACTATAGGAGAAGAAGGAAAAAAGTGGCATGAACAAATACCATTTGTATTATGGGCGTATAGGGAAGTCCCAAATTCTACGACGGGAATCGCACCTTTTCAGTTATTATATGGTAGAGCGCCGGAGGGTCCTTTATCGATTCTCAAGTCATCCTGGGCAGGAGAAAATAAGGGGGCGCAGTTAGATACTACGCCGATTCATGAGTATTTGAATAAACTTAGGGGACGTTTAGAAAGAGCCGCAAATGAGGCAAAATTATCGTCTGAGGTGCAACAAAATAGAATGGCGTATCATTATAACTTAAGGTCAAAAGAAAAAACGTTTGAAGTAGGTGATAAAGGAATACTGTTAATCCCCGATTCAACTAATGAGTTATATTCTAGGTGGCAAGGGCCGGCAACTATCGTCGAAAAACGAAACCAGCATTCGTTTATAGTTGAGTTAGCTGACGGGAGTAGGAAGCATGTGCACCAAAATAAAATACGAGAATTTATTGCTAAATGTAATATAGTTAATATTGTTTTTGAGGGTGATGAGGAATTTGGAGAAGTTGGGGAAATTCCTATTTTGAACCGGGATCAGGAAGTAGAACGGGATATAGAGAGGTTCGAAATAAAAGGGTTATCTAACAATCAAGTTAAAGATATAAAGTCTATTTTGAGGAAGAATAAAGAGGTATTTATGGGTCCTGTACGACCAGCTGAAGTAGGGGAACACCGTATTGATCTTAAACCGGGGGTGGAAAGGAAAAAACCAAAGTTATATAGTGTGCCGGTAACTTATAAAGAGGAAGTAGATATGCAGATTCAGGAGTTATTAGAATTAAATCTAATCGAAGTGTCAAATGCTGAAATTAGTCATCCAATTGTTTGTGTGGCGAAAAAAGACGCAACCGTTCGACTTTGTATAGACTATAGAGCTTTAAATTCGGTAACTCAGGTTCCAACCTTTCCGATGAAAGATTCTCAAGAAATTATGTTTACCGCAGGGGCGGCTAAGTATTTATCTTCAATTGATTTATTGAGGGGTTATTGGCAGATTAAAATGGCAGAGGAGTGTAAACATTTGACAGCTTTTACAACGCATAATGGAACTTATCAGTGGCGTACAATGACTTTTGGATTATCAGGGGCGGCTGCCACGTTTAAGAAAGATATGAATGAGGTTCTTCAAGGTCATCGGTGGTATGCGGAAGCATATATTGATGATGTCATCATTTTCTCCGACACCTGGGAAGAACATTGCGAGCATGTTAGGGCTGTCATTAAAGAGTTGAAAAATAGAAATTTTACGATCAGGCTAGACAAATGTAAATTTGGAGAGAAATTAACTAAGTTTTTATGTCATGTAATTGGGGGTGGAACGCATGCACCTGATGAGGAAAAAATAGGAGCAATAAGGGATCTAAAGAGACCAAAAACTAAAAAGGAAGTCAGATCTGTTTTGGGATTAATGGGATTTTACCGATCTTATATTCCAAATTATGCCGAATTGCTATACCATTAACCGAATTGACTAATAGAAAGGTTAAAAATACTGTACCATGGGATGAAAGGGCAGAAAAAGCATTTAATACTCTTAAAGATGAGTTATGTAAAGTGACGAGTTTCGCTACACCTGTCGTAGGCCGGGAATATCAGCTCCACGCAGATGCTTCCGACCTGGCAGTAGGATGTTGCCTTACTCAAAAAGATGAAAAGGGTCAGTTTAAACCGATAGCTTTTGCCAGTCAGAAATTGTCAGGGGCTCAGCGTGCTTGGCCGAGTATAGAGAAAGAGGCTTGGAGTGTTCTCTTCGGGTTGTGGAAGTTTAAAAAGTGGACCTATGGATCTCAAATTGAGATCATTACGGATCATAATCCATTAAAATTTCTCACCGAAACAACCCCAAGATCACCCAAACTCACTAGATGGGCTCTTGCCTTACAACGCTGGAACCTGAGTATTTCTCATCGTCCAGGAGCTCAATATTTAAATGCTGACGCAATTTCCAGGCTACATAGAAAGAGCTGGGAAGAACCACCAGTTGTTAGCCCATCAGCATCAACGACCCAGTAGTGGACAACCTTAAAGGGATGTTGTCACACATTTAATTTTTTTTGTGTATGTGTAAATATTTTTGAATTTTGTGTTTATAATAGTGTTTTAGTACGTGCATTGTTTATGTAATATTAATATTAGTACAAGGTTCAGTAGAGATGTCAGTAGATAGTGTTCAGACACCTGGAAATACCTATGTAATAAGCATAATGAAGAAATCTGTAAAGAGACTATTGAATTCTTCTGCGATATTACTATATGTTTGGGGGAAAATTAGCCCCTAAAAGGCATATTTTCCGCTAAGGTGGGGGTGCCAGGTTCTGATGCCACCTCGGCTAAAGAATGGAATTTCTACTATGTCTCTATTTCCATATTTCGTATTGTATGGTTGTGTACAGAATTTCCAAGGTGACATTCCTTCTTCGTGGAAAGGGGAATTGCCAGCTAATCCTTTGCAGGTGATGAACAAGAGAAAGAGAAGTTTGCTCAGAAGCATGTCCATTAGGGTGGAGTAAAAAATCGAAAGTTGGAATTTTGATTTTGGATAGCAGCGAAAAGTTGCCTTTTTGTACCTCTAATACACGTGCAAAATTTCATTAATTTTGAAAAACTTCTTGAGTCCCCTACCAGGCTATTTATATTTTCATTGATTTATACGATAGATTTTTACCATAAATTGTACATTAACAGGATCTTTTGGTAATATCGTTTGATATTTTTATATTCAAAATGTATAGTGTATTTCCTTTCATCATTTTCAAACTTTAAGTTTATATTTTTAAATATTTGAAACGGTTTATTGAGTTTTAAAAATTGTATGTTGTCATTTTTAAAGTCAAAATGAGTACATGTGTAAGCAAATCGAAGTTTACCATTACTAGAAGTTGGTGATTCTTCAAAACTAAATAAATCTGTTTTGCCAACAATAGCAGAATGCTATAAAATATTATTATTGTACAAAACAATAAATAAAACACATTGTAATTGTAAAGTTCCGCCAAAATCACAAGTAAAAAAAAATCCTGCGAGAAAACATCGAAGGCATCAATTATTGTAGTTTCCCAAAGACGTATTGATCAAATGATAGATAAAAAAATTTCTGAATATCAGAAGCTCATTCAATTCTCAAAAATCAAAGAAAATTATTTAAAATTGGAGATATATGAAAGAGCTATAAGTTACAAACACAACTTCGGATTTTAAAAGTCAAATGAATTGTATTTGGGACACATTACACCATCTTTTGGACCAGGAAAAATCATTGCAGGAAGTATTAAAATATTGTACTGAAAAACATTTAAACCTTGATAAATTCATGGCAATAGGTTGTGACGGAACAACTGTAAAAAGTAAGATAAAAAATCATGGTAATAGACTTTTGAAACAAAGATTTAGTCTTCCGTTTTAGTGGTTAATATGTCAGCTCTCTGCAAACGAATTGCTGCTAAGTCATTGAACTTGATAAACAAAATAAAGGCTCACGAGCTTTTCCTGTTCTAATTGCAAAGTCGTTGGATCAATGTGAAAAATAGACAGTTATGGAAATTAAAAATATCTGCTCCTATCACACAGAAATGAACTATGGAGAGTTAAGCGTAGACCAAAATTATCTTTATGACGTATGTCAAACATTTGCATCTGGTTAATGCTCCTCAAATCTGGTAAATTGTAATCCAGCAAGAATGTCGCACTCTAAATGATTGACAACTGCCAATTGATTATTTGGTTTGCAGACTGGAAGTCAGAATTCATCCCAAAATCTGAAGATTATGGCTGAATTTGTAATAAAAGTACATTCGTCTATGTTGTTTCACTTCAAGAAAGATTCTTCTTGCAACAATAGAGCTTAAAATGTTTTTTTTTTTAATAAACAATTAAGATCTTTTGTTATTTGAGGGAATATTTAAAGAAAATTCTCAATCCCGTTATTCAACAAAACGTATACTTCTGTCATTGAGATGAAAATTTACTGGAACGATAACTGATAAAAAAAATTATGTTGGAGACTTTGGATTCCGAAGAATATTGAAGATGAAGGATATTATATGTTCTACAATAAGACAGTTTCATATTCCAATATTGAAATTCAGTGTTACAAACTATAAAAACATCATTAACTGGCAAGAATGTGAAATCACCCCTCATTCTTAAAAGTGTACCAAGAGAGAAACTGGAAATTCTCAGAAAAAATCGAAAGTCCCATCTTTCAAATTGAAAAAGTTCCCTGTTAGATTAAAGTATTTGAAAGATGCGTAAACTTAGTTGTTGAAGCGCCATTAGCGGTTGTAGTAGTAGAAGCAAGAACCGGATATATATGAGCAAAAATCAAATCACGAAAGGTAATACCTAATTTTGATAACAAAGACTAATATAAATTGGAATGAAATGAAAGACCGTTTTACAATATATCGTATATATTCTTTTCATTTCATTACTATATATTCAGAAAACTGCATTTCTTTTGTATTTAGAAACTATCTTTCATGTGCATTCGAAAAATAAAAGTGAAAGCATGTCTAATTATTGTGTTTTCTCTTCTCTGCAACAATACGATTCACATTTTAGGGTTTTTTTCACGATTCAAAGAATTAAAACGCAACTGTACTTAGATCGTTCAAAAGTAATACTTTAAGAAGTCATTTTTGGGGGTTATTTTACTGAAATAAAAAAAAAGTTGATTAATTTACGCTGCATTGTGAAATCTTGATTTTCACATAAAAAGAGCATAATCTTTAAGAGCTGGTAGGGAACTAAAATGAATTTCAAATAAAATGAAAATTTAACAATATATTCAGTGTGCCAAAAAGCAACATTTTAGACCTATTCAAAGAAAAAATTCCGAAGAAAAATGTTTTTTGGTCATTTACACTACATAGTGAAATCTTGATTTTCGCATATAAAGAGCATAATCTTTAGGAGCTGGTAGGGGACTAAAATGAATTCCAAACGAAATAAAATTTTAACCTTACATTCAGTGTGCCAAAAGGCAACTTTTTAAACCTATCCAAAGAAAAAATTCCGAAGAAAATTTTTTTGGTCTTTTTCACTCCACCCTAATGTCCATCTGTCAGTGAAGTATGCGGATGATGAGCAGATTAGCAACATGTCACTAGGCAAGAAAGGGTGGGGGAATGTGCCCAATGAGGAAGCTCCAGAGGGGGTTGACATTCGTGTGACCCAGTGAGTTGGGAAGGGCATGTTTGTCTCAAAGAAGTCATTCCGTACCTAGGTTTCGGACCTAGAGGTTGCTCTGTGTGGCAGAGCATAGGCAGTGCGTTTTCTGGTGAGCAAAGGACACAGACGTCCTAGTGTTTAATGCTCTGGGCTAAGAAGTGCAGGCCGAGTATACTTGTGTTGGGAGACTCAAGGTTGAGCTCCGATAAAGTGAATTTAACGTGTATTGAGTGTGAGGTGGAAAGTGTAATTAGAATAGTACACAGCCAATCTTTACTGTATCTAATTTAATGTTGAACCGGATCACCTATATCCGAGTTGTAATTGTATATATTTGTAAATAGCGTATTTAGTGTGTACATATATTCTTAATAAACTGATAATTCAATTACTTGAAAGCGTAAGTCTTCATTTACACAAACCTCACAGTGGGTGACCGATATCACCTAGTAATATCGGTGGTGGTAGATATATCTACCACGGACATTCTTCAAAGTTGTGTGGACTGAGAGGAACGTCCGACAGTTCCCATATAGTTGACTATGACAAATGGAAATTTGGAAGCTATTTGTTAAGTAATAAATCCAATTGCATATTAAATTTTACGAAGTATAAGAAATTTGTTTTCTATGGATATAAATGAAACAAATAAATGAAAGCACATAATAATAGCGCCCCTAACAGGAATTTAAATATAGATAAAAATATACAGATAATGGAAAATACATGAAGTATACCGTCCATAACTTTCCAAAATAAAACTGCAATTATAAAGATCATCATAAAAGAGACAGTATCTTTTTGTGTATTGGTCAACGATAAAATCGACATACGAATTCAATTTGCTGAAGATTGATTAATGTCATTGTGAATATATTAATTGGATGGACGGAGCAGTAAAAGTTGATTGTTAGTTAAATCAGTACATTTGCATATTTTGTAGTGTAAATATGACATCTATCAGTCGTTAAAGTGTATAAGTCACGGTCAAAAGAAACAAATTGTTTTAGATAGCAATCATAACAGTGCAAAAAAAAGACACATTGCACAGAAAGAAATTATATCTATGTATATCTATTACAATATTGGTTGCTCTAAAACGAATTGTAACAGTTGTTGTTTTTCACTGTCATAAAAATACAATGGTAAAATACATTGATATTAACCAAAACAATATGCACCCAGTAAACTGAAAACAAGCATTCATATATTTTTTAAATTTTCATTTAAAATTACAATTTAGGACGTAAATCATAAATAAAGTCGCAGAGAAAGCCCATCCCCGCCAATTTTCATGGGCACATGGAATATCTCGACGAGTAAAATAATGCTGATATTGCGAGATATTTAGCATTACGTATATTAAATAAAAGCAGAGGTGCAAATGATTTTTTTAAATAAATATACATATTAGATCATACATAAACTCAAAGAGATGAATTCATGCACTATTAAAAAATTCTGTAAAATGACAGAAAAAAAGGGAGACTCTTTGTAAATTTACGCTCGTTCTCGGTTAAGTTTATTCGATTGAATTCTTTTGTCATCCTTTTACCGGCATTTCACTTATATTATTTCTAATTCCCTGTATGGACTTCGTCTTTATTTAAAGATATTAGTATATTTGTTAACGCTTATGAGTCAAAATGCACACATATAAAATTATTTGGCAAAGTTATTAGAAATATTAAAATAGAAAATTCAGTTTAAAATTGTTTTCTTTTTTAAGTTATAATAATTCAGATGTGGAAAAATCACCTTCTCTCTGTTAGTGGGGATTTTTGTCGATTTTTCTCCGCTGAATCATACAAGACATATTTTGAACGAAACAACAAAAGCTTCTATAGCTCAGTCAGTAGAGTGTTTTTTTCCATTGTCAAGAGGGCCTCACCAGTGGCTGAGAGGATCTATTGATTATGTATCTAAAATTACAGTGCTGAGGAGTTTTAAAATATTGTATCGTAGACACTGTCAATGGGACTAATTTCTCGAATTTTTTTAATGCTTTGATGCCCTATAAATTCTACTTTTTTAATTCTATTTTATGTAACCACTTGAAAATGTCCAAATTTGCATCACTAACTTCTTTCTTTAAAAATATCCAGCATTCTATATCTGAGTTAAAAATTCTGTAAGGAGTTTTAAAATGAGTGGCTTTCGAAGCTTGTAGATGGGACGTGCTGGATTCTAACCCAATAGTGCACGTAGGCCTAATCGTTAAAATTTTTCCGTGGTTTTCTTCGAACTTTGAATAACCTAGCGTCAGTACGGGTTATGATCCTTTAGAAAGACCCCGCCCCTCCTCACACACACACAGATCGGCTGTCATAAAATAACACCAACACCACCAAAAAAAATCTAGGGTTCAAAACCCAGGACGGCTATAAATAAATTGTATAAAAAATAAATGATAGAGTAGTTTAAAATTACTCGAAAAATGCAGATTATTTCTGGCTAACTGATTAGTGAGGGAATTACTGATTGATTTTGAAGATTAAATTAAATTATTATCATTAAAAATAAATTTACAGTCTTGTGTATTTTTACAGAGTCTATAGTCTATTGTAAATTTGCGAATAATTTTTCTGTTCTTTAACAGAATCTCTGATTTTCTAGTCTTTAGTCATATAATGTATAAGATAATGGATTATCGGTAGATTATCTGTAATTCCACCGAAAATGTTTAATAGTGTGATTAAATTATTTTCAAACACTAATAAACTTTTTACACATTTTTTGAACACTATGTTTGTTTAATACACTTTCAGAAATGCTATTGAATATATCACCTTAAAATTTCTTGCGGTATCGAGAAATATGCTATCTGACTATAATAAGAAGTAATTTTCATTTTAGTTTTAAACAAATGAAATTAATAATATTTTATTAAAAATCTTTGAAAATCCTAAAAAAATTAACAACATTTTTTTTTATTATTTTAAAGAATCTTTAACTCAGCGATAGAATGTTGGATATTTTTAAAGAAAGAAGTTTGTTACACAATTTTAGAAAGTTTCAAGTGTTTACATAAATAATAAAACTTTATAAATAGGATTTATAGTGTACCAAAGCTTTTAAAAAACGATTTTCGAAAAAACCGACATATTGATAGTGCTTAAGATACAATATTTTAAATCTTCTCAGCACTATAACTTTTAGATACATAATCACTTAGCATCGTAATCTTTCTGCTTTATTTTTTAGGCTGAAAATTACAATTACAGCATTAAAATTGTACCCTCTGCAAATGGGTACAATTGTAATGCTGTTTTTTCTGCATTTTTGTTAAATACTCAAAAAATATAATTCTTTCAACATCATATACAAAAGAAAACTTAATTACAAATATGAATTCAATCACTGAGAATAATAAACATTCTATAATGTATTGAAAATTCCTTAAATCTAAAGAATTATATTATCTTAAATATTGCATATATTGCAATTAAACCTGGAGCTTAGTGAACGGTATATTACATTAAAAAATTAGAAGGTTAAAAATCTGAAAACTTTTAACGATTTTTGGTTCTATGTGCTCTTAAAACAAATCCGCTGACTTTTTGAAGTAAACAGATCATGTAAACCTTTATTGTATTAATAATTTCTTCTATGAAACCACTGATACCCCCTACATTTAAAATCTATTTTTTAAATAGATGGTGACGTTAAGAATTTGCTTTAAAATATATAATTCTTTGGAAAATTCTATAAACAACAAACTCATATTTTGCAATAATTGGAATTCAATAATGTAATAACTTTTCTGAAATATATTCCTTTAAAAAAAGCTGAAAACGGACTGTTAATATTACCAACAAACTGATTTTACGAGACTTATTACAAACTACCAAACAACTTTTAAAAAAAAGGTATCATAGTTTTCTTTTTTTTAGCAAAATTACTTTACAATTTTTATTTTATTTTATTTTATTTTATTTTATATTTATTTATTTATTTGCAAAGTAAAGAAAACAATTTTATACAAACAATACAAGTGCATTTAATTATTGATTTTGAATACATATCATAACTTTTTTATTTACTTTTGTAAAAAAACTTTTGTTTAGATTATGTGCTAAGTAATGAAGGAAACAAATGAAATTATTAAGTAAATTGATTATTTAACATCAAATAACAACATTGTTTACATAATTTATTACTTAAAAAAATCTCTTTCAGTAAAAATAAATCAAAGACAAAAGAATATTTACTATGTAATGATTTTTTATACGCTATCTTATAGGTAACAAATGTTCTTAAATATATCACTAAATTTGTTTTAATTTAACGCATCTAAACAAGACACTCCCAGTGCAAAAAGTAGTAAATATTTGGTTCGGTTGTAAATGTACAAATAATATGGAAAATTATAACGAATATAACAGTTCTAGTGATATAAAAATGTACGAAAAAAGGAACAAAGGGGTTGATGAATGAAAAAACGTGAAATCTTTGCTTCAACAGTGCATACTATATGACCATTAATAATCGGACAAAAAATTAATAAATTGTTTTAATCTAGGACCATGGGCTTAAGTGTATGGCAATTGTGTATATATAGTTAAAACACTGAGTGATTTTATGAAAATTGGTTTTAATTGGAGACTCTTCATGAACATTCAGTTTGTCGAAGTATCCCATTTAATAATAAGGGAAACAGCTAAAATCATTGACATATTTAAAAGAAAAAAAGCTTATCTTTCTTTAAGAATTCCTACAATTTCTCTTTTTTCAGATAATTAGAACGTTTTACAAATGCAACTTCTAAAATTCCTTTTCTGGAATGCAAATTTTCTACAAAAACAATATGTGGCGCATATGATGTATATGTGATGTCACTCATCGAAGAAAATAATAAAACTCATATTAATTAAATAATAAGTAATGACATCAGGTATAGGATAGCACAAGGTATATGACTGACCAAGGTATAAAAATACCTACTGCATATCCATAGAAACAATTAATGACGAAATAACAAAATGATTTTTTACGTGCATTGCATGGATAAAATTAACATTTTTAACAATGCATTATACATTATTTTCCTCTATTTTCTAAAACGAAATTTGTATTGTATAATTCATATTATTTAAGCGTTATTTTATTTTATGTCAATATTTTAAAATACATACATGGCAAAATGATATAAGTGAAAAATGTAAATGTATGTAAATATTAGTATTTATAAAATGGAATTTTGAAAAGTATCTAAAATCTATTTTCTTTACTGTTGTCAATTTATAAGCATTAAAAAGTACATGACTAAAATGAAATTATAAAGCATGTAAATCATTTTAAATTTTAAAATTTTTATTAAATATATGTGAAAATATTAAAAGAAATCCTTAAGAAAAAAAAAGAATTTATAAAATGGACTTTTCAAAAGATTGGATATTTATTTTTTTCCCCTCATGAAATTTCTTCTAGTATAAAAAAATGATACTTAAAATTTCAATCGTAGAAAATACTTTTAATCTTGAACTTTAAAATATTTATTGACACATCGTTTTCACACATCGTTTTTGACAACATCATAAGAAATCTGCTGTATAGTTAAAAGATATGAATATAAAAGAATACGAAAAGAGAATAATAAATTGGATGTTTACAAAATTATGTTATCTCCTCTTGTATTTTTTCCTCTCTTAGAGCATTATAATACCTATGATATGAATGTAAAATGTTATATCAAGTTGAAAATCTTCGGTTATTTTATTTTTAAATTTTTAAACTTTGTGCTATACAATATAGTGAAGTATTTCATACTATACGACTATATCCTAAAAATGTTTTCACGTATGAAATTCATAAATTTATGAATACAATTTAACGCAATTTGAAAACGTAAAATTTAAATGAGTATTTAAATAGAATAGGTTATATTTATTATTTAAATAATGTGTGAATGTACTGTACGTACGTTATGCCAACATAAGTCCTTTGCCATCCTTTTAACTTCGGGCCCCACCAGTGGCCGAGAGGTTCGGACCTCTCAACTGGTAGACGGCAGGTGCTGGGTTCGAACCCAATCGCGGCTGTCGGCCTTACCGTTGGAGTTTTTCGTGGTTTTCTTCGAAACTTGCGTAAATACGGGTTAGGTTCCCTTAGAAAGACCCCCACGGAGGGCACTCCCCCTGGTCCTATATCCCATTAGCGTAGATAATTGGACGACAAAAATCAACCAACCAACCAACCTTTTAACTTCGGAACGACAGCTTCTAGATTCATTAAAATGTTTAGGTCCAGTAAAGTAGCTGGGTGAAGCAGCTTACGGCTTCAACTTGTGGGAAATTGCGAAATTAACATCATTTATGAATATAACAGCATCCGTAACGAAGTTAACAGGTTGGGAAAGGACGTTCATGTGTATAAATATGTATGAATATTGATACGTGTGATTTCTTTGTATAAACACGTGTAACACGTGTAACGTTTCTTTATTTCTTTAGAATGTTATTAATGTAATGTATTAAAGTGATAAGGAAAAAAAATGTATAAATGGGGCTGCAAATTATATCTCAAATATTTTAAAATAGATAACTGACATTTTAAAAGAAGCATTGCTAGCATTTACTGTATTTTCTCTATATAACTTTAAGAACTATCAATAAAAAAGTAAATGCTAAATGCAAAACACTTCCTTAAATTCTTTTTTACTAAAAAAATAGAGGAATAAATACTGAATAATTTTTGTTTTGTATTATTCTGAGTATAATAATTCTATACCTGATGTAATTTACTTTTACTTAAAATCATTATATAAATGTTTATATAGGTAATGTAAAATTTCTTTTTTAAAATCATTCTTATTATTATGTTTTATAACAATTTTAAAAATCTAAATCATACAGTGTTTTTTAACGAAACTCCTTTATGAATGTATAAAACATAAAAATATTTCTCTTGTAAATAACGAAAAATTATTTTGAATGCAAACGGTAAAAACAAAGTTTTTAGTTATTGCTAATACATTAATTAATATTATTTACATTTTGATCAGAATTTTTATTTGGTCGATCCTCACATGAATAAAGTGAAACAAATGAAATTACTAAATAAAATGATTATTTAAGTATTTTCACAGTTTTTTGTTTTACGTAAATCCGACTTTGAGAAAATTAACAGATGGAATATTTTCCATGCGAATGTATTTTTTGATATTTTGTTTTCAATATTTATTTTTCACGGTTAATGTTTTATTTAGAGGTGTTGGGTATTTCCATGCATAATTATATGAAAAATGTCTTTTTAGTTAAAGGTTTAAATTAAATAAATGAATGATCTATTATTTATTCTATGTAAACAAGGCTTTAATAGTATTGTATTTTCATGCATACAGGGTGATTCAAAATAACGTGGACAAATTGATATGACAAATCAGGCATACGGCAAGGATAAAAAATCACATAAGAACATAAGGCCGCAAGCTGCTTGTTGAGTCAAAAATACAGGGTGTTTCATCCTAACTCAATTTCGGTTGACGGTAATGCATTTCAGAAAAATGAAGTAAATTATAATAAAACATTTAATAGACATTCTGACCTTTGTTTTAAATGTGATAACACCAAACAAAAATGATAGAAGTTTGCATTATGCCCACCAGCAATACGCACTTGACACCTCACATTTTGGACTGAGATAATCAATTTATACGGTATCATCGATTACTTGAGCAATATGTTTTTCCAGATCCCCCACTAAAAATAATCTTAAGATTATCGGAAGAAATCGCCACTTTCAACAGAAATTCTACAGAAATTTGCAGACTTAGCTTTATCTTTAAAATATCTGAAGAATTTTTTAAGATATTCTTAAAAATATCTGCAGAATGGGCAAAATACTTTCGAATTTCCCACAGATTTTGTGCCAAAAAGCTATAGATTTTCTTCAGATGTTTTTTAGTGGGTCTGTACGTAACGTTATCACATTTCACACAAAATTAGGTACACATCGTTTCATTTTCATTACGATGTTATTATTTTCCTGGAAAATATTACTTTCAAACCGGTTGTAGCTAGAATGGAACAACCTGTATTTGTGACTCAATAAGTAGTTTGCGACCCTATGTTCCTATGTGATTTTTTATCCTCGTCGTATGCCTGATTTATCATATCAATTTGTACACGTTATTTTTAATCACCCTGTACATTTTTTATGCACAAATATTATAACAATATTATGGAAAATTCAGCCATCATACTAAAATATCATCTATGTTAAATGCATAATAAAAGAAAATATTGACCTTGTTCAAGCAATATGTAAAATTTAATAATGACACCCTTGTTTTTATATGTACAGTTTATGACTAAAGAACGTAGAAACTTTCGATTGCGAAAGATTTATTGAAATATAATATCGCGATAAATGTTTGTAATCCCTAATTTTCTGACGAAATAACATTTAATTTTTTAGCGGAGATTTAGTCATGAGGATGATAGATAAAATTAGGCAGGATTATAATACAAAACAATATTTGCAATCATGTTTCATAAAACAAAATAAATGATATCTCTAAAAAATGAATCTATAGACTTAATGTTTATATGCATTCGTATAAGAATAGCGACAAAGAATAAAATACATAATCATACAGACTTTCTTTTCAAAGTTAAAAAGTGTAACTGTACATGTGCATAAAAGCCTTTTTTCGGATATTGGCGGCAACAGTGTCCGGCAACTAATATGATGTCTCTTGAATATCGTGAAGAAGCCGAGTACTATAGTGAAAAGCACGCCTGTCTGGGACGTGCTAGGACAGCACGCCAAGTCGCTAGACTGACTCCCGTACTTGCCAGGTTCACATAACACGGGGCCACTTACGCGCCAGCGCGTGATGGGGTGATGTCCAATAGCTAATCACGTGCTGGCGCGGGAAAATCTTTCTCTAATTCTTTGTTATAAAAAGTAAATTGGCTTCTGGTAAAAACCCACTTCTACATGCGGCATTAACTATCATCACATCTTCATGTAAGCAGCAGTGAACGTGTTAATCTTTTATATTTCCGAGGCGTCAAATTTCGACTGCGACCGCAATTTATGTCCCGGATAATCCGACTTTCTAGAGGAATGGGAACAAATGAAAAAATTCATACCGAAAACATTTAAAAGCAAAATTACAAAAATTAAAGATGCTGAACGGTTGCTCTCGTCACCTGAAATCCGGTTCCTGGGTCATCTTGTGAGTGAAGGTGTTTAGCGAGGTGGGTCGGCCCTTGCCTGTGCCTCGGTCTTTACGACTGTCGAATGGCTGTCCTCGACACCAGTGCTCTTTTTACGGCAGAAATATCTCTATTGCTGGGATGATCTAACCGCTGAAAATTAAGATTCATGCCACACCCTTAAGGGGAAAGATCAGGTTGAAATGAAAAAAAATCGATTTTTTGAAAAAAAATTAATGTGGATTCCTTGAAATATTACGAATCCATTGCAAAAAATTAAAAACAAAAATTCGAATTAGAACGGGATTTATCACTAAAAACGTCTGACAACACACCGAAAAAATTGGGGATTCACTTCCTCAGCAAAGCGATCATTTGAAGCTCGTTGAGTCAAAAAATGGCCAGAAAAGCTGCGGATGAGGGTCTGAAACTTAAATAAGGATGTGTTTATGTCCCTGGTAAATTTTATTATGATAAACAATCCTCATTATTATAAAATTTAAAGTTAATCTATAAAATTAACTTTGAAGCCATTTGTCTAAAAACTATTTTCTGGCATTGCGTGCACTCTCATTTATAAACTAATTATTGCTGAACCAGGAAATTTTGCATTTTACTAATTTTCATGTGTACCTATAAACTGAACCTCAATTTCCTCTGATTTTTCTCAAAAACATTTTTTATTGAAAAAAGTAAGTGTTTTTTTTGGGGAGGTGGGGGGCTAAATTTAATGAATATGATAAAGCCATTAATTATGCAAATGAATTTGAATATACCTTTAAATTTTGGTTCAGTGTAAAATATAGCGGTATAAGTGAATGTAAGTGCAATATTAAATATATAACTGCCGTAGAATTTTTAAAATCCTGCGTTTCAAAATGCATATTTAAAAATTCATATTTTTTAAACACCAATTTTGTCATCAAAATTTAACTAATTAATATTAATAAATATATTTTTTTTCATTGATTTTTTTAAACCATAAATATTTACGAAAGTATAGAAAAAAAATTGCTGTGTTACATTAATTGGTTTTGAAACTGCAAACTTTTTACTTGTGGTCAAATTATTGTCACTTTCCGGTCGCTCAGAAAAGCGATCACTAGCATGTACACTTGAAGCCCCTAGAGTCAAAAGAATGACCAAAAAAGCTGCGCCTGACGCTCTGCAACTTAAAGAAGGATGTGTGTGAATTGTGTGGATGTTTGTGCCCCTGGTGAATTTTAGAATGATAAGCAATCACACTGTAAACACATGTTGTAAAATTTGCAGTTAATTTACAAAATTAACTTTGAAGCCGTTTTTCTCAAAGCTGTGTTTTTTGGCATTGCGCGCACTCTCATTCAAAAACTAATTATCAGAGAACCATGAAATTTTGCATTTTACTAATTGTCATGCGTACTTTTAAGCTGAACCTCGATTTAGTCTGATTTTTGTCATAGAAAATTTTTTATTGAATAAATAAGTGTAATTATTTTGCTAAATTTAATAAATATAACTACTAATGCCATTAATTAAGCAAAAGAATTTGAATATACTTTTAAATTTAGGTTTAGTGTAAAATATAGTAATATAAATAAATGTAAATGCAATATTAAATATATATCCGCAATAGAATTTTTTAAATCTTGCGCACAAGATGCATATTTCAAAATTCATGTTTTTAAACCGTCAATTTTGTCATTAAAATTTAACGAAGTAATATTGCTAAATATATATATTTGAATGTTTTTTTTTAACCATAAGTATTTATGAAACTATAGAAAAAAATTGTCGTATTTCATTAATTGGTTTTGAAACTACAATGTTTTTCATAATTGTCAAATTATTGTCATTTTCCGGCTGCTCAACCTGATCTCCCCCTTTATTAACTTATTAATATATCTACTTCATATTTTTCACTCTCCTCTTTCTATCATAAAAATTTTTGAAAAGAAAATCTCAAAAAATTGTAAAATACTTTAAAAAGTTATAAAATACATAAAAATATAAATTTGTTGAAATGCTATCCTTAAATTTTTTCATATTTTCTTCCTTGAGCTCTTTTTCGCAAAATTTCGAAATTTTATTCTCAATTTTCCTACGCGCTGCTACCATGAATGATTAATCTGTGCAGATATTCCTTCTTACGTTATGCTTCGAGGATGTGGGACTTGAGTCCAGGCTTCCTGCACCAAATTGGCCTAGAATCTCTAGTAAGGTTGGGCATGGGGAGATGAAGCAACCGAACGATCTATAGAACTACTATAATTAGAAATTGTAATGCTAGAAATTATAGTGGAAAACGAAATAGTCTTCACATGGAAAAATAAATTTGAAATAGAAATGAATCATATTTATAAATTTTGAAAAAACAAAAATAAAATTATAATATTTTTATTAGTAGAATTTTGTGAATGTTTTAAATGGATACACTGAGAAAAAAAATATGCTGCCTTCACCTAGAATGAATAGTTAGTCATTTTCTGAATCTCTAAACTAGAAATATAGATGTCCAAACTATGCGAGTAGGGTAAACAACTAAGCTGAATAGGCGAAATGACTTGACATTTCTAGTCTCTTGTTTTCTGGGAGACGAAACGACATTGAACCGTTTCAATAGCGAGAAATTATTGCTTGATTTTAGGAATGGTTTCTTAAGCTATAATTCTAGTTACTAAATCAAATCTCTTGTGTTCGAATCTATTTGAAGAGATTTTTAGATAAATTTGACAGCAAAAATATAGGAAACGCTCTTGAATTCTAGTAAGAGACTCTGGAACTCTCTAAGAAATGGAACTAAAATTTATAGGGATGACATGGAACTATTTTTTCTAGACCCATTACTTAGATTCTATATGCCAGAACCATATTTCTTTCTCAGTGTAACATAAATGCGATTTATTCAATTTAAACATATTAGTTTAACTGGATTTATTGCTGGAGATGAAAGCCGATCGAATTCTTGTTTGTCTTCAGTGTGCACACATTTCTTGTTAGTCTATAAACTCTTAAATATGGTGACACGTGTGCGAGTTGTTAAAGCTATTTCAAGTGAAACAAGCAAACGAAATAAATGGTGAACATATCACTTTTGAGTCCTTTCTACATTCAATTAGGTATTAATAATAAAATGAGAATAATTTTTGGGGGAAGTAAATACGGTAGGTTTCCCTTAGGCTTGACCACTTACGGGAGGTATGCCTTATCGTTCAGGACACAGGCTCGAATAAACAGGGTTTGACACAGTGGGCCCTGATTCTTCTTCGATCGAATAGCAACAGGTTTAGAATATTATGAAAAATCAGACGTACATAGAAGACATAATAAGTGAAATTGCACTTGCTGTACAATGTTGTAAGTATTTTCTAGATGTGTGTGAAGAATTATCTCCAAGTTTCTAATGCACTATCCGCCTGTAATGTATTATATGATTAATTCTGTCCATGAACAATTTTTTTCTTTTTTAGTCATATTTTTCCGCATGCTATAGATCTCCTAACAGTACAACGGAATGATAGGAAATATGTTTGATAGATTAATCATACAAACTAGTATTATCTCGCTTCTACTTCCTTTTGCTTACAAAAATCATGTTTAACTTTTTTACCACCAAGACTCACCAATTTTTACCACCAGTGATAGAACTATCAATAAAAAAGTAAATTCTAAATGTAAAACACTTTCTTATATTCTACATTTACTAAATAAAATAGAGGAATAAATGCTGAATAATTTTCCTTTTGTATTATTTTGAGTATAATAATTCAATACCTGATGTAATTTACTTTTACTTAAAAGCAATACCTAAATGTTTACATAGGTAATGTAGATTTTTTTAAATACTTCTTATTATTAAGATTTAAAACACTTTTAAAAATCTAAATCATATAATTTTTTTAACGAACATCCTTCAAGAAAGTATAAAACATAAAAATATTTCTCTTGTAAACAACAAATTTTATTTTGAATGCAAACAGTAAACTATTCGTTGGGGGCCACCGTAATACTTACCCATCATGGATATGTATATGAAAATAAAACAAGTGAAACTATTTATACAATGCATTGCAATTCATAAACAAAATTTAAATATTGTTAATGTACATAGTAATGCTATATTAAAGAACTGCTGATGTACCAATTTCGACAAATTATATAAAATGCCAAACTACTTAAGTAGTACCGAACTGCGTAAAAGAAACATCCTTATAACTCCAAAAATAATAATTCTATTAACTAACAATTACCTGCGTCGGATTAAGCGTCTCATTTCCAATTAAAATATACTTCTGAATTGAAATTTGAATGAAATACAGGGTCATGAAAAATCGAAGAATGTGTAAAACAAGATTACAAATATCTCTGCAACTAATAATCCGATCGACTTCGTTTCATATGCAAAATGTGTGTTATTTTATTGCCTTTTACGTCCATTCCTTAGAACAAAAAAATTCGAAAATTTTTATATACCTTTCATCAGAACGAATTTTTCGAGAGTCCGAAAAAAATAGTTTCGGATAAACGAGGTTGCTGATATTAAATAGGGTTCGTCCCATTCTTACATACTAACTACATACAAAATTTCAAGTCTCTATCTCAATTTGTTCGGGAGATAGAGCATTTACAGACAGACAGACAGACAGACGGAAGGCAAAAAAATTTTTCTATAAATATGTTTTTCGGAATCTCTACTATCTAAAACGTGTAAATCTGTCAAAAAAAATTTTTCGATTTTCAAAACGATTGCAAGACTTACCCTATACTACGTATGATGGGTAAGTAAAAGAAAGTTTTTTACATACTATTGATACATTAATTAACATTATTTACATTTTGATCAGAATTTTTATTTGTCGATCCTCAGATCAATATCGGGAAACAAATAAAATGATATAAAATGATTATTTAAGTATTTTCGAATTTTTTTTTTATTTTTCGTAAACCTGATTTGAGAAAATTAACAGGAATATTTTTATGCGAATGTATTTTTTATAATTTTGTTTTCAATATTTATTTTTCCCGGTTATGTTTTGTTGATAGGTGCTGGATATTACCTTACACAACTATATGAAAAATGACTTTTTAGTTAAAGGTTTGAATTAAATAAATGAATAACTTATAATTTTTCTATGTAAACATGATCTTAATTGTATTGTATTTTCATGTATTTATTTCTTATGCACAAATATTATACAAAAATATTATGGATAACTCAGCCATTATAATAAACTATCAACTATGTAAAATACATAATAAAAGAAAATATTGACCTTCTTCAAACAATATGTAAATTTTGATAAAGACACACTTGTTTATCTATACACAGTTTATGACTAAAAGCCGCAGAGCACTTTCGGTTTCAAAAGTTTTATTGAATTACAATATCTCCATAAATATTTGTATTCTCTAATTTTGTGACGGAAATAACATTTCATTTTTTAGCGGAGATTTAGTCATGACGATGATAGGTAAAATTAGGAAGGATTATAATACAAACAGTTCTTGCAGTATTCATGTTTCATAAAACAAATTAAATAATATCCATTAAAGAATCATTCTGTAGACATAACGTTTATGTGCATTTGTATAATGATAACGATAAAGAAGAATATGATTGATCATACAGTCTTTTCAAAGCTAAAAAAGTTTAATTTTACATGCGCAAAAAATGCCTTTTTTCAGCAACCATATCAGGTCACTAATATACAGTCTCTTGAATATCGCAAGAAATCGGAGTACCGTAGTGGCCAGAACGCCTGTTTGGGATGTGCTTGGCCTGCACGCCTATTTAGGAAGTGCTTGGCCAGCACGTCAAGTCACGAGATCGACTCACGTCTTTACCAGGATCACTTTACGTTTCATGTCTTCGGGATTGATAAAATTAGTATAATTTTTTTAGAGGAACGAAATACAGTGGGTCTTACTTAGGGCTGACCATCTTACGGGACGTATGCCATATCCCTCAGGACAAATGGTCGAATATACAGGGATTGGCACAGTAGGCCTTGCCCTGATCCTTAATGGATCGTATAGCAACAGATTTAGAATATCATGAAATAATCAAAAGTACGTAAAAGACATAATGAGTGAAATTGCACTTGCTATTTAAAAGTTTTAAGTATTTCTATATTTGTGTGAAGAATTATCTCTAAAGTTCCAACGAAGTATCCACATGTAATGTATTATATGATTAATTATGCCCATGAACAGATTTTATCTTCTTTAAACATATGTTTTTGTATGTTATAGATCCCTTAATAGTACAACGAATTGATAAGAAAGATGTTTGAGAGGATAATTATACTAATTAGTATTATCTCTCTTCTATTTCCTTTTACAGCCAAAAATCAAATTTAATATTACACATCACTTTTATGGGGCTATTGCATACATGGAGAGTCAAAAAAACAGGTGTTTTATTATTTCCTCAAGAAAAAATGCTTTGGAATTTTAGGAAAAATTAAGAGAAATGAACATATTTCAAGGAAAATATTATTTACTGTCGCTAAAAAAAAAAAAAAAAAAAAAAAAAAAGCATGCATGATAGGGGTCGCTCTATTAGGAGAATAGTAGGAACCCACATGTATCAAATTATGTTTCCAATTTTCCAACCGACCCTGTAATAAATCGTTGTTATTTCCCATATTTTTAATTAGGTGATCGTATAAAAGTTTTTTAGATTGATTGTATGAATATTACTTACTTTACATCTTTTAAAATTTCATTTTGTTCAATATTATTTTGTCTGGTGTACCACAAGAAGTTATAAAACACATAGTAACTTAAAATATTACTTTTGAATATTTATGTTTTACACATCAAATTATTAGATAAATATGCTAAAATTTTTGTACACCAATAATAATATGATAAGAAATAATGAAAGTAATAGTTATCTGCAATGTTTAACATTTAAGTTACTATGAAAAATTTAATGAAAATATTTTCAGCAACTTTTAAATATAATGAAGTTATGGATAAATGAAATGAAGCAGAACTGTAAGCATTAAACATTTTATGAAAAATGAAATAATTCTGTTCAGTCTATTAAAAATAAAATAAAATCCATATATAACAACTATATAGTTCCGTAAATAGTACCCCTTTCTTGCATACCATAAACTAAATAGTTAATGATATACTAATATAAATAATATAAATATATGTCAAAAAATAAATATAAATAATTTTTATTTATATATTTATTACAAAGAACAATTTGTATTGTTAAATATTTTTGTTTACAAATACATTTTGTCTTAAATAACTGATATGTAAAACAAATTAAATATTTCTTTATTTCGAAATGAATAAGCACTATCTGAATAATGTAAGAGAACAGAATAATAAATAAATTATTCTAAAAATTTGCAGTTAGTTTATAATCGAGTTATAATGACATATGTATAAAAACACTGAATTATTTTTATTTACATTATTGTGTTTATTCAACATTAGGCAGAGAAAATAATCACGATAGAATAAAGTAATTTTAGTGTACGAGTAATTTTTCAGAAAAAAGTAGTATTAAATATAGTGTCGAGAGTTTTTCGCTATAAGGATAAAGTCTTAAAATAATGCAAAATAAAGTAAATTTAAACTGACATACATTTCAATTTAATTTATTCTATTGTGTATCCAATCTAAAGTTTAAATTTTATGCAGTTCTACATTTTATAAATTCATTAAATACAAATAAAATAAACAACTTTAAATGAGGTGGCTGATACCATATTAGAGTTTTTGACAAGTGGATTTTTTTAATGTGGATTTAATTTTGTTTCCAGTTACTTGACGATTTTTTAATGTTCGTACATGAATTCCGGTTACATGTCCCTGTAGAGTTAATTTTTTTTCACCGGGCTATAACAATTGCTAGCGATTTCAGTAAAGAAATCCTGTTAAAATTGCTTTGATTAATGGAGTAAATTATTGACCTCTTTTTAGTAAAGTTTATTCAGATTTTGTATAACAGTTTTCGAACTTTTTACAAACTTTTTAAGTGATTTTATACTTTTTTTTACGGAGATTATTAGTCATTCGTCTAAGAAATGTTGTTTTAATCGCCATTCGTCTAAGAAATGTTGTTTTAATCAGATTTTTCAGTTGTTTTAATCAGACTTTTCAGCATTTTAAATGTGATTTATATAGTTTTTTTCTTCACGCGCTACTTTTTGAAGATTCCAGGCAATTCATCTTGTAAAAAAAAATACGAATGTCTTCTAGTAACTGTAATCCAAGTTCATTTGCTTCAAAATAGCCTGAGTCCACTCTGCAGCAGTTAAATAAGTTGAAGTATATTCAAAATTGATTTAAGTGTCATTTATTAAAAAAATATATACATAAATATGGCGACAATGTTTCAACGAAATCGTACCAATTCAGATATCTTCTGTCTTAGATATCTCATATATACAGCTTTTTCGGGCCTAATAGAAAAGAAAAAAATAGAATAAAAAACAAATACCAATTTTATTATTGATTTTTTTAGACTTAATACTGTAATATTTTGAGACTTTTTGCAATTTGAGTTCAATTATTGGATATCAGTAGTATAACAATAGAAATGTTGTGTTTTTCCTTGTAAATTTAACACCATTCATCAACATTTTATTACTTAAAAAAAGGTTTATTTTATTTCAACTAAAACCTTCGTCAACAATGCGAACTTTCTAAAACTACAGTGTAAAAAATCTGTAAAATTATTAAGTTTTTTCTAGTTTACTTGTATTCCAGGAACTTTTCAAGTAACGGTAACGGCAAAAACTCACGTAACCTTCCTCAAATATATGGGTTTTTTGCTGTTACCGTTACATAAAAAGTTCTTGAAATACAAGTCAACTTGAAAAATCTTAGTAATTTTAAAGATCTTTTATTACAGTGAAGGTCAGAAAAAACGTGGTCCATTACTTTTTTCAAAACTTCTTCTTACTAATTTCTAACTACTAAACTGTCTACTTACATCACTTTTTCTTCATGCATATTTGCATATAATGTGACACAGTAATGTGTATTTAGAGAAACTTTAAACAGAATTTCTTCCCTAAACAGTTTAGTTCCGAAGTGTTACAGTGTTATATTGTTTCAACACTTTTTTCGTCGTAATCTTGTATCCATATTTTTTCACAAATGTCACACCTTTTTATAATTCTTTAAGGAAATCTAATAAAGATCTTTTACGTGAGTACAAATATGATGACTTTCATTAAGTCTTCAAATATTCAGATCTTACATTTAATGTAAAAACTGATTTCAAGCTCACATACGAATTTTTGTCAAAACTAATTTCCTCTGAATTTTTCTGAGGAGTACTTTAATAGTTAACTTAATCATATTCACTCGCCTAAAGTATTTCTACAGAGCAGACAATAATGAACCTAACGAAGTAATTTTAAAGTTAAATTCATCAGCTATAAAAATGAATTAAAAAGCATGAAACCAGCTTAAAAAAAACACTTATATCAAATAATGACTAATTTTCTAGGAAGATACAAGCATATAAATCATAATAAAATAAAGTTCAAATATTTTTGTAACTGTACAGAATGGCCAAATTAGTTACATATACTTCATTCTTAACAATATTCTGTATAATCAAAGTAAATAAATATTTTACTGGAGTAGGCCATGCAAACAATACTTAAATGCATAAATAAATATCAGTATATGTATACATTAAATCAATAAATAGTTAATAATTCTTAAAGTAACTTTCTTAAACAATAGTATATACTTTAACAAAACTTTATTTGTTTAAATCTTGAACATATTAGATTGTTCTAAATAATTGATATTTAGACATTTGAAATAAAAAGCAATAAGAGCTATTTTTATAGACTTTCTTGCATTCAAATCAATCCATCACTGTCATTTAAACGTTTTTACCAATGGGTTACTAGTGCTTCTATGTCATTTAGAACGAAATTTAGGCAATTTTGATGTAATAAAATTAAAAAAAATGAATTCTGCCTCTTTTTATTTTTTAAAAAACTTTTATTTTAGAGAAGTTATCAGCACTAAAAAAAAATTTGTGTAACACTACTCTATAAAACTGGTGTTTTCTAGAGACTGGTTCTTAAAACTGGTTCTTCACCAGTGTTAAGGTGAAATTCTTTCCCCTTATATTATGGTGTAATTTAAACATATATTACTGGTGTAACATTACATATTAGTATAATGTTACACTGGTTATCTTGGTTAATCGTTATTCCACCATAAACTTGGTGGGAGCTTAGCTGCCACCAACTTTACGGAGTAACGTTCCACAAATGTTTTACAGTAAATATACATACAGAAATAAGTAAGTAATAAATTGGGCCTATGGATTCACAGAAAAATTGCATATATTTTTGAATCAACGTTCCCTTTGCTATTCTATTAATTCATTTTTTGCCTACGTGTCGAGTTTCTGAAGTTTATCGAAGTGTGTTCAGAAATTATTTCTATTGGTACGAACAAACTTCTTGAAGAATTTTTAACAGTGAGTGAAACTATCCTTTAGGCACTTCTTTCTTTTCAGCGAGCTTTTTTCAAGAACAGAATTTTTCCCTAAGTTTATTTTCCTTTGACAGGAGAAAGATTATGCTAACTATCAAGTTATGGTACGTCATGAAATTAATTCCTCTCATTAAGTCTCGGTTACAATTAAACAATAGTCCAATTTCGCCGCATTTCTTTCCAATTATACACGTACAGCAAAATCTCGTGTAGTTTTCCTTTCCCAACATAAGCTTTAGAGGATTCGAAAATTATAAGCATTACAATAGCTTAACGAACTGCGACTTTTTAAACATATTGAGTGACTTGATACACACATCATTCTTGACACAAACAAACTTCTTGAAGAATTTTTAACAGTGAGTGAAACTATCCTTTAGGCACTTCTTTCTTTTCAGCGAGTTTTTTTCAAGAGCAGAATTTTGCTCTCAGTTTATTTTCATATGACAGGAGAAAGATTATGCTAACTGTCAAGTTATGGTACGTCATGAAATTTCTTCCTCTCTTTAAGTCTCGGTTACAATTAAACAATAGTCCAATTTCGCCGCATTTCTTTCCAATTATACACGTATAGCAAAATTTCGTGTATTTTTTCTTACGCAACATAAGCTTTAGAGGACTCTAAAATTATAAGCATTACAGTAGCTTAACGAACTGCGGATTTTTAAAACATATTGAGTGACTTGATACGCACATCATTCGTGCTTTAAATAAATTGATCTACGTGACTCGGAGAGTAATGATAATGTAGGGCGGAAATGATTATCTTAAATTTCTCCAAATTGACATTACTGTGCCATATTATACGAAATATATGTATGAAGAAGTTTACCGTACACAATGTATAATAATTTTCATAAATTATTGAGAATAATTTTTGTACATAGTGCTTCAGTTAAGCAGATTCCCTTTTTCTGCACCAATCCAATATTATTTGATTTATTTCACCATCTTAATGAATCATTTTAATCAACTTTTTCCAGTTTACGTTTTTACTTTTTCCAGTTTAATCTATATAAAGTATCATTTGCAAAGCTACATTCAGTCAGTACTAAATTTAAAATGGGATGTCTTCTGTTGTTTAATATTTTCACTTTATGTACTTGCCTTAAAAACTTTTTGTTTGTTCTTGTTAGACCACTGAAGTAGTCAGAATCAAAAGCATGCTATAAGAATTGAGAGCTTTGCAATTTTCAAGATAGGGACTTCACGTTTGTTATTAATACGAAGATACTTTCTTGGCAAATTTCGAAACGTCGCGTCATTTAAAAAAAATATCGAAATTGCTCATGAAAAAATAATGCCATAGTTTGTAATATAGAATATAAATTAATTATCAAAAATACATTAATTTTTTTCTTTTCAAAATAATGTTTATGTATGCTCTGTCATACGTGAAATAACGTACATGAACATATTAAAACTTTTAATAATTTAAATTATATTTTAAAAACAAAATATAAATCATTTATATGCATTTTTTAATTTTTAACATACTTTATTTTGCTAAGAATAAAAATCTAATGTAACAATTAATAATTTCTAAATTTCCAAAAGTAATTTAAAACTTATAATTGTTTGAGATTGGAAATCTACTTTTTTGTATCCAATTAATAATTGTAATCCTAGAAAAGGTATTAAAATTTTTATTTTCTTTAAAAATATAAGTTATTTTAAGGCATCACCCAGAAGATATTTAATTAATAATTCTGCTACTCCGCTATTTCTCGAAATAAATGGAAATATTTCAAACTTAATCTATGTTGAATATTAGATTAAAGAAAAAATGGAATTGTTTTCGATAAAAAAGGAGATTGGAATTCCAGACTTTGAGTTCTGCATTATTTAATTTTGGAATTAAGATTTATTGAAACATTTTATTGATTTGAATTATTATAATTAAATAGATATCTTTTTGGGGTAAATCTAAGTAAATACATTACTTTTCACAATCAGGTGGTATTGTTTATGAGAAATTTACATTTTTTTATTTTTTCAGATGATGGATTTCAGTGTTCGGAATAAAATTTCTTCCTGTAAAAATATTATTTTATCTTTATAAGTTTCAGGTCACTAAATCAAAATATAACAATGACATTTGTATATCATGTGCAGATTTTAAAATAGGATGGTTTGTATTGAAAATTAAACTAACTTAAAAAATTCTAAAACATTAGTACTGATTGCGTAAACATAAATATGCATAGAAAAGTATCGAATTATAAAAAATACAATAAACTTTTCGTTTCAAAACAATGTTTATCTATGCTCTGCCATACGTGAAATAACGTGCATGAATATATTAAAAATTTTAATAATTTAAATTCCATTTTAAAACCAAAATATAACTCATTTATATGCATTTTTAATTTTTTTAATACCCTTCAGTTTACTAAAAACAATTTTCTATTGTAACAATGAATAATTTCTGCATTTTCAAAAATAATTTAAAACTTTTAATTTGTTTGAGATTGGAAATATTTTTTGTCCAATTAATAATGGTAATCCGAGAAAGGGTATTAAAAATTTTACTGTCTTTAAAAATATAAATTACTTTAAGGTATCACTACAAAGATATTTAATTAATAAGTCTGCTACTCAGCTATATCTCCAAACAAATGGGAATACTTCAAATTCAATTTATCTCGAATACCGGATTAAAGAAAAAAATAGGATTGTTTTCGATAAAAAAAGAAGATTGGAATTCCAGTTGTTGAGTTCTGAGTTATTAAATTTTGGAACTAAGATTTATTGAAAGGATTAAATGACATTTTACAGACATTTAATTAGATATTATTATTTATCAATTGAATGAACTTGCATTTTTATAATGACGTCTATGCAGCTTTTTAGAAAACAAATTATTTAAAAAAATGTATGTCACTTTATTCATTCACTGAGAGCATTTTATTAATTTGAACTTTTCTAATTAAATAGAATTTGTTTAGTAAATTTAAATAAAGACAGTACTTTTCACACTCAGGCGATATTGTTTATTGTGAAAAATGTGCAGTTTTTACTTTTTCATATGATAACAAGTTCGGAATCAAATTCCTTTCTGTAAAAATATTGTTTTATATTTATCGATTTTAGGTCACTAAATCAAAATATGTCATTGAAATTACTATATCATGTACAGATTATGAAATAGAGTGTCTTGTTTTTAAAAATTAATTAAATTAATGATTTCTAAAACTGTAGTACTTATTACGTAGACATTTTATGCATAGCAAAGTACCGAAAATAAGCCTAAGTTTTGCAGACAAGAATGCTATTAATTTTAAGGGAGGATTATAATTGAAATATTTGTAAAATAAAAAGTTTGAAAAATCGGGAATATAGGTGAGGGTAGATTTGGGATTTTAAAAAATCCCCAGACTTCATACAATTTGCAAGATAAAATCAGATTACATTAAAGTTTTTTAGTTTTAAAATTTCCGTCCCTAGAATCTAAGCACGTCTCAATAATAAATTAATAAAACAAATGAAGTGAAAAAACTTCTTTAAAAGACCATAAAATAAATTAAATTGCGCAAGGCCTTTCGAAAGAATTTAGTCTTTCTTTGTCAATCGCGAATATGACAGTGAAGATCAAGTTTATTTTGATGAGCAGATTTGAAAATATGCAAAGAAGGCCAACATTTATTTTCAATATCACAGAAATTATCAAGAATTTTACTGAAAAACAAATGAATTCATAAAGTTCTTCAATTTTGAAGAGAGTATGTCGAATATCTTAAATACAAGCTCTCAAAGCTTTAAAATGTGAACGAATCATAGCTTTTGAAATTCTATGTGATCTATTGACAGAACACTTGAGTTGAATAAAGTTGGGGATAACATTATTTTTCTTGCAATTTGGAAGAAAATTTACATGATTATGAAATTTCATACGTTTGCGTCTAAGTTAAATAAACCGGTTGAATTGGGCAGTATACATAATAGCGACACGAAAATAAACAATATACAAACAATATACAGAAAATGTAAATATGAATAATACAAAAAGGGAAAAATAAAATAAAAATAAATAGATAAAAAATATATAAATAAAAATCAAATGAATAAATCACTAAGATAAAGAATAAAGGTAAAAATTACTTACAATAAAAGTGGGCAAAAGGGTGTACGGTTGAAATGCCAGAATAAGCACAAACCAATATAATAAGTTGAAAGAATGAGTTGTAGAATAATTTTTAATTCCACCTTTTGTATAACTCAAACGTGACTAGGAGAAAGCACAATGACAATGAAAAGTAATTAAATTTTTTTTTATTTCATACAAAATTTATCATATGGAAATGTGATATATTCAAGTGTTTTTCTATTATTGTGTTGTTTAATGCATCATCTCCTTTATAATTTGTATGGTTTTTCTGTTGTAAAAATATTAAATCTTCTCCTTTGCTTCCACTCTTAAAAATTGTGAGCATCTCCAAATAGTCGATCCCCTATATTTATCTTCTCTGTAGTTTCATACCAGAGTCGAAAATGCTTAAATAGAAGATATCTGACAACTATTTTGATATAATGTCTGTGATCGTCAAATTATGAAAAAAAACTGCTTTTTCCTGTCCTATTGGAAATTTTTAATACATAGGTACTTCGTAATTAGTATTTGCTTTTTTCCGCTAGAGAACGTTTTGAAATTTTAATTTGCATTAAAATCATCGTTAATCTTATGCGATTATCACGGAAAATTACATTTAGGTTCCTTATATTTTGTCACAACTTGTTATAAACATTTATTCAAATTCCTTTAAGGTGCCACATAATTATTTTTTTTTTCATCAGTGTGTGCATATAACATGAGGTGTACGCTTACGAAGCCAGTGGGACCACATGGGTTCATCTTAAAGATTATAGTTTGAATCGTGGTTTATCTTGCCTACGTTATGTTTGTATAGCATTCTCTGTATAGGGACACATTACAAAGATTAATTTTGAACGAAGGGAAACTTCAGAGCAAGAGTTTTACTCTATTTGGATTATTTCGAATATTGGATATCGGACTATATCATTGATAAAGTTAAGATTAAAATTGCAATTATATTTAAGTAAACGAGTATAAATAAGTAATTTAAAGGGAATAATGACTGTCCACATATGCGGATTCTTTGAACAAAGTGATTAAGGATAGAAAGTTAAAATTCTTGTAACTTTATGTAGCTTCATAGTGCCAGAACAGTAAATAATGCTAAGAGTATCCAGTTTGATTAAGTATCAAATCAGAGGCATTAAACTTAAACTGGTAGCCCGTTTTTGGACCATTTCTTGTAACAATTTCATAATTCTCTCATCAAGGATTTATAAGCATAATAAAAAAATATGATGCTGACAAAAATGACCAAGAAAAGTATAATTATCAAGACTATGAAATTCAAACAATTGGAAACCAAAATAAAGGTAAAAGGAGAAATACAAGTATAAAGAACAATTACACAGAAAACAAGTAAGAAAAATGATTAAAAATATCGTTTGTTTTGCAATTTTTATTTTTATTTTTAAAAGCAACAAAACAATGAACCAAATGACTGCATTCTAAATCACTTTTACTTAGCTTTGTTATTTTATTATTTGTTATGTTTTTATCTTTTCTCTTTATTATTTTAATCAAATTCTTTCTTTCGATCAAAGTAAATTACATTACATATTCTTAAACGTAGAATGTATATTTGAAAATATATTTCAATATTCCCATTATATTAAATCATTATTATTTTCCTTATATATGGAATTGCAAACATTTTCGCCAAAATTAAATTGTGAATCTAGTCCAAAATTTTGATGAATACTTGTTTTTCTTCGGAATCTTTCAAGAAGTGGAAAATGGAAAATGATGTTTACAAAGAATATTTCTCGGAAAATGCACTTTGAGGCTGCTGAATTTTAATGCCGGAGATGAATTTTAAATTGAATCTCTTTGAAGAGATAAGTAAGAAGAAAATAGAAATATTTTTCGAGCTTGCGGCATTTTGTAAGAGAGAGAATTGAGAATAATACTAAACAATAAAATCATATTAAACAATTTCAGTTAGAAATATTAAAATTATACTATGAAATAAAATTTAAAATTGAGATTCATAAAACGCAAATTTATATTAAATTATATTACTCTAGTATATATTACTTTGCTGTGGCATTTTAATGTTAGATTTAGATTTAATGTTTCAATTTAATCAAGGTATTGTCGTACGAGGTACAAGCGAGAGTTTAATTGATTCCAATTCTACTTATTAATGATACAAAAAAATAAAGAAAGAAGATAAAGAACGTAAAAAGAAAGAAAAATGAAGAATGTCGCTTATTGAATTCTAAAAGAAAGCTGTTATATATTTATTTATTTATTACTATTATTATATTTAAATGCATACATCATATATGATACAAATTAAACAACTGATAAGTATGTCGCTTCGTATTGGAGGGGATGTTAATTGTAGAGTGTTGGCAACATTTCACCACATTCATGTAACGATCATGTAAAAAAAATCTCACTAGCATCAAAGAGGTAAATTTAATGTTAAAGACACAGATCATGACCAATTGACTACAGAAAATTAATTTAAAGTACCACGTACATCTAAGGTGATACAAATAAGAATTTTTACTAATTAATATGACTACATTAATTAAATAATATTTCGTTAATTAATAACAATGTATTAAATTTATTTAATTTTAATGCAATAACATGTATTATAACTCAAAGAATGCATTATAGACAGTTAATTGATTTTTATGAATTGTTGAAAGCCGAAGAAATTGCAGTTTTTTAATATTGACATTTGTATTTTTTGACAGTTACGTAAATGTTGTTCAATAAAAACTGTTAAGAATTTTTTTATAAGTCACCATTCAGGTATATCTTAGAAATGATCCTTTTCATGAGATATAAAAGAAAAATCTTGATCACACCTTCAGTGTACCCACAAATAATCACATCTATAAAAAAAATCTGATGCAATCTCGATTGTTTTGACATCTCAAATCAGAAACTAGACACATGTATCCACTTTGAAAGGCAGGATTTATTGTTTACAGCGTGGGAATTTAACTAAAGAAAAGTACTTTTTTATCTCTTACAAGAAGACAGTAAAGCCAAAATCCTCATCTAAAAAAAGCTCAAGCGAGTAAAATGAATTTGTTTAAGAAGTGTAATATCACTGTTTTCCAAAATATTATTTTTATTTTTATTACTTTGACCAGAAGTATTTTGACAGTTCTATGTCGGAAAAATTAAGAATTTACTTGCGATAATTAGTTTCTTCCAATGATTAAAATTATGATTGTTCATCTTTTTTATGTTATATTAACAATAGCAATCAAATTTTAGAGAAATACAATACAACCACAATATCAAAAAATTTCCATGCTTTTGATTTTGAATTTTTTTTTTCTAATATTCCGATTAATTTGTAAGAAACAATTTTGAATTATTTCTATAGTGAAGAGGAACGTGAAATAAAAATATACTTTTTCTTGCGTTTATGTAAAGTTTATTTTCATAGAAATTTTATTGCATTCAATACTCATTTATTTATCAGACATGCATTATTGGAATGATAACTAATTTTTTGAGTTCTGCTGTCAATCGTTTTTTTATTGTCAATTTAATTAGGTTTTAAATAAAAATGTTAATGTTTTAAGATATAGAGATGACTTAATATTTTTCGATGATTAGTTAGTGATATCGATTAATGATATACAGGGTGATTCCAAATTTTTTTTACAATAAAAGAGGGGTGATAGTACACATCAAGACAAACAATATTAAATAGGAGACCAAGGGTCCAAAACGTTTTCCTAAGGAGATAGCCGCCATTAAAGTTTAGGGACCAAAATTTCGAATAAACATAAAAAACGGAAAAATCAGTCGATTGATTTGCGGTTTTCACTAAAATTATTCTTTATGTCGGCATTTTCTTGAAATTAAATTATAAAGATAAATTTCAAAAAATGCCGATAGAGGGCGCTTTAGACTTTGGAGTAACGAACAACTATTTTTTGCCGGTATGTTTTGCATCTCATTAAATGTTTTCGTAAATTTACACTCAAACTTAAATTTTGAGCTCAAAATCTGTAGTTGGGAGTAATTAAGTAACACAAACTGAGCTGTGTTCAGAGGGTTCAAATTTGAAATGATTAAAAAAAACCCGGAAAATTGGTCGATTAATTTGCGGTTTTCACTAAAACTATTCTTTATTTAGGTATTTTCGTGAAAATAAATTATAAAGATAAATTTCAAAAAATGCCGATAGAGGGCGCTTTAGACTTTGAAGTAACGAACAACTATTTTTTGCCGTTATTGTTTGCATCTCTTTAAATGATTTAGGAAGGTTAGACTTAAACTTAAATTTTGAGCTGAAAATCTGAATAGTAGGAAGTAGTTAAGTAGCACAAACTGAACTGTGCTCAAGGGGGAGGGGGAGGTTCAAGTTTAAAGTAATTATAGAAAATGGAAAAATTGGTCGATTCGTTTGCGGTTTTAAATAAAACTATTCTTTAAGTCAGTATCTTCTTGAAAATAATTTTTAAAGATAAATCTCAAAAAATTCTGTCAGAGGGCGCCTTAAACTTCAAAATAACCAACAATTCATTTTAAACATTATTTTTTGGTTCTAATTAAATGCTTGCAAAAGCATTTTAAATGTTCTCGGAAGCTTAGATTTAAACTTAAATTTTGAGCTCAAATCCTGAATCGTTATGAGGAGTTAAGAAGGGCAAACTGAAGTGTGTTCAGGAGTTAAAATTTAACCCTCCTTCCTCCTCGAACACAATTCAATTTTTCGCTTCTTAAACACTCCCAACGATTCAGAATTTCAGCCCAAAATTTAAGTCTATGCATTTGAAAGCATTTAATGAGATTAAAAAAATAACAGTTAAAAATAGCTGTACGCTACTCCAAAGTCTAAGGCGCCCTCTGTCGGCATTTTGTGAAATTTATCTTTAAAAATTATTTTTAAGAAAACACTGATTGAACAAGAAAACTGCTGATTTAAAAATTAGTTTTAGCAAAAACCGCAAACGAATCGACCAATTTTTCCGTTTTTTACAATTATTTGAAATTTGAACCCTCTGAACACAGCTAAGTTTGTCTACTTAACCACTCCCAGCTATTCAGATTTTGAGCTCAAAATTTAAGTTCTAGTCTAAGCTTTCGAAAGCATTTAATAAGATGCAAAAAATAACGCCAAAAAAGAGTGTTTCGTTACTCCAAAGTCTAAAGCGCCCTCTATCGGCATTTTTTGAAATTTATCTTTATAATTTATTTTCACGAAAATACCTAAATAAAAAATAGTTTTAGTGAAAACCGCAAATCATTCGACCAATTTTTCCGTTTTTTATAATCATTTGAAATTTGAACCCTCTGAACACAACTCAGTTTGTGTAACTAAACCACTCCCAACTACAGATTTTGAGCTCAAAATTTAAGTTTGAGTCTAAGCTTACGAAAACATTTAATGAGATGCAAACTATACCGGCAAAAAATAGTTGTTCGTTACTCCAAAGTCTAAAGCGCCCTCTATCGGCATTTTTTGAAATTTATCTTTATAATTTAATTTCAAGAAAATGCCGACATAAAGAATAATTTTAGTGAAAACCGCAAATCAATCGACCGATTTTTCTGTTTTTTATGTTTATTTGAAATTTTGGTCCCTAAATTTTAATGGCGGCTATTTCCTTAGGAAAACGTTTTGGACCCTTGGTCTCCTATTTAGTATTGTTTGTCTTGATGTGTACTATCACCCCTCTTTTATTGTAAAAAAAATTCGGAATCACCCTGTATATCCGCTATGTTTGAAGTTGAACAAAGCTTCTATTGATTATTTTCAAGTAAGTTTTTTTTAATTGAATAATCACTAATAATATACTTACTAAACGTTTTGTTAAAAGAGTTTTTTTTTAATTTTAATACTCAGCCAATGATACAATGGCTTTCAAATTTAATAAAAGGTTTTCAATCAAAATTATTTTGAGACAGGCTTTTAGATTTTTTTCAATATGCAAATCAGCTTCAGAAATATTTTTATATAGCAACAGTTACGTGGCCAAACTCTATTATAGAAGCCGAAAAACGTGCTGAATATACGAATATTTCTAATGAATATCTGTTGAAGAAAGTTATCAGTATGATGAATTTTAAGTTATAGCTGAAGCAAAATTGATTTTTTCTTGTGAAATTGTACTGAGGGGCAGATAAGTCTTTTTTACATGTTGGTCATACTGAAATTTTAGTCATTACCGATCTTGATGTCAGTGGAAAACGTAATATGTAGACTTTAGGTGTATCTTTTCTCCTCCCTATGTGAATATCGGAGCATGGTTTTCCTGCATGTTCATTTTTGCTTAATAATGTGTTATATTCACTTTAGTTTCTTTAATTAATTTGAAAAAAATTTTAATTTTAATTTTGTTTGTAAATTACATAAATTTAAATTTTCATTTCTAGTTTTTTTTATTATTAATGGAATATGTAGGCTGTCTATGCTTTGCGAAACTTGTGAAGATATATATACATATATAAATATATATTAAATATTTTTTATATCTGTCTCTCCCCCTCAACATTCCAACGAACAAGGAATCGTTCCTTTTTGTTGTATACTTCGTACATACAGCAAAGTACATATGAATAAATAATAAAACAACGTTAAGGAGCTCATATTATATAAAATAATAGGAGTTAAAAAGCATACAGCTGTTTCGGAACTTCGAAAGTCCCATCATTAGTGCTAAAAATAAGTGTAAAATGTAAAAGACAAACCACATCATTAAATAAAAATAAAAATGTGCATCGCAGCTCGCTGATAAAGCGAACTAACCACGAAACGTCGCAAAGCAACAGTAAAAGCAAACTGACACGCGTATACCAAAGGAGACAAATCACATGTCTCTACCCAATGGAAGAGTCCAAATAAAGGAGAAAAGGATGGGGGGAGGGGGAGTGAAATTACAGGAAAGGAAACCAAACTTCAGAAAATCTGGGTGTACTGGACATTAGGATGGATCGAAAAATCGAAATTCGGATAATCGAACCGGCGCGGGGTGCAAAAGTTGCCTTTTATGCATACTAATTCACATATGTTTTTTTTATTGAAATCCATTCATATCTTCCAGTGCCCCAAACGCCTCAAAAATAGTTAAAAATTGAAATTTTTATAAATTTTGAAATTTTTTTTCGCTTTTTAATATTTTTAAAAATATTTTTGAAGCAGGTTGCGAAAGTTGCCTTTTATATATATTAGTTCAATCTTTTTTTTTTAATTTAAATGCATCCATATCTTCCGGTGCCCCCAAGTGCCCCCAAAATAGTAAAAAAAAAAATGAAATTTTATAAATATTAATAATTTTTGTTTTTTTAATTTATTTTAAATTATTTTATCAGCGGGATAAAAAAGATTCATTTTATAGTATATTAGCATGCATCCAAATAATTTTCGACTTTGATAAATTTCTTCCAATGCCTCAAATTTTTTAATTATTTGCAGAAAATCGACTTTCATGCAAATTTTGAGCTAAAAAATACAAGTAAAATTAACAGTTAAAAAATAATTTATCTAACGTACAAGGTAGATCGAGAGGATGAGAAATCGTTAATTTTATTTTATTAAATGTATAAAATAAACTTTTTATACTTTATTATTTGGAAGACAACATAGATAGAAGAGTTCTCAGCAATGCCCAGCAATATTTATATGATATTTGCATAGCAATATCACGTGGTGAATGTGGTTCTGATCTGGCATTAATGAAACCTGGTCCAATTTATCACTCAAGATGGCTAACAACTGCGTGTAGAATTTTAAGGTTGTAAGTGGCTACAGAAAATCCTTCTGATAATCTCATTACTCTTACAACATGTATTATGAAGGTATATGCACCTGTATGGTTTCATATCAAAACAAAGCCATCCATAACTGCAGGAGCGCGCCATATTTGGAAACTTATCACATATTCTAGATATTTGGAACCCAATTTAAGAAAGATCGCAGATGCTGTTATTCAACGAAATAGTTTTTTTTTTTTTTTTTTTTTTTTTGCCATTCTGGAAATTTGCTATTGTCAATGCTCACAGATAACACAGAGCATATCAAATCTTTAGCAATGCGAAAGTTAATTTATGCTAGAAATAAAAAGAGAAAATCACCAGAAGTGAGAAATTTCAAAGTACCCCAAATAAACTTCAAAGCGAAAGATTATTTTGAACTTAATGACAGGCAATGAGTTGGACGTTTTGAACCACCTCTTTTGATGAATGTGCTTTGCGAAGAAATTGAGAATATGATAAAAGTTGTAAAAACGAATGAATGGTCAAAATATCCATGCCATACCCAAGCGGTTGAAAGATGCGTTCAACTAGTGTCTGAGGCATCAGAAACTGTATCTGGACAAGAAAAGAGACACGGTTTTATATTGAATAGAATAAAATCAAGAAGCCATATAAAACACTTTGATACCAAAAAAGATTACAAGCTTTAAAAATATGTAAGTTTCCAAATTGAAGGATGTAAAACTTTTCTCTACGTAAGATCGATTTTTGTAATTTTTATGATTTAATGCTTTGATTTTTAAATTTATATGTCGCTTATTATTGTAAAATTAATGTTATTTATAACTTTGTACGTTATTAATTAAACTGTTTTCAAAATTTGTAAGTATTTTTCATTAATTATAATTCTTAATACATTTTTGTAAAAATTTCAGTTTTTAATTATAATTGGTGCATCAAAGATGTGAATGGATTTTGATAAAAAAAAATATATCGGAATTGCAGAGTTATGTAGTATTGTAATAACAACTTTCCAACCCAGTGCCAAATGAATTTCAAAAGTAAAATAAAATAAAATAAAATAAAATAAAAATAAAATAAAACAAAATAAAAATAAAATAAAACAAATTTTTTTTCAAGAAAATTTCAATTTAAAACTATTTTTGGGGCGTTTGGGGCACCGGAAGATGTGAATGAATTTTATTTTTTAAAATATGTAAGCTAAGATAGATAAAAGATAGCTTTTGCACCCCGCCCCAAAAGTAATTAAGAAAAAATAATAAAACAAAAAATATAAAAGAAATCATAAAAAACTCAATATTTAATTATTTTTGGGGCGCTTGGGGCACCGAAAGATATGAATGGATTTTAATAAAAAAAAAACCTGTAAACTAGTATACATAAAAGGCAACTTTTGCACGCTGCGCCGATAGTGATTTCTAAAAAAAAAAAATTACTATACATTTCGATCCACCCTACTCGGCATGTCATTAACTAAATTATTAGAGTTTTTCCATATATGAAAAGCTTCCCAAAAATCTAAATCATAAATTGATGAACAATATTGTATTAATGAGGCTTCGGAAAATTTAAAATTGTGACTATTGGACCAACAATGGTTGGCGATAGCGGATCGTTTTATTTCACTATTTTTAACGTAAGCACTGTGTTCTCTTAAGCGTTTTTTCAAAGCTCGCTTCGTTTTACCGATGTGCATTTTATCGCATTCGCAAGAAATCTTATAAATACCCCGATATCATAAATCATCTATTGGATCTTTGAGATTTGAGAATTGTAATTTATTGAAAAGAGTATAAGTTATTTTAAAATCAAATTTTGACAAAATTTTAGAAATTTGATAACTGATTTTTGAAAATATGGAAGAATAATTAAATTAACATTGCGGTTTGAGTTGAAGTTCGAAGGAGTACGTTTTTTTTTAATTTCTTATGAATGAATCAACGATTTCGATTGGGAAACCTTGATCAATGGCAATGGATTTGATATGGTTTAATTCTGCTTTAAGTAAACTATCGGAGGAGAAAATATTTAAGGCCCGGTGTAGTTAAATGTGAAAGGCAGCTAATTTCTGGTTAGGGGGGGGGGTGAAATGAAAGGTGATGGGGGGAGCAAAGATACAGCAATTGGTTTACGATAGATAGTTGTGTAAAAAAGTTATTTTCGCGGGAAACCAAAACAACCAGGAAAGGTAATTGATTGTTATTTTCAAATTCGTAGGTAAATTGAATATGGTCATCTATTGAGTTTAAAACTGTAAGAATATTAGTAAGATCAAGGATATCAGAGACCAGCAACGCAAAACAGTCATCGATATAGCGGATATAAAATTGAAAAGTTAGTTTTTTTGAATAGTTTTAAAATGATGCATATAAAAGTCACTAAGGATTGGACTGAGGAGGGAGCCCATGGATAAACCATCAGTCATTCGATAAAGGTTAAAATTGAAAATAAATGTGTTTTGCAAGAGACAAATGTTAGTAAGGTGAATCAGTTCATGAATTTCGAAGAAATTCCCGCAAACGCGATTCAAGACATTTTAGAGCACCTTGAACTGGAGCATTGGTAAATAAGGATTTAACATCAAAAGAAACCATTTTATTGTTTTGTGTACTATTGAATTTTACTGACAAACTCATAAGTGTTTCTGCAAGTATGAATATTGTCAGAGAGTAGATGGGAGAAAATAGAGATAAAATATTTTGCTAATTTATGGGAAGCGGTACCGATGTTAGAAACAATCGGTCTGAATGGTATGCCTTGTTTGTGGACTTTTGGGAGTGTATAAAATCTTGCACAATGTGAGACAGAAGGAATGAGAGAAGATTTGGTATTATTGGTAATAAGGGGGGAGTTCTCAATAGTAGATTTATTTGCTTTCAGTTCTTTTTGAGAGAGAACAGAATTAATCTTTTTGTAAGGGTCTTCATCAATTAATTCCTTAGTTTTGGTAAGGTAGTCGGGTTTATTCATAACAACAATCTCTCCGCATTCATCGGTTTTACTGTTAACTATGTCTGTATTTGATTTCAGATTTCTTATACAACGGGATGCGGCTTTACTGCTATTAATACTATATTGTTCATCAATTTATGATTTAGACTTTTGGGAAGCTTTTCATATATGGAAAAACTCTAATAATTTAGTCAATGACATGTCCAGTACACCCAGATTTTCTGAAGTTTGGTTTCCTTTCCTGTATTTTCAATCCCCCTCCCCCTCCTTTTTCCCTTTATTTGGACTCTTCCAGTGGGAAGAGATATCTGATTGGTCTCCTTTGGAATGAGTGTGTCAGTTTACTTTTACTATTGCTTTGCGACGTTTCATGGTTAGTTAGCCTTAGCAGCGAGATGCGATGCACGTTTTTATTTTTATTTAATTATCTGACTTGTCTTTTAGATTTTACACTTATTTTTAGCACTGATGATGGGACTTTGGAAGTCCCGAAACAGCTGTATGCTTTTTAATACCTATTATTTTATATAATTTGTGCTCTTTAACGTTGTTTCATTATTTATTCATATATAAGCACAAAGTGCAATTCTCCCCCCTTTCTTATATTTTGCTTCAACGGGCCGTTGGATTGTCTGTTTAGACTTTTGAATTGTAAACATAATAAAACAATCCCTAATTTTATTTCTGTACATTGCAATTTGCGCACTTCAAACAAAGTCGGAAAAATTATTTTCCACACTAAACTCGCGCTTTTAAGATCTGGTACACAGGAGACTCGTCGAAAAATTGTCTCGATAGAACATGAGCTATATGATTTACATCTTTTTCTGTCTATTTCCCACCACAATTTTTTCTCTATCGATAACCGATCCTGGTTCAGTGCACTGAAGAAATCTAATAAACATATCGCTACTCTAAAAACCAAATTCAACTCACTCTCGAGTCAGCATAACAATGTTAAACCAACACATTACCGTTGGTTAATTAGAATGCTGTTGTTAACCTTTCAAATGCTGAACTTACTGATAACGATATCCTTTACCTTAAATTAAATAATAATTTTCCACTTGCTAGCAAACCATCATTTCCCAATATTATTGCTCCTATCGAAAGAGCGTTCAAATTTAGTATTTTAAATCCATCACAAAAGGATTCAATCAGACATCTTATTGCCAACAATGTGAACTTCAATAATAACCTCCCTAAATCTAACATCAGTAAAGCCGCATCCCGTTGTATAAGAAATCTGAAATCAAATACAAGCATAGTTATCAGTAACGCCGATAAAGGCGGACAGATTTATTTAATGATGTGACTTGTCTTTTACATTTTACACTTATTTTTAGCACTGATGATGGGACTTTAGAAGTCCCGAAACAGCTGTATGCTTTTTAACACCTACTAGGTAGATTTCGTCAGAAATACTACCTATTGCAATCGCACCAATTTATATATCTATCTATCTATCTATATATATATATATATATATATATATATCACTTTTTTATGGACACGATAACTTCTATAATTCTTCACCAATCTCCACCAAACTGGTACATAAAATCAAAGGGGATAAAATCTTGGCTAAGTTCATTAATGGGCAAAATCGGACCAAGGGGGTCGGAATAGGGGGCGCTTTTGTGAAAACCGAAAAAACGCCATAACTTCTTAATTAAAGTAGATATCGAATCGGTTTAAAGTTTATATTACTTCTTAAAAATGGGCCAAAAGTATATGCATGACAGATTTTTGATAAATTTAGAAGTGTGCTCAAGGGGCGATAAAAACAGGGATTTTGAGAGAAAAAAATTCATAACTTCGTCAATTTCCAAGATATCAAGTCCAACTAAATTTTTTGTAAATGTTCTTAAAATTATCTAAAACTTTTGTATTTACAAGTTTTTTATAGGACCAACTTTTACGGATGAAAAAAATTAAAAACGAAAAGAAAAAGGGCGCTGAAAAAAGAGAAAAATCCATAACTCCGTCAATTTTTAAGATATCAAATCTGATTAAATTTTTTTTACAGCTTCTCAAAAATATCTACAACTTTTATATTGACAAGTTTTTCATAGGACCAATTCGTATAGCAAAAAGAAATTAAACAAAAATAGGAGTTGGAGAAAAAACCTCAAATCCAAAACTGCTTATATTCTGACTCATTTTTAAATCCAATTTTTGCTATCAAACGCATCCAATTTACAGATCCTCTTATTTAGGAACTATATAATGTGATGCATTGGTCAGTTTTTTGATAAAGACGGAATATATTTCAAAAAAGGCTACCAAAAAGGGTATTTTGAACAGAATTTTCCGAAATCATCGTAACTGAAAATTTAAGGAAGTGTTCAAATAAGAAATTGCGTTTTTTTCTGACTCGTTTTTAAATCCATTTTTGCTCTCAAATGCATCCAATTTACAGATACTCTTATTTAGAAACTACATAATGTGATGCATTGATCGGGTTTTTGATAAAGACAGAATATATTTTAAAAAAGGCTACCAAAAAGGGTATTTTGAACAGAATTTTCCGAAGTCTTCGTGATTTGAAAATTTAAAGAAATTTTCACATAGCAAATTGCGTTTTTTATGACTCGTTTTAAAATCCATTTTATCTCTCAAACGCATCCAATTTATAGATCCTCTTATTTAGGAACTATATACTGTGACGCATTGGCCAGTTTTTTGATAAAGATAGAATATATTTTTAAAAATGCTGTCAAAGAGTATTTCGCACAAAATTTTCCGAAGCAATCATGATTAAAGAATTAAGGATGTATTCAAACAACAAACCGATTATTTTATGACTCATTTTTAAATTCAATTTTTTTCTCAAATGCATTCAACTGACAGTTTTTTGTTATTTAGGATCAGTATAATGTACTGTTTAGGTCGATTTTTTAATAAATTCAGAATCTATTTCAAAATACGTTGTCAAAATGGACATTTGAGCTGAATTTTTCTTAAGGTGATTCTGATAAAACCAGTTTTTGCAGAAAAATGAAATTAAAAATTTTTCATAAACGGCCAAATGAAGTTATTAAACTGGGTTTATCTCTAATCATTTTTTTTTTTTTTTTTTTTTGAAATGAGTACTCTTTGAAATCTTCCTCCGCCTATAGGCCCAGCCGACAGGGATTTTTATTTTATATAATTTGTGATCCTTAACGTTGTTTCATTATTTATTCATATATAAGCACAAAGTACAATCCTCCTCCCTTTCTTAGCAAAGTACATACACAACAAATATATATACATATCAAATATATACACATAACAAATACATACAGTACATACTTCGTACATATTTGTATGTCATTTTGTATGTATGTACTTCGTATTTAAATCTATTAACTAAATATTCAGAAACATTAGAAAAATTTAAAAAATAATTTAGTATTATTCAAAAACATCTTTTTGATACTATCAAAATATTTGACAGCGAAACTGCCTGCATAAAATATATTTCCTCTAGAATTTGCGCGACTGAGAAATTAAAAATTATCAAAGAGAGTTTGTATTATGGTTAATTCCATTTTTCGCTATTGTCAGCTTTTAAGTTATAACAGCTGACTTTTATTAAAATAATATCATGCAAAAAACATTAAATTACTTGAGGATTCTGATTTTTATTTACAATTGTTTAACATTAATTTTACGTAAGTTTCCATGTACAAAAAATCCCAAGCTTACTAAAATATGAAAAATAAAGAAATGGCCTTTAATCACAATTTAATATTACTCTATCTTAATCTGAGCACAGTTTTTTGTTTTAATGCTTAAGAAAAAGATTGCATTTGATATTTCTTTTATAGAAAAATATCAAAAGTTTAATGTAATTTATTTTTATGCAAAAAATGAATGTATAGATTATTCCGAGACATTAAATGAAGAAATAACTTTCCTACTCTGTTCTTGAAAATACAGGGAAAAAATTTTATTCTTAAATTATGATAATTTTAATATGAAGACTTCTTTCATGTATTAGTATTGAAAAATACAGATTTTAACCATTTCATAGCTTCGCAAATAGAAAAAAATGTTGGTTTGCAAGGGGTGAAAACTATATCAGCATTTAGAGGCTCTTTATTTTGTTATTTAGTTTCTGAAATTTTCCACGTAATTTTTTCATGCGCATGCACAATGGAGTAAAACATGTGCTATGATTATTTAATCATATACTAAAGAACTCAGTATAGATTTTATGTTTTCTGCTTCTAATGCCTATGTAAACAACGATTTGCATTAATTTAATAATTGACATTTTTCCCCAAATGAGTTAAAAAGTGTCCGGGAACGGTTTATAACCAGTGAACCATTGTTATTTGTCTAAAATTTTGTTTGCAATGTTCTGAAATAATGTTTTTTACTGGCAATTTACAACAAGTATTTTACAAACGAGAAAAATATATTACCTGGCATTTTATTAAAAATACTTGAATTGCTAATGTCGACAGCAGTATAATTTTAGAAAAATCCTCAGTAATGTTGTCTATGTTATACTTTCTCTGCTATTTAAATGCAAGTGCTATGACTGATAATCTGAATATCATATTTAAGCAGGATAACGTTTATACACAAAATAGATTATTTGAAATTTTGTGACCTAGCTAAATAAATAATAAGCAACATACATGTACAATTTGGTAAACTCAGAAACATACCATGAAATTTATTTTACATTTAAACATCATTTAGTTTAGAAACTGAAATGTGTCAATTAAAATTTAACTTTACATAAAAAAGTATATTTATTTAAATGATAAAATCCAGACGTCAGAAATCCAGACGTCAGATTATACTACAGATGGCAGTACACTACAAATATGAAACTGTGAGATTAGTGAATTTTTTCCATGAAATTTAGATTCTTAGAACTTTTTATGTAACTGCATCTGAGTTGCGAATAAAATAGTAGTGAGGTACTGTAATTTTAATAGATTGTTACATGAAGCTACAGATGTCCGTACTTTTACAAAAACAAATTTTGTAGAGTTACATCTTTTTTGTGTGTGCCTATACAGGTAAAGTTTTGTAAAGTATATAGATTTTCTTAATTTTGCAGATTTATTTTTATAGCATAAAATTTACTTTAAATTCAAAACTTTGCTTTGAATTTAACGTGCAAAGCTTGACCACCATTTTCGAATAATGCTGGCAGTAATTTCTAATTAAATATAAATTTTTTTCAAGATTCACATGAATGTTCACACATTCATGTAAATAACATGTGTTTTTAATTATTATTTGTAAACTTGTTCTTTTTAAAAATCATTGAAGTTACATATTATCCCAAATTTGTGTTTAATACACAAAAATTAGGAATAATATATGTTTATTTATTAACTTTTGCACCTTTTCCATTTGCAGATTAGCTAAAAGATTCACTAAGATGTTTGATAATTAAACAGTATTTTATTCAACCTGTTCCCGTGCATGGATTAAGCAAAAAAAAATTAATAACATTGTCAATGGGTAGTTCTGGTAATGTGCTAAGCAAGTGCCTTGAAATTTTCTTACAAATTCCTCATCTAACAGCATGGTAATTATCATATTATGTCTAATTCTTCGCGAACAGTGATTTAAAAACTTCTTTTAATTTTTTGCCATTCTCTTTTAAAATTAGTAATATTCGATTTATAAAGTGTCTGAAGATCCGTGATTAAATAAAGAAATAAAATCTGCAGAAAAATTCTCGTGTTTCATGAACTTATTTATTGTACTCTAAATGCATCATATACGTTATGTATGCTCATCTTCAAAGAATAAAGTATAGATGGAAATGACTTTAAACGTACTTATTAAACTTTGTTTCTTTTTTTTTCAGAAAATTTAAGGATTAGTAAGTTTTTACGTATCAAAATCATTGCATACAACTGTATATATGTATCTTTTAGTTTAATGACTTATGCTTCTTTGATAATTGAACAATGGAATTAGATATTATAAGGTGGTCTGGTGTAATAACGCCAGGCGGGGTAATAACGCCAAGTGCTAATATTTTGCATAATTATGAAATAATCAGGTAAATGACACCCATGTATTCTGCGCAGAAAGGTTTTGAGTCATATAAATTGCAAAAAACAGCTTCAAGTTAATTTGTTTCATTTTTAGGTCTTATTGTTTTTACAAGAAACTAAAATTAACGCTTGATCTAAAATTTGCGAGATATGTTTTGTGATGTGAAGACTATTTTTTTTATCCGGAAATACTTTGTTAATTACATAAATTTGTAGTACATTTCAGGGACTTTCAAAATATTGCTGAAGATTTTGGATATCTTCTCGAGATAATTTGTAATTTAAAATGTGTAGCGCAATAACTATAACGGGGTAATAACGCCAATCCTTGGCATTAATACCCCGGTTGATTCCCTACAGTGGCCGAGCTATATCCTAATTACTGATTCAAATAAACACAGTTAAAACTGTGCAATGTTTCTAATAATTCTATTTAAGCGGTCCTTTTTAAGCAAAAAGAAGCTCACGGTCTGATATTCTTTTGCCTCATCCTTCCCCCCACACCACACCTTTATTTTTCTTACACTTTCACAAAACATTGAACATTTTCAATAGCTTAGAATGCAATTTGTCAACTTCAAATTTTGTAGAGTTTGTATTTTTAGAATTGGGCAATCTACATGCCATTATTCCATCTTGTTTCATAGTTTTGTTTGCATGGCGTTATTACCCATATAGGTGGGTAATAACGCCAAATAGCATTGGTCAAGAAATCGCTCCATTACATTTTATGAATACATATCTTTCAAATTATTTTTTTATATAGATAGTCAATGAGTTGCTGTATCAAATCCTATATTTGTTTGAAAAATACAAACTAAAACTGAGCCGTGAAACTTGGTAGAACCTTAACGTGGCGTTATTACCCCAGGGTACCTTATATAAATTATAAATGTAAATTTGTGAGATACTCGAGGAAGAGTAAACTCGGACAATAAATCATATGGAAGTAAATAAAATATAATCTATGTTGCAGCAATATTTGAGGCTCAAGGATATTTATACATGTAATATGAGAAAGACGCATTAACTGAAATGAAACACTTTAATGATACCTTTTGAAAATGATGATTGTTTGTTTAAAAACTACCTATCTCTTATTGCATGTGTAAGTCCTGGAAATTATTTTCATGTCGATGTATTATGCAGCGTATTATTTTAATTTAAGAAAAAATTTTTATTTACAAAACGGCTGTGTAAATTTTTATGCGATCCCACACATAAAATAGCATTTTAAGAAAAAGGTTTTTTGAATAAACGCTATTTTAATTATAATTATATCATTTTTTAAAGATACAGGAATGGAGTGCTTTTTCTTCTTGTAACGGTCTTGTTTAGAAAAAATGATTTTTTTTATTCCAACAGTATTTTCTACTGAATTTCAACCACTTGATGTACTTAAAATTTAGTACTATTGCTTAAATTTACTAAAATGGAGTTGTGCATTTATTGCGTAACAACATGTAAAAAATTAAAATGCTTTTTGTACTTTTTAAGAAAATCAGTACAATTACTTCGTAACGCTGGGTTAAAAATTTCTGGTAATATTTCCCCAATGATTTGCAGAATTATTTAATAAATATACAGTAGGATTAATAATGCCATCTTAAAAACATACAATTTAATTGCATATGCGATAGGTATTCGTGTTTTGCGTCTATGCGGACTTACACATTTATTATACTATTAGAGAATGAGCTTCATATAGACATTAGTACATAACCTTCGATAACATTCTTTGAACTTTTCATGAATATGTGTCTGAAATTTCATGAAACCATAAGCAGATTATATTTCAATATATGAATACCATTTCTATGCTATTCATATATTGAAATTATGTACAAAACGAAAATTTATTACGATAAAAATAGCGCAGACATATGACTTATTTGTATTCCAGAGAATAGAGGAATACTTAATGACCCGCGTCTGTTATTTGTCCATGATGGATTACAAAAGTTCCTGCTATCATCAAGCTGCTCTACATCTTTCAATACTAATAAATCTTACACATGAATATTTCATCTAAGTCATGTTATCTGTTTCTATTTAATATCCATTTCTCAGTCGCAGTATTTTATTAAAATAATTTCTCAAGATGCTTCATTATTTTATAAAAGAATTTAATACATAGAATCGTCAAAATTTCATAGAATATAAAACTCATACATAGTACATCTATTTGAAATTAATTTTATAAATTGAAAACTTTAAAATGAAGATAATTAATTTCTTTTAGTGCAGTTAAATGAAAAGAATGAATGTTATTATGCATAATAATTAATTACATAATCTAATTCATTACTTTATACCTCCTACATGAACATGGTCATTATAATCATTTCATAACAAATCGAAAAATAAGATTTTTTTAGGCTTACAGATTCGGAAAAATTGAACGACAGCTAGCAAAAATACTAAATGAAACATAAGGATTTAAAAATAAGGAAATGCACATAAGTTTTTTAGTGCTTTAACAAATAACCAATATCTTACAGTAAGTACAGTGATGTATATACTTTTAAATTTATAGCCCTTTTTTAATTCCAAGTGTATTACAAATCGCACTAATTTAAGCCTTTAATAGTTATTTAGTTCCCTTACAAGTTCATGTGTACTTGCGAAAGGATTTTAATAGATATTTATAAAAGATGTTCATAAGGTCCTTAATAGAAAATTAACAAGATTTGTGAAAATTGCAATACATACAGATACAGGATCTATCAAACGGAATAAAGCCATTGTACATAATTGCGAGTCGATTTCCCATAGCTTTCTTGCATTTAAGGTATATTTGGCTTTCAGTTAAATAAATATATATTCACTAAACATAAAACTATTAAATAATACACTTTTAGTTTAAAACTAAATTCTTCATAAATCGTACGCATCAAATAATTCAGGGGATTTTTGTATTTTACTGCCCTAAATTACATGACCTACTGGTTCCTACATCTAAATATATATATTTTTATTTAAATAAGACAACTATTATGTTAAACATTTCTGTTAAAAGGTGCTTCAAGTTAATTGATTTGTACAACCCTGTTTGTTTTGTAAAAAATTCATCAATCCAATAACATACCTTTGCTGTATTTTTGTCATATTTAAGGTAGATAAAACCTAAATGCGTCATCCAAATTACTAAATGTTGCAATACACTCTATGCATGGAAGTTTATCTTACAATGTTCATTTAATTGCCATACTTATTTTAATTACATAATAAAAAGTTTTTAAAAAATTGAAAGTTGAATAACTTATTATTTAACTATTGATTAAACTAATAAATATTTTTTTTTTAAATAAAATTATTTTAGATACATAATTTGAATATATTATTAAGTAATGCATATTACAACATCCATATTTTACACGTTTTTAATATACACTATGGATAAAACAGGAAGTAAATGATGAAAGACTGTAACAACGAATTTTACAAAATCTTTGCTTTTAACGCAATTTTAACACTTTCCAATGAAGTTGAAAAGTGTTTATGATTTCGGTTTGTCTGTCCATCTGGCCACACTCAAACAATGGTAAATATGCTCGGATTTCCCTGAAATATTTACGTTTACCCAAGCATGAGTCCTTTTTGTAGTATGCTCAGTATATCGGACCACATCCAAAAAATCATTCCACATGACTTTGACAGACTTTTAAACATAAAAAACTATATGCATTTACAAAATGCACTAAAATATGAATTGTATAGAATATGAGATACTATGCATGTGTACTGTTCATTTACAGGGCCACACAAAACAATTCCATTACGTTATGGTGTAATGGGAAAAAATTGCCGCTTCTTTTAATTCCACTAAATATAATATAATACAATCCTATATAATGAAATTACTATACGTCAGTGAGGCATCGTATAAGTTATTTCATGCATAATATCAAAAGCATGGCATTAACAAGCCCACGCGTAAGTGACCAGATGATATATTCTATCCTTCTATCAGAAATACTGCATCGATGTGGTGAAAAAGGAAATGCATTTTAAAGTTTAATATGCACATTTAAGTTTTACTAAATTAAGCAATGCTGCATGGTGATAATAGATGCTTTAGTTGATATACAGCGATATAAAAACGAATTCATGGAGGTTACTAAGTGCGGCCATAAATTGCTTAAAATGTGACACTTTTAAATGAGTAATGCATTTTTACGCTTAAGTGTATTTTCTTTCTAAAGAATGCTTATAAAATATAGATAAAATGATATACAGAGCCATGCAAATAACTGGATACACGGCAGCACATGCTTGTTAATTTCTAGAAGTGTGATTTTCGTAGTCTTGAGTTTTTTAGTTTAAATTAAATTTTGACTAAACATTGGCTTATAAATAAAGATACTAGGTAAACTGCCGTAACTAGGCGTAAACAAATGCATTTAAACACATTTACATCTATTGGTATAAAAGCTGAAAGAGAAATTCCAATCTGCTATGCGTCTTCTTACTTAAATAAAAATATCCATTATATATGACACTCTATGCATTAAATATAGGATTGAGGAAAATAATTGGAATTTGGTTATGGAAGATCACTGTTGAATGATGTTTTATCTTTTTTCTAAAATATTTACTTAGTTATTAAATTTAAATTATTTTCTAAATAACAAAGTTTTGTTAAAGATTTCAAGTGTTTCAAAGTGTTTCATAATATATGCATAATGCGTGATTTGTATTTCTTGTTTTTTCTCCATGTCGACCTCAATTTAAATCTAAGACTTCTGAATGGCTTGTATCAATATAAATTTAAGGTTTAGGTTGTTGCATCTTTACTTCTATAATGTTTTAATATTTGAATTCAGATTTTAGTCAAAATTGTTTTTGAAATGCTGCTTTTAATTATTGTGTCTTTTTCAATTTTTTTTGTTGTTACATTTTCATTTTGACTGAACTATTTTGTTTTTCCTCATCCATCATACTTAGTATAGAGAAAGTCTTCTATTCGTTTTAAAAATATTTTTTTTTTTAGATTTACATATAGTAGACACTGGATATTCTGAAAAACATATTTTTAGAAAAAAAAATTCGTCAGTCTGTTTGGGTGCGTGTGGTATGTTTGTCTATAAATGCTCTATCTCCACAACAAATTGGATCTTCAAATTTGATGTGTATTGGTATTTAATAATTGGAAGAAGAATATTTAATACCAATAACATCAATAATCCGTAACTATATTTTCAGACTCTCGAAGGATTCGCTTTAATAAAAGGTGTAATTATTTTTTTTCGAAATTCTTTATTTTAAAGTGTGGATGTAACAGCCAAGAGCTTTCTAGGCCTTTAATGAAGTTGACCGTGGTTGATTCTACAACGATCACATATTGCATAAATGTCAAGACGTGTCATTCTGCTAGAAGCCATCCGAATTGTATAAATCTCTTATGTCTGGAATATTATGTTATGAATATTATGTCTTTAACTCACCTGAATGTCTGCCATTCTTAATGAAGCCTACAGCGAACTGTATAAAAGCTGATAAATTTAATGTGGACTCCTTTAAAGATATCAACACGTATTGATCAAGATCCAGGAGGTGAAAAATCTTGCTTTTCAAATACACGACATTTTCTATAGGAGATTGAAGAAATTTGAGATTTCCACCCCTGACCGATTGGCAATATTTTCATCGAAAGATAGTCTGCAATTATGTTCATTTATGCCGTTCGCAACAACGTAGTTTGTAATATTTTTTTTTTTTTCCTCTGATTGATGAATTTCTGATTTTTTTTCCACGGATTTACATGACTATAAAAACTGTACATCTATATATATATATCTATATATATTTACGGAAAAACGTATTAAGCACAAGATATTTACTTACATAATGTAGAAATTTTTTAATTTTTCAAGCATATTAAACACAACACACTTACTTAAAGAATAATCTCCCTTATTTTACAATTTGCTGAAGCATTTCAAAAAACATCACAGTCATATAATGGTAGACTTTATAATTATATGTTTCATAGTTAGTTTGTAGATTTCACAAGTAACCCCCAAAAAACCACTTTAAATGATAAAGCAGTTTTCAAAGTTTTGGAAAACTTTTAAGACATAGATCAGCTGTAGAATGAAAGCGTGAAGTATTTTCTCTTTTTCATACAAAAATAAAATTATAAATTTATGTTTAAAAAACAAATTTCTAAACTAAGTATTATTGAAGAATTGATGTGCTTTGTTTTTGCCTAAATGATTACTTTTTACTTACAAGTAAAGTTTTAAAGATGCATTATTAAATATTCATTTTAATATTATATCATTAAATATATCATTTGTTGATGACACATTACGTACGTCAAATTTTTCGTGTTAATGCATAAGCACATTCTCTTCTAGTAGAACAAAAAGAATTAAAAAATAACAATAAATAAAAAAGTAATTTAACAAAATAAAACAACATTTGGAAAATGATTTTTTCAAAGATTGAAATTTAAGACTTTTTTTTAAAAGAAGTTTTTTTTTAAATACTATATTTAAAAGTTAATAGTTTTAATCGTTGGCTTTATAATAAAATCTCGTTTTTTTCGTTAAAAGGGAAAGATTTTATCATTCTTTCTTTTTATTTGTTTTCTTTCCATATTTCATAATTCACGTCTATCCATTTTGTAACTTTTTTAATTCCTTTTTTATTAACACCTGCATTTTGATTTCCTATTCAAATAAAAAGTCTTCTAAATGCAAAGAATTTCGTAAAAAATAAAATAAAATGCGGACATCCCTAGACAAAACAATATGTTTGAGTGTTTCCCATTGGGTTGGTAAAGATCCCTAAAAACTTCATTTTTATAGCAATCAAAACATGGCTTACGTAATAACAGTGTCATATGTTACGTACGCACTTAATTAAACATTCATATTCCTAGACCAATCATTTAAAAATAAAATGCGGAAATCACAAAGGCCATTTTCGACTGAAAAAACAACCATTTTCCAAACGGTTTAAAGAATGTTTGTTGACGTATATGCCGTATTTTAATTTTATTTACCCACTTATATTTTTTAATTCTTTTGGAATAAAATATTTATACGTAATATTATAATAGACTTATGTTACTGTATACAAAGCGTGAAATTGTTTTATTGCTATTGGGTTTCAATTCAAAAATTTTAATTCGTTTTATTAATCATGGATGAATTTAAAAGTTAACTGTTATAATAAAATTAAATATTGGAAAATTGATGTGAAATATTTTCCCTATAAACGCGCACAAAATATTTTAAAGTAAAGTTTGAAAGATGCGTTATTCATTTTCAGCAAAAATTTTTATTACTTCATGAAAAGTAATAAATCATATGTTGCTGACAAGTTACGGAAGTTCAACATTTGATGTTGATGGATCATAACATTCAATTCCAGTAAAGTATAAAAAAAGTTTTCAAAAAGTGTTTGTCGATGTGCATTGTGTATTTCAAATTTTTATTCATATATTTTAAATCTTTCCTGATATAATATGGAAAATGAATTCCTAAGTTTCGATATAAACATCCAGATTGTCTTCAAAATGTTCCACATTTATTGCCTAATAAATTAAAAAAATAACAATTCACTTATAACCCTTTGATTAGGAAAGAAGATAAAATTTGTGAGTTATGATAAATTTAAAAGTGATAAACTATTAAGTTAACATGGAAAACCTCGATAAGTATAAAGCAGATTTCGCGAAATATTCAACATCATGTGTCTTACTTAAAAACAAATATTTTTTTTTCTTTACAGTAAATATACACATTATGTCTCATATATAAATCAAAACAAATTAATTCATACATAAATTAGTTTTGAAGAAATAATAAACGATTTTTTTTACATACTTTTGAATATTATGTGTGTTCAACACACTTTTCAAAAAAAAAAAAAAAAAAAATCCTGTTAAATAGATCACCTTAAAATTTGTTGTGGTATGAAAAAAGTACTAGTTAAAATTTAAAATATTTAATGAGAATTAATGAAATTAAAAATATTTTATTAAAATACCTATTTTACATTAATAGAATGATTTTTTCATCAGCCTTAAAATGAAAGATATTTTTAAAGAAGCAGAGGATAGTTACACAAATTAGTATTAGAAAGTTTCGACTGTTTACTTGAAATTGAATTCTTAAAAAAGTACCAAAGCATAATTAAAAAAAAAGACAAAAAAAAAAAAAGACAGAAAAAATCCCTGTCGGCATGGCCTACAGGCGGAGGTAGATTTCGAAGAATTTTCATTTCAACAACAAAAGAAAAAATATTATTAACGATAAACCCAGTTTAACTACTTTATTTGACCACTTTTTATTTTTTTCCATTTTTCTGTGAGAACTGATTTTATCAAAATCCTCTTCAACAAAATTCGGCTCTAATGCCCATTTTTTAAGACAAATTTTGAATACATAATCTGACTTTATTACGACCAATACGTACATTATATATTTCCTAAATAACAAAAACCTGTCAATTGAAAGCGTTTGAGAGCAAAATTGAATTTAAAAATGAGTCATAAAATAACCAATTTGTTATTTGAATACATCCAGAATTCTTTAATCAAGATCGCTTTGGGAAATTTTGAGCGAAGTGCCGAATTTGACAGCTTTTTTAAAATATATATTTAGCCTTTATCAAAAAACTGATCAATACGGCCCATTGCACAGTTCCTTAATAACAAATAACTGTCAATGGAATGCGTTTGAGAGCAAAATTGGATTTAAAAATGAGTCATAAAATAACCAATTTGTTATTTGTATACATTCTCAATTCTTTAATCATAATAACTTTTTTTTTTTTTTTTTTTTTTTTTTTTTTTTTTTTTTTTTTTTGCGAAGTGCCCATTTTGGCAGCTTTTAAAAAATATATATTTAGCCTTTATAAAAAAATTTATGAACAATCACATTATATAATTTCTAAATAACAAAAAACTGTCAATTGAATGCGTTTGAGAGCAAAATTGGATTTAAAAATGAGTCATAAAATAACCAATTTGTTATTTGAATACATCCTCAACTCTTTAATCATGATCACTTTGGGAAATTTTGTGCGAAGTGTTGGCAGCCTTTTTTGAAATATATTCTGCCTTTATCAAAAAACTGGCCAATCCATCTCACTATAAAATTCCTAAATAAGAGGACCTGTAAATATGACGCGTTTGAGAACAAAGGTGGATTTAAAAATACTCACAAAAAACGCAATTTGTTATACTTTCTCAATTTTTCAATCGCTATTACTTCGGAAAATTCTGTTCAAAATACTCTTTTTGGCAGCCTTTTTTGAAATATATTCTGACTTTATCAAAACACTGGCCAATACGTCACATTATATAGTTACTAAATAAGAGGACCTACCATTTTGGGTGCGTTTAAAATCAAAAATGAATTTAAAAATGAATCAGAATATAAGCAGTTGGGATTTGAGGTTTTTTCTCCAACTCCTATTTTTGTTTAATTTATTTTTGATATAAGAATTGGTGCTAAGAAAAACTTGTTAATATAAATGTTGTAGATATTATTGAGAAGATGTAAAATAAATTTAATTAGATTTGATTGCTTAAGAATTGAGTAAGTTATGGATTTTTTTTTCCTCCCCCTCTTTCTTTTCGTTTTTAATTTTTTTCATCGGTAAAAGTTGGTTCTATCAAAAACTTGCATATTCAAAAGTTTTAGATAATGTTGAGTACATTTATAAAAAATTTAGTTGCTTTTGATATCTTGAGAATTGACAAAGTTATGAATTTCTTTCTCTCCAAAATCCTGTTTTTTTTTCGATCTATCATGCATAAACTTTTAGCCCATTTTTTAGAAGTAATATAAACTTTAAACTGATTCGATATCTATTTTAATTAAGAAGTTATCGCGTTTTTTCGGTTTTCACAAAACTCTCCCTATTTCCACCCCCTTGGTCCGATTTTGCCCATTAACGAACTCGACCGAGATTTTATGCCCCTTGATTTTATGTAAAAGTTTGAAGAAGATCTGAGAATAATTATGGTAGTTATCGTGTCTAGAAGAAAGTGAAATATATATATATATATAGATAGAAGATAAACTTTTTTACTGATGGTAGTGTTGGGGTCTAGGAGTCATGATCGGTGTAGATCTGCAAAAAGTTTTTCAGAAATTCCAACATGGGAGAGAATGCAATAGGTAGTATTTCATACGAAATCTACCTAAAAAAATACACATTGACAGTGCATAAAATATATCATTTTATTTCTATATTAATATGACTTTTTAGCTCTCTTTTTTAGGCCGATAATTTCGAAAACAAAGCTTTGAACAATTTTATTTTTCCATGTGCTTTTAAATGATTTGATTTGCTTATATTTCATTGCTGTAAAATTTACAATCATTTTTACAGAAATACTGTAACAAACTTTTACTAAGCATACAATAATTTAAAAAGAATTATTACTAAGAGTAATTAATTTTTCTTAGCATTTAGTGTAAATTATAGTAATTTGATTCATAAATCTTATTACAAAATAAGTGGCGTCTTTTTAAACGCTGAAAAATGAACCAAAAAATACTGACCTGAATGTCAGTTCATAATAGTAAAACGAAAATGCAAAGTTAGCGGGTAAAAATATTATTACTGTGGTGCAGCTACAATTTTATTAACTTTATTAGTGATATTTAGTGTTCTAGACAATTTATGTAATTAATTGAATGCAATCTTAAATAAATTTACATTAATGCTCAGAGAAAAGGTATATTTTTATATTATTTCATTTTAAGGCATACTATTTTATTTTAAAACGCGTAATATAGTTGAATAAACATTTTAAATTATAATTGTAATAGCGTGAAAAAATATTTATTTAATTTTTACTTTATATTGTTTACATAATGAAAATATAGACTAAAATTTTAATGATTGAAAACTGATATTATGCATAAACGTGCTCTTAAAAATAAAAAATATATATACTTTTTTCTAATATTTAATGTCAGAGTACCGTTTCTCCTGTTCACCAGTAAACAGCATATCTTACACCGTCATTTATTTCAATTTATTATATAAAATTAAGTATTTTTAGTATAATTTGAAATTCTTAATAGAAATTTGTCCATAATAACTTTTTAATTACAAATTCATGAATTCAAATTAATAATCTTCATTAATTTTTCTATTAACATTGCCAAAATTAACAATAAAGTTTTATACACGCATGTGATTTTGTATTAAATCCGAGTAAAACACGCGATACTTTAATATAACGATCTCCTCTCTTTATAAAAAAAGAACACTGTAGATCAAAATTCCTTTAAAAAAATTGCACCTTTTTTTATAAAAATGTCAAGAATAGTTAATTTTTTTCTTTCAATTTTTCTTTATTCCCGAAAAATCATTTTCAGACTTTTCATAAAAATTCTTAAATATTCAATGTTTGATTATGATGTGATGATGAATATATTAATATGATGATAATTTAAGGATATATTTTCTGGCAGTTGATATAATAACAAACAATTTAATACTTTTTTATTGTTTAATATATATCTACATCTATAAATTTTAATTTAAACTTTTTATATTAGACAAAAGGATATTCTTTTTACAAATGTAAATGAAAAACATTTGTTATGTAAGCCTTGTTTGTAAAGTACTTCTTCTAATAAAAGTTTTACACTCCTTTATAGTTAAACACAAATTCTACACTTAAATGATAAGATTTTTAAATAACGTAAAATTATTAAAATTCGAGAAGAATCTCTAAATCTTATTTATCAGTTTCGTCTCTAAATGTTACCTGTAATAATGGGTAAAATAGTAGAATCTATTCAAAACTGCACTAGAATTTGAAATTTAAAAAATACTTATATGTATTTTCTCCTTATGATTCTTTAACGAATATAATAATTTAAAAAATGTGTTCACTTCTGTTTATTATTTTAGCGCTATATTACGCATTTATTTATTTATTTTCATTATTTTATTTTCTGATAAGCCTCCGGATAGAAATAGGCGAACTTAATAATAGATATCTTATAATTACAAAATATACAATATATTGTACTGTAGTTTAACTATTAATTCCATGTTCAAAAATGCTTTATTTTGGATTGATTAAATAGGACTAATCATTAAAATACTCTTCAATGTATTTTTTAAACGTAAAAAAATACAAGATTGATATTAAATTATTTTATGTATATAGATTGTATGTAAAATATGGAACAATGAGATACCTAAGAAAAAATACCTTTCTAAGATGTATGAAAAGATTCTGAACAATTCTGCTGTCCATTAATTTGTGGGGAAAAATGAAAGTTTGGTCTACACTGTAAAACATTTGTGTAAGTTTGTTATCATTTATGTGTGTAACGTTACTCAAATTTTTGAGAAAGCTATTCTGATATTTTGAAAACTCACAAAACTGGAGGATATTTTCACAGAGGTAGGTGGAAACTTACATTTGAAGAATGACGTATGATCTACTACTCCGAGCGCATGCCCAATGCTATATATCGTCATAGTTGAAATGAGAAAGAAAACATACGCGTAATCAATACCAACATCATTCGTCATCCCCATATGACATTTCTGTGTCTGGAGCTAAGTAAACAATTTATGAGGAAACGAAGAAGTTTAATATTAAGTAAGTTGTCATTTTCTTAATATTTTAATGACAAAGTATTAAGTATTTAAAATGTCTGAACTGTAATGATTTAAAAATTTATGACCAGTGTCGATTACCAGAATGCTTAGTTAACTAATTTTTAGCAATGAATATCCCATGTGGATATTACAAAAAATGATATTTTAGTAAGTTAATATAAAATCTTCTGACTTACTTGAAAATATCTCAAAGTAATTATTTTTTAAATTAAACTTTCCGAATCTCAATACTATAGGGGAGAGTGGATTGGTGTGGGACAGTGGGAGTAATGGGACAGTAGGTTTTTCTCCTTATGTGTCATACTAAACATTTCATCAATCTAACGTAAGATGAAGGAAGGATAATCCAATTTTCAGGTGAAAAAAATTAGCAGTATAAGCTTGAAGTTGTATAATGGAAATTTTTTGCTAAGAATCAAAAATAAATTTCCTTTATATAATTTTTATGCTATCCGTATAATAATGACTTGTATGTACATACATGTAATAGATTCCATATTTATGGACCATTATATTACGTATTATCCATAATTAAAAATAAGACCAAAAGACGCATTTTTGTTCATAAAAGAAGTTAATCATAAAACACGGGAGTAGGGAGGAATGGGACATGCCAGTAAAAGGCAAATTCCTTTTTTTCATAAGATGAATGTAAATTGTTAACATGTGAACATTTGTAGAGGATAATACATTATTACATTGATGTTAAATTAATTTACTTTAAAATGTAATTAAATTGAAGTGGTAATTTTTTTAATATCTTCTACGACTGAAGATCCTGAATGAAAATTCAGGATTGTCAAACAGTCGTTAAGATACATGAATTTTATATTATGATACATGCATTATCAAACTACGATCTTTGTTTGATTGTATATCTAGACGGCACTAGATTATTTGTGCCATATAGATTCGTTTTATAGCTGCCCCATACCTCCATGTACGTGGGGAGGTATGGGGTGCATTTTGAAACTTACAATTTCTTTAATTATAAAATAAGTTTTGCATGTTTTGTTTCTACATTTTTCAAAGACATTAAAAAGTGTTTCATCTTGCCCTCTATAAATTGAAATTTTTGTTTTTGTGTCAAACAAAATTGATTTTCTTACTTTTGTAAAAAGTGTCCCACACCTCTCCACTCTCCCCAATAGTTTAAATACTTGATTTCTTTTAATGTTTTAATTTTATGTGATCAATATATGTAAATATATATATATATATATATATATATATATATATCCAAAAAGTCTCCGGTTTTTTGGATATTAGTATTTTGATACAAAAAATGTTATTTTATTTAATTGAAATATTTTGAAGATTTAAAATACTTTTTTAAAGGTAATAGTGGTTTGAGAAAAGCCGAATACTTGGCAACCAATCGGGAAGTAGACAATATTATTTATGAGCATAGAAAAAGAAGGGACCAAAAAGGAATGGGGCTATAGTCCATACCATTTGAAAAAGGCAGTTTTTCAAGATGCCCAACTTATTAAAATCTATTATTTTATGTCTTAAATGTTTGATTATTCATCTACTATGTACATAAAAATTAACGTGAAATTATTTAATTTGTAGTATAGTAATAAAACTATTCTATCTGCAGATCAGTGCCGCATCAGTTTTTCAAGTTCATTTTAAAATATCTTTTATAGTATCTAAATATTAGCAAGCATGAAATATTTTGATATTTGTAATATTAACTACTAGAATTAATACAATAAGTAACCTGTTAATTGCAAATTATACAACTTCACTCGCTAGCCCCTTTCTGTTTTATACTTTTTCTCAATTCTTCTAATTTATTCCATTCTCTCCATTTTATAACTGTAATTCTGACATTTGATAGTTTAAATTATCTATTTAAAACAATGAAAATCAGTGGATAACTTACATCTGGATATATAACATGATATGGTATAAACAGGGTAGATGTGCCACTAATGGGACCCCCCCCCCTCTTAAGGAATTTCTTCAATTTTTTTTTAATTAGTAGTATTTATATTACAGATTTTACAAAATTATATTCTCTTACTCTATATTCTCATTCTCTTAACAATATTTAAACATTCTCATAGTGTCATCTCTCATGAATCAACATTTAATTGTAAATAACAAGAAAATATAAAAACACCCAAAATTCCATTAATAGATTCACCACAAAAAGTATTAAATATAGGGGAGACTATGTATGTTTGATCACACGGGATGTTTATCCATCCGTCCATTTTCATATTTAAATGTTTTTATTTTTATTGCTAAATAACCAAAACTAGTGATGATCAAACAACAACCTTCATTTCATGTAGATAGATGAAACAGAATTAGTTTTTTTAACATAAAAGTTGGGTATGTAGAAATAATTCGTAAGAGTTTCTCTGATAAAATATGCCATGGAAAATAAAATAAGTAGAATTTAATTAATATAGAAATATTGAGCTTTAATTCTAGACATGAAGTTCATACAGCAAATAAGGTTTTAAATAACTATGTGCTATTCATTATAAAATGGCTTTTTGAGGAGACTTGACCTGATCAATGCATGAGAGTGTTGACCTGATCAATGCATGAGAGTGTTGACCTCAGTCAAAGCTACCTGAATTAAATGTTTTTGAAAATCCTTTTTTTTTTAAAACTTGGTATATAATAAAATGTTAATCTTAATATTTATAAAAGAATGTAAATTTATTCTGCAAAGCTATGGGAGCGATACAAAAAAATATTTAAAACTAATTTTTAACTAATATGACAGAAATTGGCATATGATTAGCGTAAAACGGTCTGTCACACCACTCCATCGAAGGATGAATAAAAGGTGAGATTAACTATTAGGGTACTGTTTTTGTACTTAACTTTTTGTACAGGTCTGTTACAGTTAAAATGTACCTATTCAAATAGCTATGGTGTTAATACTAAATTTACAAATGAAACAAAATTTCGGTAGCATTTATACTTAAAATGAAAGTTACAAATTAAACTATATACAAACATAGGTCTGTCAGATCGGTAACATTAGTTAAAGTTTAAAGATAGGGGAGACTGGGGTACAATGGACCACGGGGTACAATGGTCAACCCCCTATTTTTTATATTAATTCTGTTTTTGAAAGCTTCATATTTTAGTATATAGATGGCAGACATGAAGTAGTAAAAAGAAGTTTGAAACCATGTGCATAGATGACATTTTAGCTATTTTATGCTTGATAATTGATTTGACACAGGGGGAGTAAGGCAAACGTAAATATTTTCAGTGAAACATATATTCATTTATTTATTACAGATTTGTAATTTGCAAGACATTGTGTGGCAAAATAAAAAGATAAGACAATACATTATTATATTTATTATAGCTAAAATAATAGAATTCTAAATTTCTTTTTTTATCATCAAGTTTTTGTGAAACTTCCATATGGGGTACAATGGACCATCAGAAACTGGGGTACAATGGACCAGGGTCCATTGTACGCCAGTTTTGTTTCCCATGTTTTTAAAAGTTAAATATTATTTCTGAAATTCAGAATTATTAAATTATTTTACTTATGTGTGTAGATTAATTAATGACTGATGTTTTCTAATGCATTTTTGAAATATTTATCTGTATAATATATGCTTTCAAACATAAAATTTAGCCCAAATTAAGAATTAATAAATTATTTTATTTCTGTGTGTGAATAATTAATGATTCATGTTGTGAAATGCATTTTTGAAATATTTATCTATACAATATAAGCTTTCAAATTTAAAAATTAACCAAAATTGAACACCAAAAATTAGTAAACAAAATATTTTGTGCATTTGAGGGTTTTTTTTTTATTTCATATAATTTGTTAATTCAATATTCCTGCACTTATGCATACATGCATACATAATAAGTTAGTTTTAAATAAAATAGTAGAATGAGAAAAACAAAAATTATATCTACCTATTAGTTTGTATCTGGATATAATAACTAAATAAGGTAAAATTCATTAAAAAAATACAGATGATGTAAAGAAGACAGGAAAAAATTATTATATTTTTTCCTTAGTCATATATTTAGATATATATATTTCTTATTACAAAGGTTTATATTTAACTTTAAGTGGCATCATTGTACAAAAAAGTATTGTACATATTATTTTTCATATTTCTTTTAGCAATGCCAAGAGGCAAGCCTAGGAAAACCAATAGAGGTTCTGTGCCACATGAAGTTATGGAACAGGCTGTAAAATGTATTGTAGATGATAATGAACCTAATTGTTCAATCTGCGACCGGTATAATGACTTAATGATAAAAAAATAAAGAAAAAAAATTTACTTTAGTTAGAGCTAAAAGAGTGAATAAACAAATAAAGATGAATAATATAATTTGAATAAACAAATAAAAATGAGTAATAAAATGTGAATAAACAAATTATGATATAGTTTATCTTTCTTATTGTTAAAAAATGAACTACACTGATATATTTTTATTCAAATTACAAGTGGTCCATAGAGCCCCATGCTGTGGACCATTGTACCCCGGCATTGGGTTACAATGGTCCACTTTGTCACTTGCTATTTAAAAAAAAAATATTTAAAAAAAAAGTATGCATAATTATTATTTTTGAGTTGATACAGCATAAACTTTAATGTATAGGTAATAGGCATGTACTTGATCAAAAGAAAAAAAAACAATACTTTAAGAGTAAACAGTCAAAATTTACAAAAGTGGACCATTGTACCCCAGTCTCCCCTATTTTGGGACTTTTGTAGACTTATAAAAGTAAAAACTTCGTAAAAGTATTTCGCGGTTCTTAAACTTATTTTATTTGTCTTAACCTCGTAACTTAAGAATATTCCAGTTTTCCATGCTTAATTTATTTATTTAAATCTTGTAGCTTAAAAGTATTCTGCATCTTTTTAATTTACTTTATTTCTTTAAACCTTATAGTTTAAAGGTATTCTGGGATTAAAACTATTTCAAAATGCGGTTTTTTTAAATTATTTTATTTGTATAAACGTTACAGAATAAATCTATTCTGCATTTTAAAAATTGATTTTATTAAATAATTTGTTTATTATTGCCAGTATGTCAATATTAAATACAGATGGTCAAGCCTCCCATGTGTGGGGAGTTTGACAAATTATTTTCTCATGATTACAATCGATCTTTCTTCAAAAATATTGCATTTAACTCTCCAATTTGTTCTGATAGCTGAATGTATAATGAATAAAATTATATATAAAATTTTTTCTAGGTACAATATTTAAAACATTAAAATCATTTAGTTAAAATCGGGTCAACCATACCTAACCCCCCCCCCTAATTGTTCTTATGACTATAATTAATTCCAGACTTTAATAAACGTTTTCTAATGAAACAAAATATTTCTTAAAAAAATTTTGCAATTAGGATACAAAAATGAATAAAATATTTGTAAACTATGAACAGTTTAAATCTACTACTGCAAATATCATGATATCTATATTTTAATTATTTTAGATATTATTTTAAAACACTAAATGTCGAATAAAATAAAATTGTGAGAGAATGTGTATAAAGAGGGGGTTAACAAACTCTTTCGGGAGCAAAGTACTTCTATTCGTAAAGTTATTAAATGAGAGATCAACACCACAAATTATAAAAAAAAAAAATATTTGAAAGTATGTAAAAGCTTTTCTTTTTGCCAGGTATCTCTGAGATGCTAGAAACTTATATGGCATGTAGTTGAGTATAAAGATATTTCTTAGTAGGTTTTAATACAACTGGCTGATGCTAGAATTATGTGAAATAACATTCCATGCAATTTTAATCATTCTTTTAAAATGCGTAACCAAAGGTCATATGCACAAATTAATTGGGTAAATGTTTAAAAAACGGCCTTAGGGCCCGACTAAGAATGTGAGGATGCTGACCCTGGAAAAACAGTAACAGATTCAACTTTAAAATTTTGATATGATTTATGATAGGGAAAAATTTAGGGTGTGAAAAATATTTGGCAAACAAAATTTTCAACGTCCGCAGGATCAAGCCTTATTATTTCCTAAGGGGGCAGTTTACTTTAAAAATAGTAAAATAAAAATTATATTTTTTTCTTTAATATATATATATATACGCATGTGTGTGCGTGAAAACCTGTTTAATTGTAAATATCTTGATACCTCTACCCAAACAGAAATTATAGCTGGAGATATTGCAAATAAATCCAACACAAATGCCCATAACAATTAAAACTTTAATTGAATTTTTCTCAATGTTTATATTTTATTAGTTCCATGTTTTAAAAATGCTAAGGATTTTATTATATTTGCGAAGGCGATTTTACCTTTTTTGTACATGATTTTTATCATACATATGATAAATGTATGCATGGAATCAGCATTAATAATTGATTTCTATAAATAATTTTTTTTAAGTAAAAGTACATGAATATGATTTACAATCCGTTTTTCATTATGTATACAGGATGAGTCATAAATATCGAAACAATAGGCTATCTCCTTAAATATTGCCTCTAGACCCATACTTCCAATTCCAAAAATTCATAAAAAAAGGTGAAATTTCTGATAAGTTGCAATTCCGTGGGGGGTTTATTTGAAAAAATAAGAAAATTAAATTTTTATACGGCCCCCGTAGAGCAAAATTCCCAATTAGGAAATTATTCCTTATCTATTCCTAAATTGAACAAAAAAAAAAATTCATTTCCGTATCTGAAAATCTGACAGGGATATTAAAATCCAAAATTCTCCAAAATTCGTGACTTACACCACTTTACCATGCCTATAAACGAAGCATTTTTGACTTGTTTTCAAAGTAAATATGGGATCGTCCACATATTATCCGTATTAAATATCCATTCAAGACCGAGCCACTTATTTGAACATAATAAAGCAGCGTATTGATTTAAGTCAAAACTTGTTTTCAAAATATGTTGATCGTAAGCACTGGAGGTCTGCTGGATCGAAATATTTAGATCCAAAACTAACCCACAGGGAAAAAATTTGCCCGGCATGGAAAAATATTAAAATCATAATCCGGACCAGTCTGGAAAAAGTTTAAATCATAGCCTTTATGATTTAAACTGTGAATCTCTACGTATCCTCACCTGTGAATCCTCACCTGTGAATCTCTACGTATTTTTTTTACTTCAGTGTAGTTAAAAATTATTTTGTGGGGAGGATTTCTGACTAAAAATACTTATTATAGCTTTTCGTTTTCTATATTTATACTTTTTATTATTAAAGAAATGCCAAAGGCTGTGATGTACTTATATCATACATGAATCTCTGTTTATATCTAAATGTTTAACTTATATTTTAATATCGCTAATCCATCTCCCGAGTGTTGGAGACTTTGAAAATTGTTACCCAGTAAAACCTTTTAAGACGGAATCACATAGGAAAGGAAAAATACGTAATAGACAAATTCCATTCCCAGGAGGGTTAAATGGCGTTTTTTTTTCTCAGGTATTATTGTATTCATTTTTCATGGATCAAGACATATTTTGTTTAAGACAGAATTCCGTCATAGGCAGATTTTTTTTTCTCGTTTTATTGTGATTAATTTTTTAGCATTTAAATATACTATTATATATATATATATATATATATATATATATATATATATATATATATATATATATATATATTAAAGGTTTTTTTTGCAAAATGAAATGCGATTTTAAAATCAAGGTGGTTTTTGTAAAAATTTTGATTGAACCAAATTTTACTTATTTCATGGACGCATTAGGTCAGTCAGAGACAGTGATTTTAATGCGGATTGTTCGAAACCGAGATTGAAATTTTTGTCCAGTTCAGACCTTATTAAATGTTAAGAAATGTTAAAGAAAAATGTACCAACTTGAAACATGTCATTTTTTATTATTTTACATTAAGTCTATTTCGGGCAAAATTGAAAAATTACTTACTTTCGAAAATATAATTTTTTTTAAAGTTACTTTTTTGTCAATAAATATTTTTAATAGTTCTAAAATTAATATTGAAAAACAAAAACCCCGAAACAAAACTAAAATCAGATTTTTATCTTTAATTAAATGGAAAGAAATTGAAATCCGATAAATAACGTTTGTAGTTATAACGATTTTTAATCATCCTAGTTAAACCAGTACTAATGATATGAAATTCTTATAAATTTTATGGTAAATTTTAGGATGTGATTTTCTTAGCAAATTATATGGCTAATCATCACAAACAAAGAAAAAAATTCAAAATTCTAACTCAAAATATAGATTTTTGTACACGTTTCCTAGAACTGTTAAAGTAACATTGTTTTTTGAATTTCGCGCTTTTCAATTTGTGTCTAATCCCTTAAAATCTGATGAATTATTCAAACGATTATAACTCAGCAAATTTTGAAGATATGAAGATGCAACTTTTTGTGTATTATTCAGGACTCGAAAAGGAATGTTTTCCTAATCGGAATTTTTATCCTACGGAGGCCGTGTAAAAAGTTAATTTTCGCATTTTTTCAAACAGACCCCCCATGGTGTCACAACTTATATTTTCAAAACGTTTACCTTTTTGTAATGAATTCTTGCAATTGTAAGTATGGATCTGGGGGAAATATTTAAGGAGATAGCCTATTGTTTCGATATTTATGACTCACCCTGTATATCAGTGAAAAAAAAAGCATTAAATGTAACAGTAGATTTTTCTAAAAGTCCATTTGCAATTTTGTATAATACGCATTTAAAAATGTTTCAAAAGATAAAAAAATACCAATATTTAAAAATAAAGTGGTAGAAATTTTTAATAATTTTTATTTGAATATGCGATTTTTAGAATGTACTTTCGATAGAATATCAAAATGCAATGAGTTTGTAATTTGAACCATATTATTAAAATTAAGTAAAATTTGTGAAAAAATAAACTTTCTCCTTAATGCATTTAAAAGTCCTTTCATGATTACTATTATTTTTTAAAGCTTTAACTACAAGAAAAATAATCATAAATCAAAACTTTAAAAAAGTACCAAATGTCCCCTTAACTAGTAATTGAGTTAAGACACTTATAAACATTTATATTGGATAAAATTACGATCGTTAAAAAATCATGTTTTACTTTTTAAATATGCCTTATTAAAATTTAAAACTCGTTTCTAAGAAAGATAACCGTTAAAAATTGTATTTATCCAAAGGTTGTATTTAATGTAGTATGAAGTATATGATTGTAATATCGAGATAATGATTGTATTTGAGAATTGTATTCGATGTAGATTTGTCATGAATTTTATATTATATACCGCCCCCCCCCAAAGAAAATCTTGCTTATAATACATTGTTTTAATTAGCTCATTGCTATTTTGCGGCATTCTAACTTTTGAAAATTATTACCTAATCAAATATAAAGTTAATTTAAATAAAAAATATATCAAAGCTAAACTTTTTATTAAGATGAACTAAACTAATTAGCATGTTTTACTTAACTATAGGCATCACAAATTTGCGAAGATTGCCGTGCCATCGACCTTCATCCTCTGCTATGAAATTTTTTCCTGCGAGTTAAAGGAAACCTTTATAAATGATGATGTTGGATGGTACAATAAGAATAAATTATTGCACAATTTAGCATACAAAATTTCAAAGTACACGGACAATCGACATCCTGTGCAAATGAAGAAAATTGCTATATCTCTTGTGAGCAAACATCCTGGTTTCAAATCATCTTTTAGAGATGGTACGCTTCAATGGTGAATTCGAATTTACGCAAAATGAGGAATGTGCAGCGCCAGAAAAGAACGTTTGAAGCAGCTGTTTAAAACTGTGGTAAAGCCCGTGGTGGGAACGAGACTATAATATATTTGTTCAGAAATATTTTCTTTTGTGTATGTTGTGTAGTTTTTTTTTTATTTATTTAAAGTAAACAATGCTTATAGCTGGTTTCATAAAAGCAGATGTTTTCTTAAACAATTTTGAAGTTAAAAAATAAACAATGGCATTAAAATTTATGTTAATTTTTCGTGTGTTGTGATTAAATATACTTAGATTTTAAATAAGTAGTGCTAGTTGCTTTTCATAAAAGTAGATGTTTCCTTAATAATTTAGAAGTATTCTTTTCATTTCAATAAAATACAGTAAAATTGAAATTTATGTAGTTAACATAATTTTATAAATAAAGTTTAGCGTATGTTATAATTCCTCAAAATTGTTTTATGTATTTGTAAATAACAAATTATAATATCTTAGCATTTTTGCTGTTTAACTGTTTGCCAAAAATAATATAGTCCAAACCAACTTTTTTTTCTGAAAGCATTAAGACACAAATAAGTGAAAAAAATATAAAAGAATTTTTTTTCTAATTAAAAATAAAAGATTATTACTAATATTTGTTCTGTGTTCTAAAAATGAACAGATTCGACATTCATAACTAAGCTGTAGTAAAAATGGGATATTGTGTGAGTAACAAGGAAAGACAATCTAAAATATGTGACAAAATTCTGTTTCCTCTATAGAAAAACCTCTTTAGATGAAACTGAAATTTCTTAGTCATTCCATAAATCTGATATAATTTAAATAATAACAGCAATTTCTCTATTTTAAACAAAACTAAAAAAGTGTGTTTTACAAATAAACATTTTTTTCAAATTCCTTTTTATTTGTTTAAGAAATAAAATAAATTACATAACTTTTTTAAAGGAATATTTGTTTGCACAAGCAATTGCAATTTCTTGTAAACTGAATCATTTTTTAATAATTAACATAATATATAAGTGTTTTATTCTCAAACATAGATTACACTGATTTTTATTTTAATCATTTCATAATAAAAAAAGATTAAAATCAAGCAATTATTTTTTTTCACTAGTAATGCTTAGCTATACTCTTAATCAAGGTAATCTTAAAAAGATTAGATTGCATGTTTTGGATAAATCCATTAACTGAAAATTATCAAAGTGTCTGAGACAGCCTTTTATTGATCGAAAGTAATATGCTGGTAGAATATTACAGTTTAACAGTTAATTAATCAAACAATTACTTGAAATGATTTTATGCTTTTAACTTTAAGGTATAATAAAATTAAGTATTAAAGATCTAAGCAGTACTATAAAACGTAAAAAAAGTTCGATGGAAACAAAATTCTGCAAAAGAAAAAAATGCGACATCCGTCACATATATTTAACTTTTTGCTTCCAAGTTTATATATAAAAAAAAATAATAAAGGTGTATGATCTTAATTCATTGTAAAGATGTTCTTTTAATTTCAACGCAATCCTTTACTTTTTTCTCTGTATTAGACAAACTGGAAGAGATAAGAGAGAATTTATTGAATGAGATAAAAGAGGTATCCCAAAATAAATACAAAACAAATGAAAATTGTCTTATTTTCAACATCAAACAACAGGTTTTAAATACCTACTATTTAAGCACACATGAAAATACTTGAACCAACTATTAAATTTTAGAAATTTACTGTTTACTGAAACCATAGATAGCAAAAGATTAGACAAGTATCAAATGTTTTGAGGGCAATATTTTTCTATAGTTTAACAAATAAATCTGGTTTAATAAAACAAACAAAAACTGTATAACTGTACAGACATGATAACTTAACAAAAAATATATAGTGAAACATTGTGTTGAATGCTGTGAAAATTACAGGTAATTAGTGTTACCTTACTAAAATGTGTTGTGTAACCTTGCTTACATACAACATGTGAAACTGTGCAGTTTCACATCATATGTGAAACTGCACAGTTAATTTAGAGTGAAAACTTGCAAATAAAAATGGGTAACGTTCTAGGAGAGTATAGGGGAAACTTACTCCTACTAATATATAAACTTACATGCAATTACTGTGTAACATTACAGGAATATGTGGTGAAAGCTTACTTCTACAGATTTGTAACCTTACAAACAATTACTGTGGAAGCTTACAGGCAATTTTTGTGTAACTTGACACAAGAATTGTGTTATGTTTCACAATATTACGGTGAAGCCCAACGCAAAACTAATGTGTAAGATTATAGACATATTTGGTGTAATCTTACTTAGGAATTTGTGTTATGTTTCTAAATATTATAGTGTAAATTTACAAGCAATTACTGTGTCATATTACAGACAAATGTGGTGAAAGTTTACTCCTATAGATGTGTAACCTTACACACAATTACTATGAAAGCTTACCGTAAATTGTAGTGCAAACTTACACGCAATTACTATGTAAGATTACCGACAAATATGGTGAAAGATTATTCCTACACATTTATAACCTTACACACAGTTTCTGTGTAAGCTTGCAGCCAATTGTGATGTAGCCTGACACGCAATTACTGTGTACGATTACCGACAAATATGTTGAAAGCTTACTCCTACACATGTGTAACCTTACACACAGCATCTGTGTAAGCTTACCAACAATTGTGGTGTAACCTTACACAGGAATATTGTAACATTACACATAATATGGTGTAATATTACACAAGACGTGTGTAATATTACACACGTCTTATCTGTTACAAACCACCATAAGACTGGAGGCAGCAATGCTGCCACCAGTCTTATGGAGTAACGTTACACCAAATGTTTTACAGTGTAAGATTGGTTTGGGGGTTTCTAATATTTTTTCGTAAATGTCTGTACTAATCATAAAAGAATTGCTACATAAGTTGTAAGAAATTATAACCTATACTGAATTTTATAATGATTTTTGTTAAATATTTAAACATTTAAGATAATTTTACAGGATACTGTTCAATATAGGATCGAAAAATTTATATTTATTCTAAAACTTCAAACGGAAGTACACAAATAAAATGTTTAAATTTTTTATTCAATTCAGGAAGTTGTCAGTGTAGCTATGTTTTATGTATTTATGTATTTATTCTTTTATGTTATTTATAACAGATTGAATGAAAATTAGTTTGCAACAAACACAAATTATTTTTGTACCAATATGTCACATAATATATATATATATACAGCTCATATTCAAAATATTAGAATAATTACCTTTTTTTTTTTAGAAATTGAAAATATCGTTTGGTAATTTAATGTCTTTTAATGAAAATATGCAAACGATATTTTTATTAAGAACTTATTGTTGATTAAACTTACTTGTTATCTTAAATTTAATATCATTTAAATTTAATTATTCTTTTTAATTAAAATCAGTATTCTTTTTTGCAGTTTGTTTCTTTTTCGTCTTAAAATGGGCCGTGTGAGTGATATTCCTGAATCTACTAAACTTCGTATGGTTGATTTGTATCGGCACGGTAAAAATCAATGTTTTATAGCGAATTATTTACATTGTTCGCAATCGAGCGTTAGTAAAATACTAACACAATATTCAAAAATTGGAAAATTTCAAAATAATCGCCAAAATGGTGGCCGAAAACCAAAAACACCTGCTAGAGATGACAGGAAACTGAAGCGTATAGTTAAGAAAAACCGTTTTAAAAGTGTGCGATTCTTGCACCGAAAATGGAAAGAAGAAGGAGTTGAAGTTTCTACATCGATAACATTAAGACGTCTCCATAAATTTAAATTTGAATCTCGTGTACCGAAAACAAAACCTCTCATGACTGCAAGACAAAAGCGTATAGGATTGAATTGGTGTAAATCAAGACGTTTATGGAGCAATGAAGATTGGAAAAATATATTATTTAGTGATGAAAGTATGTTTTGCGTTTCATATGGTAATCAAGGTATTCGAGTTTGGAGAATGAAGCAAGAAGCATTTGATAAAGAATGCCTTAAACGTTCCGTAAAATTTGCTGCTAATGTCATGGTTTGGGGTTGTATGAGTGCAGAAGGACCTGGAAAGTTATGCATCGTCTACGAAAAGGTTAACTCTCTGATATATCAAGAAATTTTAGAATATTACATGATTCCATCATCAGCAGATTTATTTGAAGATGATTTCATCTTTCAAGAAGGTTTAGCGTCCCCGCATACCTCGGTGTCAACTAAGAATTGGTTCCGCCAACGCAACATTAAGGTACTTCCTTGGCCACCAAATTCACCAGATCTTAATCCCATCGAAAACTTATGGTGTATAATGAAGAAAAAACTTCAAGAAAATCCTCCTTCAAGTAAAACTGAGTTAGTGGCACGTATAAAGTCTATTTGGGCTAATATTGATAGAAATATTTGTAAACACCTTGTATATAGTATGCAAGATCGATTGTACGCTGTTATGAAAGCTAAAAGGGATGCTAAAAAATATTAACTACCATTTACTTCATATTCATAAGGTAATATTGTTGTGTAAAATAAAATATTCTAATATTTTGAACCAATCTAAATTTTATTCTAATATTCTGGTGTGTTTAAGGAAGCTGTATACCTAATTTATTGTGCTGTATTTTATATATTATAAATGTTAAAATCTTATCTAAACATTCCAGATTTAATTTATAAGAAATTTAATTGCATTTACTTAGTATAAAAAATAAGTAAATGACAAATAATTTTTTCTTATTACTTTTTCTCAATTATTCTAATATTTTGAATATGAGCTGTATAAGGTTCATATTGTAATACAATTAATGGTCTTATATATATATATATATATATATATATATATATATATATATATATATATATATATATATATATATATATATATGTATATATATATGTAATAAAATAAAAAAAAAAATTCGCCATTTTGTTCTCTCTTAGCTTTAATTCTAAAATTGCGGAACATATTTCAATCTTAGTTTCGTAATGTATTAATTTTTAACAGCTAAAATTCTTTTTCTTATTACTTACCCATCATACGTAGTATAGGGTAAGTCTTGCAATCGTTTTGAAAATCGAAAAAAATTTTTTGACGGATTTACACGTTTTAGATAGTGGAGATTCCGAAAAACATATTTTTAGAAAAAACATTTTTGCCGTCCGTCTGTCTGTCTGTCTGTCTGTCTGTCTGCCTGTCTGTAAATGCTCTATCTCCCGAACAAATTGAGATAGAGACTTGAAATTTTGTATGTAGTTAGTATGTAAGAATGGGACGAACCCTATTTAATATCAGCAACCTCGATTATCCGGAACTATTTTTTTCGGACTCTCGAAAAATTCGTTCTGATGAAAGGTATATAAAAATTTTCGAATTTTTTTGTTCTAAGGCACGGACGTAAAATGCAATAAAATAACACATATTTTGCATATAGAACGAAGTCGATCGGATTATTAGTTGCCGAGATATTTGTAATCTTGTTTTCCACATTCTTCGATTTTTCATGACCCTGTATTTCATTCAAATTTTAATTCAGAGGTATATTTTAATTGGAAATGAGACGCTTAATCCGACACAGTTATTTGTTAGTTAATAGAATTATTATTTTTGGAGTTATAAGGATGTTTCTTTTACGCAGTTCGGTACTACTTGAGTAGTTTGACGTTTTATATAATTTGTCGAAATTGATGCATCAGCAGTTCTTTAATAAAGCATTACTATGTATATTAACAATATTTAAATTTTGCTTATGAATTGCAATGCATTGTATAAATAGTTTTCACATGTTTTATTTTCATATACATATCCATGATGGGTAAGTATCACGGTGGCCCCCAACGACTAGTTTTATTTATTAATAATATATTGCTTGTTTCGGGTTATAAAGGCGGGTAGTTATTTCGTAATCTTTTCTTTTTAGAATATTCTAGGGATTTTAATTTTATTTTTTATTGATCACGTGATCTGTGTTTGTGCGCGGATATGTTAAAAAGGCTTGTCTATTTGCGAGACAAGATATAATCCTTACCCGAGGTTCACGCCTCCTAGGCCAATCAGAGGTGATCATTTTTATTACGTAGATTCAGATTAATCCTGTTTGGATTTTTAAAATGATTGACGCGGAGTAGGAGGGGCTAGTTTGTCGTGAAAATGTGGATTTCTCATTTGGTTTTTTCAGAGCGCAGAATGCGATTGACTTTTAAAATATTGGGATGCTGTTTCTTTTTCCCCGAAAATTTCTAATATCTTGGAATACAGCTTAATCACGAAGTTTTGGAATATTATATGACCAGGTCAAGGTGAATGTGGGGAAGAACTTACGTAGTTTATGAGTTAATAAATAAAGGAATTGAAAGACTCATGGATTTTGTTTTTATAATGGGGAAATACCTCAATGCAACTCTTCCACTGCTTGCCAACTGCCGGAGCGACTACTCTGCTCCTGCTGCTGCTGATTCTTAGAAGTAACATTCTTAGGAGTTTACGAAACATAGCCTTCATCTTTATTAATAATCTATTGCTTCTTTCTTAAAAAAGGCGGGTAGTTATTTCGTAATCTTTCCTTTCAACTGCCTGGACGCCCGACAATTTTTTTCCGATAAATTGTAAGATGGGATGACGTAACTTAATCACGAAGTTGAGAACCTTCCAAATTATGAGAATTTTTCACACCTTCTCAATACCCTCATTTATCTGTTTTACACAAATATTTTCCCAGTTTTCAAATTTTATTAATATTTTAAATAACTAAATTCCAAATTAATACACATTTTCCTTAAAATTTTCATAATGTCCCAGATTTTTTTTTTTTTTTTAACACGTAGAAGTGAACGGAAAATCAATGTTCTGTGTATATTTCTTTCTTTTTCTCGAAGTAAAACTTCCATTAGCATTGGAAGAAGAATAAGAAAAAAACTACTAAATGCAAGAACAAGGACTCTTATCAGATGACACTTAGAGGGTGCTCATGAAAAAGGAAGGGGTGTATTATATTCGTTATCTCTCTAGTATTTTTTTCTTATGTAATCACTTTCAGATATATCTTTTGACTTCGATATTCTTTTTGTCTTATTAAAGCATGCTTATACTTTTATAAAATTTGACGAATGCATAAAAATTACAACAAAATTTTCGAAAAATATTTTCGAAATGTATGTCAGAAAATGAGTTTAAGTTATTAATTAATTGAAATTTGAAATGTTACGCTCTTTTCTAATAATCGAAATTTTTAAATTTTAAGACTTTCGAACCCATTTTTTTCAAATTAAAAAAAACTTTCTTTTTAACATTAATACTAGCTATCCAAACATATTAATTACAGTACAATGAATATTTCATTGTCTGAAACATAACGATAGGGGTTCGCTATTTAATTCATATTCATATGACAATAGACAATGAAGAGTTTTTGAAGATGTTTTGAAAATATAAAATTACTACAAGGTTTGATTGTTATTACTACTTTTTAATATTTTTTTAGGTTTTTATACAAAATCCTTTCTCTAAATCAACCATTATTTTAAATTTAAAGATTGAAATATTTAAGTGTTTTGCGTACTATTCAATTCATATTCTTATGACAATAGGCCAGGAAGATTGTTTGGAGATGTTTAGAAAATATTGTATTACAGCAAGATATAACTGTTATTACTAATTTCTAATACTTTTTGCGCTTTATTATATACCAATCTTTCTGCAAATTTACCTTTATTTTAAATATAAAGAGTGAAATATGTATTTAGGTGTTTTGCGTACTATTAAATTCATATTCATATGACAATAGGCAAGGAAGACTGTTTTGGAGATGTTCAGAAAATATAATATTACAACAAGTTTTGAGCGTTATTACAACTTTCTAACGCTTTTTTCTCTTCATTACATATGATTATTTCTGCAAAGTAATCTTTATTTTAAATTTGAAGAGTTAAATATGTATTGTAAATAAACGAATCGCAAATGGCGTTAAGAGCATTAAGCAAATATTTATTTTTATTATCATTACTAAATGCCTAAACATTAAGGAAGTCATGTAGTAAAGGCACAGACACATACTAGTATTACTACGTGTAAGCAGTAACAAAAGTATTTATTAAAACAAAATAATATTAAAAAAGTACTATTAATAGAATGACAGACCCAAAAAGGTTAAACAGTTCCTACATTCTATTACTTCAGTGTACATTATATATTACTGATTTATTATTGTTGTTTGTAGGTGAATTATTCCACTTTTATTTTGCTTTTGCTTTAACATAAACTATCAATTGCATTTAATTTTATAATTAAAAAAAATCACATATTTTCAAGATAGATGCAAGTAACATTTTATTCTGTAAAAGCTCCTAAGGATTGTTTTTATGAATGAAAACTTACAAAGTAACGATATCTCATTTCAGATGTGGAGAGTTTAAGCTATAGGACCGACTATGAAATGTAGAAAGAAATCGAGGTCTCACAGTTACGAATAATATAAAAAAGTTTTAAACATTCAAAATCACATTCATTTTTTTTCTTTGTAAAGTGATTATAACAAAAAAAATAGATAAAATTACAAACTTTGTATCTCTGAAAAAGACGATTTAAAAGAAACGCCAAAATCATTTAGTATTGATAAATAAAGTAAAACACTTTGTAAAATCACCCTAAAATAAAAAATAAAGTATTACGCGTTTCGAGATGCAACAGTAACAGTTCATCATCAGCTAAACCAACACGTGTCCGTAAGGGCACAGAGTCGTAAATCATCATTATAGTTAACACAGTACAAATTTACAAATATTTGTAATGAATAAAATGTATTCAAAATTTTATTTAAAATATAAATAAAAAAAAACATTTAGGCGGTGCTACTAATGGGCATAAATCATTTTACCTGCACGAAATCTTCAAATTTATAAAATGCAAAAAAAATTAGGCCTTTGAAACAGAATTAATTAAAATCCGTAATGAGTACACAAAAGTATTTTTAATTGGATCGCTATGTGATTTGAGCAACCGACAAGACGTGTTCTTTTCATCTTCTGCAATGTGATTCTTCAAATAATAATTGGTGCATTCAGCCCTTCTCTTTTCATTTCGCTTATAGTATTGTACAGCTTAAATCCATTTAAATCTATAACAAACGATATAATGATTAAGAAAACACTATGTATCACGATAACGAGCAGTAAACAAACCGTTTTCGACAGTCTTCTAAATACAGTCTTGATCAAACAGCTGATTCATTAAATTCAACACGTCACCGTAAAACGAACCAACAGCGATTGTTATTTATACATCGCTCAAACGGTTTGTTTTCTAAATGGGTCGAATCATATTATTGAAAATTAACCGCTCAGAATATATGCTGCTGTTGTTCCAAATAACAAGTAAAAATCCTGTCTCTTTTTTGGCACCTCGTAACAAATAACTATATATATATATATTGAAAGGTGATGATCTCCGTCAAGTTCAATAAATCACGCACTCTTCTATTAAAAGTTTTTATAAAAAGCATCAAGTTTATATTTTTTGTATGACATCAGTTATTTTTCATTCCCAATTTACTAGTCATAAATTTATAATATTTTATTTGAAATAATTATTTGCTGTAAAACAAGTAAATTGTGACATCAAAACAATGTTATTCTATGAATATTTATGATGCATATAGAATTTTAAGTTATATTCCAAATAGAAATTCTTTTGAAATGTATTGGCAGCGTAAAGTGAATGTATTTTTTCTACCATCAAAAATTCCATCAGATATATGAAGCTTTAAGAAAAGTTTGTGTCAAAAGATGATTCGTAATTTCTTTCCTATCTTGAAAATCTTTGAAAAGGCTCAGCTATTTTTGACAGAAATGCGAAACGTATTCAAAAATAGACAGCATTAGACATATTTATGATTGCATTTTTTGTGCTTTTTTATGAAATGTATGTCAACCACTCTACTTGCATTAATGTTTGTTGTTTTGTGTCTTTTCAAAGGAACTTTAAAGGGATATTTCGAAAGAATAGTAAAAGATTTTTCTGGAAAATTTATGAAATAATGCATTTTCTTAATGCAAATGGAAGCATTTTTTCCCAATTTTGAAGTATACTTTTGTTAGAAAGTAAAAAGAGAAAACTGACAACTCATCAGCTATGAGTACCACATGCAGGTTATTTTTATACACATTTTGAAATTCAAATAATCTTATTAACGGCACATCGACAATATAATTTGTTCTTTAGATCATAACTTAAATCCACAGTAATAAATAATATAAATTTGAAACACTTGGTTTTTGTAAAATTACACCACATTTATTTCACTAGGTATTACGTAAAAAGAACAAAAAAATTTTGCATTTTTTTGTTAGCATATGGAGTTTGAGTGTTTAAGAGAGTTTGAGTTCAATATAAATTTGTTTTTGTCAAAAAGATTAAGTATTGTTTGCTAAGAGTGGCGAAAAAATAATATTAGACACCAGTTTTTTTTTCATATTTTGACCAGAAAAAGGCCCTTATTAAGTCTATTTTTAATAAGTGAATTTTCAAATCAATTAGTAGCTTCGATAATGTGCTGCAGTTGTAGCCTTACCAACATATATGAGTGAGAGACGCTATTGTCCACGTAGCTTAAACAGTAGAGCACTCGGAGCACTATCCCAAGAATTCCGGGTTCTTTACTTGGAGCGCTATTCCAAGTTCTATCTACAGTTTGGACATTTTTCCCTCTTTCGTTTTACGCTTAGCTAGCGTTATAATAATTTATTCATTAAAAGCATTCAATAATTTGTAGTATAATTTCTGTGCTGAAAATTAATTAAAAAAATATTGAAATAATCGATCTGCTCCCGGATGCTCGGTTCTTTGTGTCAAGTTTTAGGCCACTGGCTTGTGTGCTCATGTAGATGTTTTCATTTTGTGGTGTAGTTATAGCCTTTCTAACATATGTGAGTGTGAGATCAATGCTGTGCATCATCAACGTAGCTTAAATAATAGATCACCTGGAGCGCAATACGAAGTGTTTCTGGGCTCAATCCCTGGATTGGAAATTTTTTACTCTGTTGGTTCAATGCTTAGCTAGCATTAAGACAATTCATGCATTAAAAATATTCAATACTTTAAAAAATAATTTCTCTGCTGAAAATTAATTAAAAATTATTAAAATTATATATATGCTCCCCGATGCTGAGTTCCTGTGTGCCTCGTGTTGCGCTACACGTTTACACTGTTAAAAATCTTGTTCTAGTTTGAACCAAAAAAGTTTGTTTTTTGGTGCTCATTAGCTGCCACCATAAGATGGTGAAATCTCGTACCAACATTTGGAGCTTCCTAGTTCAACCTCGTTCCAAGTATTGGAACTATGCTTCAATGGGAGCTCCAAAATTTGGTTCAAGATTTCACCATCTCACGGTGGCAGATATTGAGCACCAAAAAACAAACTTTTTTGGTTCAAATTAGAACAAGATTTTTAACAGTGTACGTGCTTATGCGGGAATTTCCATTTTGTGCTGCAATTACAGCATTACTAATATATGTGAATGAAGTATGCCAAACTAGATATCTTCCACGTAGCCTAAACAATGTAACACTTGGAGCGCAATTCGAAGTATTTCTCGATTCGATTCTTGGCTTGGACATTTTTCACTGTGTAGGTTCTACGCTTAGCTACATGCTAAAACATTTGTGTAACATTGCTCCAAAAATTGATGGCAGCTGATACCTCCATTTTAAGGAGTAATTTGTTTCTTTTATATAATGATGTCATTTAAACATACATTGTTGGTGTAACATTACAATTTTACATCGTAAAGTGCTCCATAAAATTGGAAGCAGCAAGACTGCCACTAATTTTATGGAGTAACGTTACAAAAATGTTTTGCAGTGTAGCATTATGATAATTTATTTATTAAAATTATTTATTAACTTATATTGTAATTTCTCTTCAGAAAATTGTTTTAAAAAATAATTGAAATTATATACATTATTCATTACGTCTTTAAATTTTGTCTGTTATAATAGAATACTAAAAGAGATTTAAAAACTATTTAATTTCAGGCTTCAAATGTAAAGCTGAACTTTTAGGAGGAATTTTTAGAATGAATCAACTACAAGTAGCGATATTGGATCGTTAAATAATTTGGAAACAGATATTTGAAATGAAAATCCTAGAAATATAACAACCATAAATCTTTAATAAACAAAAAGCATTTACCGTAAAAATTAGAAGCTCGTTAAAATATTAAGGTACATATGTTTAAATAGGTCATCTATCAAAAATTCAAATAAAACATTTTTTAGAAAAAAAAGTTACATTTTCTACCTAAAAATCACCAATGAACGTTATCTAAATCCTTTTTCTAAACTAGCTGGCCCGCCCGGCGTTGCCCGGGTCCTTATTAACAATATTAAACGAACTTGAAATTTGTATGATTTTATCATTAACTCGAAACATGCAGAAATGCATTTTCTGAAATACGTAGCCACTGACTGTGTGAAAAATCGGTTTAGAAAACAGCTAATGTTAAGCTCTAAAAATACTCAAAATGAGCGATGAAGAAACGCGGGAGGGAATATGTATCCAACGACTGCGTGATTTTTGTGTTAAAGTGTTGATATTTATCAAAAATCACTGTTAAGTCACGTAACTAATTATTTTTTTTTCACATAGAAATCCCAAGTGAAATATTTTGAATTTCAAACTAATTATATCACTCTTAAATCCGACTATACCATGAATGAAATCGATACTCGCTGGTAGCTAAAATGTTGGTATGTAGTGTTATAATTTCAGAGCCATTTAACAAAAGTAAGTGTTATTTTTAATCAAATCATGCGTAATGTTCACTAATCACTCTATGGATAAATTTCCTAACCGTAAACTTTTGTACCGTAACCATAACCTGCCTGTAACCTAACTTTGACTTAACAGTACCTTACCGTAAATTAAATATAACATAAATGTAACCTAGCAGCCTTCACTTTATTGTAACATATCCTTATTCTAACCATAACATAAATGCAATTTAACTTTAACCTAACTTTAACTTAACCGTGACCTAACTGTAACCTAACGGGAAATTAAATATAATCAAAGACTTACCGTAATGTAATTGCAACCTAAATGTTACCAAACCATATATTGGTTTCATGTCCGTGGAAATTATTTTGTCTTGTTCGGATCTGGTTATGATTCATTAGAACATTTTTGTCGGGTTCAGATTTCGTTCGGTTCAGATTATAGGTATTTTTTGATATTGAGTTTTAATGTTCGGGTCGTATTCATGTCCATGGAAATTATTTTGCCCTGCTCGGATACAGTTATGGTTCTTTGGAATATTTTTGTCGGGAACAGATTTGTTTCAATTAAGATTTCGGCTTTTTCTTCAAATGGAATTTTTGGGTTCGGGTTTTCTTGCGTGTTCACGGAAATTATGTTGCCTTGTTCGAATAAGAACATGCTTTACTGGAATATTTTTTTTCAAGTTCAGATTTGGTTCAGTTTAGATTTCGTGATTTTTTCAAAGAAATTTTTTTGGTTCAGACTCAGTTCATGTGAATGGAAATTTTTTGTCTTATTCAGATCCGGTTACGATTCTTTGGAATATTTTTTATCAGGTTCCGATTTGGTTCGATTCAAATTTCAGGTATTTTTTCAAATAGAATTTTTAGGTTCGGATCTCGTTCATGTTCACGGAAATTATTTTGTCACACTCGAATCCAGTTATGATTCTTTCGAATATTTTGGTCGAATTTAGATGTGGTTTGGGTCAAATTTCTGTTTTTTTCAAATCGCATTTTTTAGGTTCGAGTTGGGTTTATGTCCATAGATATTATTTCGTCTTGCTTGGATTGGGTTATAGTTCTTTGGAATATTTTTGTCAGGTCCAGATTTGGTTCAATTCACATTTCGGGTTTTTTCTTCAAATATAACTGTTGAGTTCGGGTCTTATTGCATGTTCACGGAAATTATTCTGTCTTGTTCGAATAAGGACATGCTTCACTGAAATATTTTTGCCAAGTTCACATTTCGTTCAGTTCAGATTTCGAGATTTTATCAAAGAATTTTTTTGGGTTCAGATTGGGTTCATGTCCATGGAAATATTTTGTCTTGTTTGGATCCGGGTGCATTTCTTTGAAATAGTTTTGTCAGATTCAGATTTGGTTAGATTCAAATTTCAGGTATTTTTTTGAATGGGAGTTTTAGGTTCGTATCGGGTTCATGTCCACGGAAATTATTTTGTCTTACTCGAATCCGGTTATGGTTCTTTCGAATACTTTGGTCAGATTTAGATGTGATTTGGTCAAAGTTCAGGATTTTTCAAACTGAGTTTTTTAGGTTTGAGTCGGGTTTTAAGACCTTGGAAAGTATTTTGTCTTGCTGGGATCGGGTTATCGTTCCCTGGAATATTTTTATCGGTTTCAGATTTCGTTCGAGTCATATTTCGGGGTTTTTTTTAAAGAAAATATTTAGGTTCGGGTCAGGTTTCATGCCCACGAAAATTATTTTTCCTTGTTTGAATCGGGTAATGCTTCACTTGAACATTTTTGCGGGATTCATATTTGGTTCGGGTCAGTTATCAAATCCATAGTGTTTTCCAAACAGAATTTTTAGGTCAGGGTCGGGTTTATACTCACGGAAATTTTGTGTATCACGGATCGGAGTCTGGTCTGTTTTTTTCTGGTTGGGATTGGGTTATGTTTAAATTAGTTTAAACATTAAGGTTATAATCAGTTTTGCTACTATTCTTTTTATGGCTATTTCTGATAGATAATTCACTTTGCTATTTGATAATTTATTATGGTGAATGAATCGTTTGCGGATACAAACAATTGTACGCCAAACAGCTATTTTATTTTTGTTTTAAAAACAAATTAAAGCCATATTACAATTTTAAATTTAGAAAAAAATTAAAAAATTAAAAAGAACACATTTAAATTTAATCAATGATTAAAAAAATAAACTCATAGAAAAGTGTTGTGTAATGTTTTTTACTGCAACACAGCTAATGACTCATACATTCTAATGTTCGAAATGCCAAAAATATGCGTACAACCATATAGTGAAAAGAAATTAATAGAGTGGCAGTATAATGTCTTGGGGTGACGCAAAAAATGTAACTCTAAAATCCGCTACATTAAGTTCAAATAAGCACCAACAAAACCATGTTCTTTGAAACTCCGATCAATTCAAACTGGTTTAAACCAGTATTTCTTTGTTTTTGTTTTTTACCTTTTAAACTGTTATTGAATAGATGACTAAAATTTCATTTAAAAAATAACGTTTTGTGCCATTATTGCCTCTAATACACGATCAGAATGCATGAAAGATACAATTAGATCAATCATAGGCAAGAATTATTTGATTATTTTTATCATATGACTTTGAAATATCAATATAGAAGCATCATTTAAGACTTTGCTTGAAAAATCAACATTCTTTCATTAATGTCTTAAAATCGTCTGCATTCTGAAATCTAGATTTTAGATTAATATTATTATTTAAGTGTTCATGCATGATTTTAAAAGAATCTTTTCATCACTATATTTTATATATTGACATGGAATTATTAATATGTTGTTAAATCATAAACATTTTTCATCTACGTTATAAAGTATTAAAAATTTCTGAAAAAAAAAGAGAAAACTTTTAGTAATACAATTTTTTATTTCAAATCATATGTTTTGAATATTTTATTTAATTTTGTTTTGACATTTAATTATTTTTAATTTTCCAATTTCAATTATTTTAAAAGCAAACATTTATTTTAATAAATAATACAATAGAAAAAACCATTTAAAATAATTACTATTTCTTCGGAAAATATGCTTCAGCTGTAATTCATTTCTTCCAATCCGTCTTATTAATACAAAATTGCTTCCTCGTGCTATATTTTGAGACATTAAAATTTCAGCGATAAATGGTTTCATATTGCAAACCTTTTTTTTTCGGTTTACTTCGCCACCATCTATATTTTTCCTCCGTGGCGTACAGCAGCTGTGATAAAAAAAATCCTCCTTTAAACTGACAGTTTGCCAGTCTATGAATTTTAAAGGTCAGTCCCAGTTTTTTAAATTATTTCTGCGAAAATTTCATGCAACCAACCAACCATAAGAGAATGAAAGGGAAAAAAGCTAAAAAAAGCGATTTTTTATGAGAGTGAGGTTTGGAATTTAATTAATTTCTCAGTTAATAAATAGAATTTTGAAATTCTGAGCGTCAGGTGCATCAGGAGAGATATTGGGCTACTTTCAGAAAAATTTTGAGCTTCGTACGTACCGTAGTTTTTGCTAACTATCGCAGACACACACACAGAGCGATTTGTTATTTTATTAATATAGATATTCATCCATCTGTCATTTATGATGAAAATATTTTCGCCTCATGAACATTGACTGAGTTGACGTACAGTATGCTTCTTCACTTAAGATATATTCCTTTTTTTACTATCAGAATAAGTGGATGTTTTTTCATGTTAACTATTTGGGTCTTTTAGGACAATAAATAAAAAACCAATAAAACGGCAATGAGAATGGCGGGATTGACGTGCCCGTATAGGGTAATTGTGGGACAGGAATGCGCACTTTAGTTATTCAGTCAGTCAAGTGTGCGCAGGATGTGCGAGAGCATGCAATATAAAAATGGAAGATTTTTACTTACAAACGTCACATTTGTTGTGACCGCTACTTGTAGAGTCTGTGCACTCTGCGCCACCATAATCTTCAAGAAAGGCACTTAATCCAATCTTCTTGAAATAGTTCTATGCAGATATCTGAGCATCCTGAACATATCAAGTTTTTCATCAGTACAATTTAAGGTTTTAATGCATTTATTTTTATCCTTTTTTTATTAATTTTTTAAACTTATTTCCGCAGCGTCATCCGCAAGCTGACTTTTGAGTGGTGAATTTTTCATAATTTATGGTCATTTTATTGAATTTTTTCAGCACAGATCATTATGGATATTTCAGTTAATTTGAAGTAAGATAAAGTTATTAACCGAAACATCGCGAAAGAGAAATTACATTTTTTGCACTCATTTCCGTAGATCACTCGCACATTAAATACATTTTTCCAATTATTCCCGCCAGTAATTATGCTCATATATTGAAATGAAATATAACCAATGTGACTAGCCAGTTCCACTTTCTTATAATATTATTCATGTAAATATATATATACTTTAACATGTTTAAGATTACAGATATGTTTAGATACAGAATGAGTAAAAAATAAATTAATAAAATTCAAGGAGCTCTGAATTCTGTATTTTTGTTTCGATTGAGATGAAATATAGTCTACGAATAACTTAAATTACACACTTATCATTTATTAAACATTTATTCATATATATTAATATATATATAATTTGTTTTATTTATCTTTTTCTTAGCAAAAAATTTTTAAGATGATACAACTAAAAAACTCATGTTATAAAAATATTTGAAATTCGAAATGCAATTATAATACGTCGAAATCATGTTCCGAAAAATCTGGAATTAAAATCTGAAACAATGTTTTGTAAAATTAAAATAATTAATGAGATTCTTTTAAGTAGTTGGCATTTATGTGCATTATTGGACCCGATCGGGGTTGATTGTGATTTGCATAATTTCCCAGTCTGTTCTTGAAGTGAATGTATAATTTGCGCTTTTAAATATTTTTGTAGAAATTTTTTCCAGACGAATTCCAGCAAGCTATGTTCAGTTAATAGAGACGGCTACTTAAAAATGCTAAGTGGCTACTTAAAAATGCTAAGTGATAAAATGATATTTAGCTCTTTGTAATATAATTTCTTTCATATAATAACTTTCATGCAAAACTGGACAGCTTCTGATATCATATCTTCAGTAATACAGGTTTTGACAAGCACATTTTGAGAAGAACGACTAATCAGCATTTAAAATAAAATTGCTTGCTACCCCTCAGCTACCAGACGTGACACTAGTTAATTTTTTGCTTTGAGAACACGCAATGCCTTGAGTCTACTGCAGTAGTCCATTTTTCATGGCGAGCCGTACTCCACGGTATTAACTGCGTTTAACTACATGCCTCAATTAAGCACTAAATTAATTACTAAATCTAAATCATTCTGGCGTCGATTAGCCATATAATTTATTTTTCTTAACTCGTAGCTATTTGACTAATAATAGCAATAATTTTTATATTTCGTGTTATTTAGTCTAGACATTTGTGAGTTCACTTGTGCAAAAAAAATGATCACGTTCGAATGCTTTATTATTTACTCACGATGGTAAGCAAATGGTTTCTACACTTGATCTTTAGGATAGGTGAAATTATTTAGTGCCTCTTAGTAACATTCAAGTACTCGGATGAAAGCTCTTTACGCAGAATCGACATAGAATCTTCAGAAACCTCTCACATCCTAAAACAGTTTTTCGCATTTCCTGAAAAATGATTTTTTTAGTTACGACACTTACGTATCAAGACTGCGATATGTTACACGCCACTTTATATATTAAAAAAAACTTTAACTGTCACAATAATGGTGACGTACGATTTTCCCAAATTAATACTAGAAATCGTAAATTATTTTTTCATTTACGGCCATACTAAAAGAAGCAGAAAAGAATTCATCTCTCAACAATCACGGTAAATCTTAAAAATAACTAGAATAAGGAATTCCACTTGTTAAGAATTTAGTAGCTCCCCATATGGAAAAGTGTACCTATAAACATTGGTAGAAGGAATTCATATTTTAGTTTCAAAAATAAAAAAATTAAAAAATACGCATCCGCTGAAGAAATCCACATTGACAATCCATTCTCATGTACAGATAAGTTTGCATTTGACGCCATTATCGCAGAATAATACACAGTTTCAACAAAAGAGCGATACAATATCACCGCAGAAACTCGAACTGCACCTCCCTTCTCTCCCAAAAAATTCCTATGCCTTTATTGTTTGTAATATTAATGTAGATATTTAAAATTAAATATAATTTATAATAACTCCATGTTTAATCAGAAATCATTTATTTATAATTTTTCAAAATTTTTTCACTTATTGCAACAAAATGGCAACAAACTAATCTCTAAGAAAAGTCTACTACTTTCCAATGAACTTTTTTTTTTTGCTTTTAAAAATGGAGAAAAGGTAAAAAATGCAGTACTTAAATTCCTAAAATTGCACAAAAAATCTTAAAAAAAAAAAAAAATCTACTACAAAAATAAACTGAGATGCAGTTTCAAAAGAAATTGATTTTTAATGCATTTTTTTTTCCTATTCGACAGTATAAAACTTGAAAATGGACGATTCTTTGAACTTAAAAAAATCACAGTAGAGATTATATCGCACAATGATACATTTTACGACTGATTTATATGGCAAATCGTTACTTTTTAAAGACGACACTTTAATTGCTGGACGAAAGAAATAGCATATCGGGGTGAAACCAATTTTCTTTGTGCTTTTATAAAAAAAATTTCTCATTTTTTAGGATCTAGATTTCACTAAATAACAATAATATTGTTTAAATATAAGTTTAAGCTGTACAAAATTAGCATAGGCACAGAAAAAATAATATTACACTTAAAATATAACTTTTTAAAATCATATCTAGCATAAAAAATGTATCCTGTGTTACCAGACAGCACTTGCTGAATTTATGATAGAAATACTTTAACAAAAAATATAATTTTTATATTTTACTTTAGCAAAGATGTCCTTTAGGTCAAAACAATTCATATAGAAAGATGAATGATAAATTATTAAATTTTAATCATCATTGCACGCGCAATTAAGTTAAAGTTCCTAATTATGACTTATTTTAGTTTTAAAGAAAATATTTTTTTAATTGAATTTAAAGTACATAAAATATTTTTTGTTTTAAATACATTTGTTTTAAATACGTTTATTATCGGTTTAGAATTATTAAAATAAAGTAGAAAAATTCATGTATCAGAAGATACAAAAATTTATAAGATGTAAACAGACTAACTTTTCAGCAACTAACAAAGACATATTGAATAAAGATGACAATTTTATTTTCCAAAGATATTTCCACAAACGTTTAATGCCGCAATTATTTTTCAAATACTTCAACAATGAAAGGAAACTTGTAAAATAATCTGTTTCCTTTCTGTATTACAGTAGGCATAGTCAAATTTTTTGGATCTGTTCGAACTGTATGTACGCAATATCATTGTCATCTAATCTAAAAACAGATAATGTATCATAGAGAGCTTTCAAAAACATAATTTGCACTTCATAAACTTCTTCTAAATGACCTTGTGTAACAGCTATATAGTAATACTTCTTTTTTCTTTTTTTTCAGTTGCATATTCTACTAGTATCTTTGTTCTTTTAATTATTTTATTTGATGCCATTTCTGTAAATTCTTTTTCTTCAGAAGTGGATTCAAGAACTTGAGAAAACTCAGAATTTAAAATTTTCGATTCCGTAGAGGTTTCACTAATGTATACTTCATTATCATTTCCTACAGTTTTTTCATTATTGCAAAAATATTCAATCGGGAAACTCTTGTACTCGAAACAAAGACACCGACCTCGTTCTTCTGACATCTCTATACTTGATGACTTTAAGGTTTTGTACTATAATATTTTGATGTATGTTTATAGTATCCTTTACAGTAGGCAAACCATCAGGTACAGCTTGTTCTTTTTTGTTTTCTTGAAAGACATTTTTCGATCTGAAAAATACCCCAAATAAATACTTACTAATGCAAAGTAAAATACAAACGAATGATAAAAATGATAGGTAAATTTGGTACTATGAATAAATATATATATTTTTATTGCCATAAAAAATCTATATTCAGTTATAAAATCTAACCTCTGTTTATGTAACGTCTGTTACCAAAATATGGTAACAGAGGTTACATGGAAGGAAAAGTAATTTTATTTCTTAAATAATAATATTCTAAAAAATTGTTATGTTACTTAAATAAACTCATTTTACTTAGATTTTTGTGATTTAAAGAGAAATTTTATTTTTAAAACATCATTTAAATCTAAAATTGGAGCAACTGAAGTTACAAAGAGAAAACGCACTCACCTTAGAGCTTGATATCACTGCTCCATACTCTAAACATGTGGCAGACAAAGCGAACATGGTACTTGTATTCTCTTCTAGAAAGTTCTTTGAGCAATATAGATTAGTAGCAATCTATAATAGACAAAATTTTTATTACTTATTCTGCTAAATGTAAATAAAGAAACAGAGGTTACATGTTCATCGACAAATGTTAAATTTAACTTATGCAGTTAAAAAAATACATATCTTAATTCATTATTACAAATTTATAAAACTACTATATTTGTTAATTAAATAAAAATAGATAAATATTGTTTCGTTCATAATATTTAGAATTGTAATGTGTTTGAAGTTTGTTTTCTAGTCATTTGGACAGCTAAATTTCATAGATAAGAATGGATAGATTGCATAAATTGCGCAATAATTACAATAAAATTGGCTAGAGAAAATTTCAGAAACTAATTAAAAATAGTTTTTTCTGAAAGATGGCATAAAAAAATTTGGAATTTCTTTCTATATTTAACGAAAAAAATTAAAGTTTTGGACACGAAAAGCACCTGCATTTTTGGTTTCACCCATCGGACGCTAGAAAAGATTTTAGTTAATTATTCAGTATTTTAAAAATCTCTAAATTTCTTTCTGTATCCATATTTAAAAGAATATATTTTAACATATAAAGTTATTAAATCTTTTAGATTTTTAAATCACAAAACATTAAAAAACACACCTTTTACATATAAATATTCCAATAAACAATTTTATTTTACTTGATAGGCGTAAGGAAAAATTAAAAAGAAATATTGACACGTTTCGATTCGATCTTATAAGAACCATAATCATAATGAAATAAAAATAAAAATACGAATCGTTTCTAACATTTCGCATTTTTACCTATCAAGTAAAATAAAACTGTTCATTGAAAATAATATATTTTTAAATATTTTATATGAAATTTTAAAGAAGTTAAATTTTCTATTTTGTTAAAATGGTTAAATACAAATTTCAATGAATATTCATTCTCCAGGAATTATCTTCATTATTAACACAATCTTAATCACTTTATTTAAGATACTTGCATTTGAATGACTTAATATATACATATTTTGAATTTTATTTGAAACATGCCTTTTCTTTTTCATGGAGTCGCTTATTTATCACAGTACAAAATAACCTCCAATGTATTCATCATAAATATATCGTCATTAAAATATTGAATGAATAAATAGTATATCGTTTAGAGAAACTCAGTTGACATTTATAAAGAAAATAATTTAAATTTCCAAAATGGGATAATTCAAATGAAGTCTTTATTTTATGTACTTTGAAAAGTTCACTGATACAAGAATTCAAGATAAATAATCCTTAAAAAATGCTTCTAAAAGTAAGAAGGTAACATGGTCAATGTTATACCATTTAATGCTAAATGTTTATTTATTGAAATAAAAAAAAGGAAACTTAATATATGTTTTGGGTTATTCAATACTATTTTGTACTACTTAGCAATGTTATAAATTACATAGTTTATCTTATATTTTAGAATGACTTTAATTTTCTTTAAAGCATTGAAAGATTTCCTTTATACCCAATTATTTTAAATCAGTAGATATTTACGTTTTTATACAACATTGAAAAAAAAATTACCTCATCAATATTAGACATTTGTTAAATAATACTATTTGCTATACATTAGGGTGGAGCGAAAAAAAATTTTTTTTGAAAATCAAAAACGGGTAGGTGCCAAAAGTTGCTTTTATACTATTACATCAACTGTGTGAAATTTTACCGCTGAAAAAAAATGGCTTGAGTCTGCGCTTTTGCTCCAAAAATCGAAATTTTGGGTAAAATTTGTCATTTTTTGACATTTTTTTCAAAAAAAATTAAAAAATTCCTACAGAGCTGGTTAGTATTTAAAAGTGTTGCTTATATCTTTATATTTATCTGCTTAACATATTTAAACTATAAAACAATATCTGTAGTCTGTATAATTGGAGCAAATCTGACAACTTTTTGTGAAAAATCAGCGTTAACCTCTCTACTGGAGCATACAACGAAATGTTGTTTTGAATGCATTTCTTACCTAGTTGCTTTCAAAACTACTGTGTATATAACTCATAGAGGTGGTTGAATTATCCCACCCGTCTCAACCATCCAATCATCTAGGCCCAGTGTTTTATTTATGTACTGAACTGTTATTTTTTTCCCGAAGACGAGTATAAGTTTTCTATATATCAAATTAATTTATCTCTTCTTTATATTCACTGACTTTGGATGATTTGGATCATGCTGGTGTGACCTGCTGCACGTATATTTTTATACCATGTATAACAGAAGAGAAGCTGAGCAATGTATTGGGTATGTTCTTAATTGAACCTATTCAGCAGTCTTCATTAAAATTTCATGCAATTAGTACATTATAATTGGAAGTTTTGTTATCACAGCATTCTTTCAATCAATTACATTTTATATGCAATGATTTGCCTAAAAATTGATTGTATGAATTTAATTTCTAGTATGTCATCATTTATTGAACCTATTACATTGAATATATGCTGAGAAGTTAGCTGTTTAATATTATAACGATTGTCACAGAGGATTGCAAACAAAATTTGCAAAAACTACTTGTTGTAAAACAACAATATTTCTAAAGAAGTTTTAGTATGCTTTATGTCGTTACCTGTGTTGTTCCGTAGTCTAGTAATTTCTAATAAGATTTTAGATCTATTATTTAGGTGTGTAGTACATTTGGTATAAAACATCCCGCGGTATAAACTTGGATTATACATTTTGTGAGTGAACATATAAACTCTGATTGACAATCTGTGCTTATATAAAGCGGAAATTTTTGTTAACTTTATGAGCTGTCTTTTGTGTGAGATGTTTTCTAAATTCCTATTCCCCATTCCTTCTGAGAAATGGCTTTCCTTATGAATTAGCTTTGCAATCTGCGACAGAAATTTCTAGTCTGTTCTGAGTATCTTTTTCTCAATTTGAGAAGATAATTTTTCAAAATTATTCTCTATTTTATATATATATATATATATATATATATATATATATAAAAATTGCAATAGGAAGTGAATAGTACGCAGACAAAGATTTTCCTTATTGATCCGGTGAATCCATGTAGCTTAGAACGTTTTATATCGACTTCTCAAATAATTGACGCAGAGGAAATTCACTGGAGTTGAAGTAGCGAATGATTCAATATTATACACAATTCTAAGCTTCCCCCATACAAAATGGCTCACAGTGACAAATAAAATTCTCCTAATTTTAAATGAGCACTTATAGTCGATTAGAATCCGTACATTCCCTCATAAAGTACTATGCATTATAAGTTTATGCCCAGGACATTTCACCATCAAATGTTGTCCGCTCATAAAAAGGGGATCTAAAAGTTAATAGGAAATTACCTAGATACGAAAACACTTAGAAAACGGCATAAAACTAATGCAAAAAAAAAGTTATTTACAACAGCGGTTGCTTTACACATGGAGAACAAATTTTCATTGCAATTCTCTCTGACGATCACCATTACATGAAACAGCTCGCTTCTCAACATATAAAAAATGCAAAAGTAGAATAAATGATGGCATACTTATAGTTGAAATATCTGAAATCATCTTTGAAGCAAATCATTACGTAAAAAAAATACAATTGACTAGAAAAATGTTGTGGTAACAGAACTTCCAATCACTATTCATCAACTGAATGTAAGTTTGATAAATATAATAGATGGCCGAATAGATCCCTTTAATAATATTCCCGTGCATTACTCTGCTTGTCATTTTTTTATATAAACTGTAAAAATATACATGAAGATAGTTACAGCAGCATGTGGATGCAAAGAACAGATGAACAAGGTGGAAGCATCGAAAACATGCCAAATTTTTATAAAGAAAATCACAAATCAATGTATAAATAAAACACTGTACTAAGATGATCGAATAGTTGGGCCGGGTGGTATAGGAAATATAGCCACCTCCACGACGCAAGTCCAAGGTAGTTTTGAAAACAAGAGCTGTATTAAAAACAATAATTCGTTGTATGACCCAATAGAGTGGTAATGCTGTTTTCTTACTAAAAGTTGTCTGTTTTGCTCCTGCTAAAGGGAATAAACATATTGTTTTATAGTTTAAATATGTTAAGCAGATACATATAAAGGTCTAAGCAACACTTTTAAATACTAACCAGCTCTGTAGGAATTTTTTAATTTTTTTTAAAAAATGTCAAAAAATGACAAATTTTACCCAAAATTTCGATTTTTGGAGCAAAAGCGCAGACTCAAGCCATTTTTTTTCAGCGGTAAAATTTCACACAGTTGATATACTAGTATAAAGGCAACTTTTGGCACCTACCCGTTTTTGATTTTCAAAAAAAAATTAATTTTTTTCGCTCCACCCTACTATACATGTATTAGATAATACATATTTTACATCAGTTTTGGATTTGTTCTTTACATATTAGCAAGAACTAATTCTAAAATAACGGACTTTTAGGTCTTCAGTATAGAGAATATGATTTATTAATATTTATATCTTTGTAATTTAATACTAGAAATATGATCTGCATTTAAAAAAAATAAAAGAGGGAATAGAATGCAATATTTTAAAATTATTTCACGCTAATTTAAAAAGCATTACGAAAGACAATTTTAACAAATGCAGTTTTCTTTTTATTAATATTCAAAAACATCTTCTCAATACCTATTTTAGAAACAGGGGATTTTTTGTCACATCTGTCATTTATTTATTTCTCCTTTAAATTCTGGTATAGTTTAAAGGTTCGTACCTTAGATATATCAGTATTTCTCCCTTGTAATGGTGCAATCATCGAAGAAAATCCTCCAATATTTTCACAGAATATTCATCCGAGCAGTGCCAATTTTTTCCACAGAATGTTGAAGACCTCTCTTGGGTAATCTCCCATTCACAATTCATTTCGTACAACCTTTTTATTTTTATGTTATGTGCATAGTGCTTTATACACAGCGTAATCCTTTAACCTGGAATATTTTAATCTGAATTTCGTATTTAACGATGTTTTTATTCGCAAGTCTGTAATGTGTTATTTTAATGGAAAATATTTACAAACAGCATAATTCAGAACAGTTTCATTCTTGAAGATGGTCCTATGATTGTCAGCTTAGTTAAATATATGTTGTAAAATGAATTCTAAGAAACATTTACTAAGAAAATAAATACAATTGAAGTCAGAAACTTCTTTAACGCCTCTAGAAACCGTTAGCACACATTAAAAAAATATATATACTACGTGAATAAATACGCCTTAAGATCATTATGTCTAAATGAGACGCAATATTTGAAATAATTTTGTTGCATTTACGGTTTATTTAACTTTTTATTAAATAAATACATATTTTATTAGGCAGCAAATTACTAAATGCTGTAAGTTTAGTTCAAAAGTTACTTCATACAAATTGTAGTAAAAATCTTACACATTGAATTTAGTGAAATTTAATCCCATAAATGCTAAGATAATCATGACGCAAAATGATGACAAACGTATGGACTCCTCTTGTAAAACAATGTATGCCAAAATCTAATTCACAATAACCATTTTTTAAAGTCTAAATGGATAAGAATCTGATAGTTTTCTAACTAGAAAAATGCAGATATAGCTCTTAAATAAATAATGAAAATCGCATAAATGCAGATCCATCTTTTGGGAAATTACACATAAACACCAATTACATATGCTAAGATATATGTAACATTCAATAAATTAACCTTTTATAAACGCAAAAAGGAATTGTTGTAGTAATCGTAAAGTCTTCGTCAGATTTTGGCTGTATGTGTGGTTGGAGTGAGAAATAAGTTGAAATATGAATCACGTCCTTAATCTAATTACACATTTTTTGATGCATAAAACCCCAATGCGTTTTTCGTACATTTCAAACGTTCACAATGTCTAACATTATTTATTTGAATGATATTCATCGCATTATGAGGGAATTACAAAACATACCTAAATTTAATTAACGATTGTAGGAAATAAATCAAAAGCTTATCATAAAGTTCTCTCAAGCCCACCTATTTCCATTCTTTTCTCAATTCATTTCTTAGAAGAAAAATTACTCTTACCATATCAACAGGACTTGAATTGGAAAAATCCACGAACTGGAACGCTATTTAAAGTTATTATTCACTCAGAAATTGTTTTGAAAGAATAGACAAGTTTCTTTCAAACCATGCAAAAGTAATTTTTAAAAATGCATTCAAGATCCTAAATATTGTAATTTGCAATAAATATGGCTCAAGATTTTATTCCTATATTTCCTTCAAACGTCCGATTCTGATAGTATGTGATAAAAAAAATTTCCTGATTAGCTTTTGGTGTATATCACCCGACATACGGCGCTGTTATGCATTTTTTTTAAGATTTTGCAATTACTCGATCTGAAAAACTAATACAGAGTTTTTCATATAACTTCAGATCCAGTTATAAGTTGACATACGTTGTTTCTGACTAGATTTAGGTTTAAACCATCTAATCGGTGACGCTGCTATGCTGCATTTTTCAGGAAGCATTAATATGCATAAGACAGAAGAGTGTTTTGAGTTTGCCACATCTGACTAGTTTACTATATTTTAGTACATGAATCGTGTTTTATGAAAGTATCAGAACAATAAATTTACTTTGAATAATTATGCCTGTATAATTTATAAAAATGGAAAGTTCATTCCCAATGTAAATTACGTTTCATTATGATAAAATGCATTTTTAATTTTTAAAGTTTTCGCGTTATTTTTTATGATATTCTCCTTTTCGAAGTCCTAATCTCCTCTTAAATAAGTGAAAACTAAACAAAATAATAGTAATAAAAACGTACAATTTAATAACTAACTGTTTATGCAGTTTATTAATTCTAGAAACTTTTCCATTTTCCTATAAATCTCTTCTTTGAATACTGTACAGAATTTTAATCCCACATAATGAAACATGGAATTTTATTTCAAAAATTCTTCTTTCATATTATTTTTTGGATGGAATAGTAACTTTAACTTTAAATTATTTTGCTAAGTATTTATTTTTGCATGCTTTTATTACGAAAATATATTCGTTCCATTTCTTAAAACTCCGATAGTTAACAAATATATAGACATTTAATTAACTAGGAAAAATATATATGTGTTTTAATTAATTAGGTATCCAGAAAAATTGGTCAAAATATTAAAATTCTTTTTCTTGCAAACAACAGCATGTAGCAGCTTAGAAAGAAAAAAATATATAAATCAAATGGATTATTTTTTTTTAATCCAATTAATTTGCAAATATAATTTCATTTTTGACACAGTACTAGATTTCTTACCTCTAACAAAAATAAATAAATAAATAAATAAATAAATAATTGCTTATTTAAAATTTTATGAAACATGCGAATTCGAAAATGTTGATTGTGTGTCTTTCTTCTTAAAAAAACATGGTATACTTAATTTTTTTAGATATTTAATAAGAATCAACTACAAAATGCGCCAATCTGCTAAATAAAAATGTTAAAATTAACCGCCTTATTAAATAACTGAATATAAAAATGTACGCCATGTAAATATTTTATTCTGAAATCAAGCAAATTGACATTTGAATCTATTAAAATTGTTAAATGTACGTATGTGGTATTTATGTGAACATTCTATTATTTAATAAAAAATTATATTTTTCAAAATACAAAAAAGATTTAACAGATCATTCAAATGACATTGTACAACTGATTAATAGTTACAAAAAAGCTTCCTTGAGCCTTGCATTAAAATCACCAGCCACAATTATGGCTGAAATCTAAAGATGACTCAACTGCTCACTCTACTTTTTTCACAATTCTCACTAGAAAAATCATATTACTTGAACCCTTGTCTAACATCTTTTATAGTTCCACAGATATTTTTTATTTTTCCTTACATTATCTTTTACTGTTCCATACTTTATCTTTTATTCCAGGCATTTTCGGTCATCCTGACGTTTATGGTGATGCTGTCAGTTACTTCTTATAAAAAATTAAACACAAATTCAAACAAATAATCAGATAATTATAACAAGAAAAATCTCCCATTTTGCAAAGTTTTTTTTTTTTTTTTTTTTTTTTTTTTTTTTTTTTTTTTATCGGGTTTACGGCTGAAATTAGAAAATTAGTTAAAACGTTTATAGCATATAGCTTGCTAAATTTTATCTTGGTGGAAAATTCCCGAATTCCTGGTTTTAGCGGTTAGCTCGTATATTTACATTTGCATTTTCCTACACACAAATATATAAAAAAGTGGAAGACTGAGAGCGGGAAAATACAATCGTAGGCAAGCGAATCAGCATCTATAATCGAGTTTTTAGAAGTTTTTCACCAAAATATGACTTGGCAGACGCATTGCGTTTTAATATGCGAATCGAGTTTCATATGCGAAATGAGTTGATTGTCTCTGCCGCCATCTCCGGTGAAATGTTTAACTTTCTATTAGAAAATAAATTGACTACAAATGAGAAAAAAAATTTTTTGCTATCACTACACTGTAAAAAAAAAAAAAATGTAAATTTACGGTACTTTACCGTAATTTCTCCAGGAATTTTGCGGAATGTGTCACGTTTTACACATAAATGGTCAACTCCGATAATTTTGTGTGTTTTACAGACAAAAACTGTTAATATAATGGCAAAGTCCGTTCATATAGGTATAAATCCGTTTTTATGGACATTGTCTGGAATCTCTGCTGCACCTTTTTTTCAGTGTAGAGAACATTACTTTAGAGGAATTTATGGGAAAATACTTATTTGAGTTAGATTTTAGCAGCCCATGACTGGTTAGGTGTCAATAACTGGGGATTTCCCCTTAACTTTTGCTTTTTGCTGTAGTATATATGAGCGGTTACGATTTATTAATATTTTCATGCCCATTGCTTAAAATCTATTTGTTTTCGTTTATGTACATAAATATAATTAAGATTTAATTTATAATAAAAATATGATTCATAGATTGGTTAAATATTAAATAGATTTATATATTTATAAAACAGGAATTTGATAATAAAAATTTTTAAATAAAATACATTAACTATTAGATAAAATATATTTATGCCATTACTAAATTAAGATTGCACGTCTGTCTTAAGAAAAACTTCGTTTCTTTAATTCGAATTATTGTTAATATATTAAATTATTAAAAAATGTGTATGATTCTTAAAATAAAATTTTTGGTAGGCTATAAACTTTATAAATGTTTGATTAACCTCTTTTTATCGTAAACTGATGCATAAGAACAAAAATAAAGCAGAAAAAACTGATATATGAATTGAAATTTTTAATGGAAAGAAAAAAAAAACAAGTATTTTTTTATTTAGTTTTTTTCAGATTTTTCATTCAATTTGTCTTTTTCAAATATATATTTTTTATATTGGTTGAATTTTTCAATTAATTTGAATGCACGCTATCAAACTTTAATTGCATCAGTAAATAAAATTTCACTAGGAAGTTTAAAAGCTTTAGGAGTCTAACCATCTTACCCTGAATCATCTACCGAATCAGTATGATCTGATGGGTTTGGTAATTACTTGATTTGCAACAAATTTCGAACTGATTACTAGTTCCTACATATTCAGTAAGTGTAATGATTTCTCAGTTGAATTTTCGTGTCACGTAGGGAAATTCTGCTTCGAGTTGTTATCATAATCTTGTGCATGATTTCTCGCTAATCTGTAAATCCCGCGATGTAAAAGCAATTGATTATCGTTACTTGTTTCACACATGGTGCATAATTCATTAATTTTCGGTACCAGCACAGTCTATATAAGAAGAAATTATTGTTTATAAGAGTCCCTCTATCATGGTACTGCAATCTTTTTTTTCTTCATTTATATATTTTTTATTCGTATGCAAGTATTCTAATACGTTAATACAACTTTTTCTTCATAAACATGTTAATCGCATATTTTTTGTTCTTACTTGCACATTTTTGTGATGCAATAGGGGAAATATTTCCAGTGTGGATAAAATTTTTTCAGGAATAGGTAAAGTTTCTACCTATTCTTGAATAGGTAAAAAATCTAAATATGTTTCTTTTTATGTTTCATTTTATAAATTTAATTATTATTTTGAAGTAATTTGTTTGATAAACATAAGTTTGGATTAAAAAAATAGTTTTAAGACTAATTACAAATTAAGATTTTTTGAGATTTTAGGTTGTACAGCACTGTAAAAAAGCTGCAGCAGAGATTCCAGACAATGTTCGTAAAAGGAACGGACTTTCTTTTCCTATATCAACGAACTTTGTTCTTACATTAACGGTTTTTGCCTGCAAAACACAAAACATTACGGGAGTTGTGCGTTTATGTGAAAAAAGTGTCATATTCTGGAAATTTTCTGGATAATTCACGGTAAAGTACCGTAAATTTACATTTTTTAACACTTAATACAATTGAAATTTTGTATTAACCAAATTTAATGGGTCATACGGAAAGACCTGGAATAAGAAAGTTTAATGAATAGCATAAGAATCTATTTTTTTTGTGTGTGTGTAACATTTTTTGGAAACTGGAAAATTGAATTTGAAAAATGTCTCTATGTTTATTAGTTAGGTAGTTAAGAATGTGGTGTTTGACAGGCTCTAAAAAATAAATTCCCAGACGTTCTGAAAAATTTGTATTGTAAAAAGATAAAATCTGAAAAGGCTAGTTCTGATGATTATGTTAGTTGACGCAAAACACATTAATAGCTGCGCTACATTGCTCGCAATGATGTACCAAGCATTTTCGTCTTAGAACTCCTTAATAGTTCGTCAGATCTGATCGTTTTCTTTCGATTTTTGATTTCAAAATTGCCTTTTGTGAACAGATATTTTTTCAAATTTATCATCGGATTTGACGGCAAAAAATTGATAATAAACAACTTCTTTATAGTCACACCACGCACAAAGCTCTATTTTTGGAGACAGGCCTCCCTCGATATCCATTCATGTGGTTCATTTGAATCAGTCTATGATATTTTCATGATAACAATATTGTAAAGTATCTATTTCCCATCTCTAATAAGGATCCGTTTGAAAAAAATATAACTTTTTCATTTCATTTCAAAAAGAATCACAAGCTACGTCATACGCTATTAATACGAGAACATTCTGCGGTGTTAAAGTATGGGATAGTCACACATTAAAGTGGTTTATTCTGGAATACTTAATATATGTGACAGTTCATTAGACATAAATTAGAGGCTAAAATTAGATTGTGTCAAGAGCACTTCCTTTACAGATGAAGGTCCTCCAGAACTAGCACAAACTTTAAGACTAAAATTTCAGAATTTTAAGCTTCTTATACCATCTTACAATTATATTATCTGAAACAGCATGTTGTCTACATAAAGCACAAATTTTGCGAGCAGTCGGACAAACCTTTTTTTATCTTTTTTGTAAAAAAAAATATATCATTACATTACGAAAATTAACATTTTGTTGTTCTATACTTCGCACTGTAATAAAACAAAAATTATTCAAGAGTAAAAGCGAAAATCACGCAGCGCAATCATAAGTGTTTGCATATATATTTTTGGATCATTCAAGATCACGCCATTTTGTAGTAACAACCTAAATGGAGAAAAATGAGTATTTCTTTGAAAAATTGCAAAATTTTTGGGATAGCCCATAAGTACATAGTGAGTACATTCTGTGTTTAAATTGCATATTTTTAGACACCTTAAATATAAATACAATTGTAACATAAAGTTTTTAAAAAGTAATCATTGCATATAGACCGTGTTAAATGGTACATGCAATAATAACAACATGCATTAGTTTTTATTTTTGTCTATATTATTTTATTTAAAATGATTAATTTCATTAAGAATAAATCATTTAAAAAACAGTTTCCAATTGTTCATTTTATAATTTCTTTAAATATTTCTTTTTTTCGAAAAGGTATGGTCATATTATTATATATTCCAAATTTATTCATTTTATGAGTAATGTTACCGAATTTACTCTCTGTAAACTGTCATTTATTCTTTGCCATAAACCATAGTTCTGACATTTTATTGATATAGAAATCAACGAATGAGTTTCAAATCTACTTATTTCTCCAAATTAATCCCTCTTCTTCTTTAATCTGATTATCAAGAGAAATTTAATTCTGTGTATGGCTATTTATTTTAACCTCTTCAGTCCCTGAGTACCCAAATGGGTACATCAGTTTTGTCCCATTTTATTAATGATACTCAATTATAAATGAAATTTCGATATAAGAATAACATGTTTCGAATTCTAAGATTCGAGCTAATGAAAATAAAACAAAAAACTCACTCTGAAGTCGAACGAGAGAATAAATAATTCAGTAATAATTAAAAATATTGTAATAATCGCCAGTAGCGAAGAGGTTAAGCAATATTTTCGTCGCACATTCTTTAAGTAAAATTCCCTTAGAATGAATTATTTTTTATTACGAAACATGCTTAACATTTCTCCTCAAACTGTAAAAAAAAATAAATAAATAAAAAATAAAATCATTAAATTTACGGCAACAACTGCTAACAGCAACGTTGCCAACAGTTTTTGCCTTTAAAATTGCAGTAAAATAAGATGTAATAAAAAACTTTACATTTAATAATTGCAGTTTTTTACGGCAAAAACTGTTGTTAACATTGCTGCTGGCAGTTTTTGCCGTACATTTAACTGTTTTTTTCTTACAGTGCGGATAGATTGTTAATTTTGTTCGATAGAAATTTATTTCAAAATTCTATTAAATTAAAGATTTTTAAATACCTATACATTTTCTTACCTCCTTTACAGATGATAGACCTCCAGAAGTAGCATCAAGTTCTAGACTAAAATATACGGTCTTAAACTTCCGAAACCACTTTCGAACTGTGCTACTCTGTTAAAACTCTTGCTCTAGTTTAAGCCAAATTTTGGTGCTCAGTAGCTACCACAATAAAGGGGTGAAATCTCGTACTAACTTTTGGAGCTTTCTATTTCAACATCTTTCCAACTTTTGGAGCTATGCTTCAACAGGAGCTCCAAATATTGGTTCAAGATTTTACCATCTCACAACGAAAGCTATTGAGCACCAAAATTTGATTCAATTTAGGACAAGATTTTTAACAGTGTATCTGAAACAGCGCTTTTTCTAGATACAGCACAAATTTTGCGAGCGATGGAATTAGCATTTTTGCCCTTTTTTGTAAAAAAATAGCATTAAAAGGGGGAACTTAACATTATGACATTTTGAATCTATACACTTAGCACTATAATGAAACAAAAATTATTGGACAGTAGAGCTATAATCATACAGCGCAGTCAGAAAAGATTGAATATGCATGTGCGGGTCATTAAAGATCACGTCTTTAAGTACACTGTAAACAATATCCACTAAATGTACGGCAAAAACAGCTTGCAGCAATGTTGCAAGCCGTTTTCGCCGTAAAAATTACAGAAAAATTAAATGTAATAAAAATTACACCTAAATTTATTCTAATTTTTACGGCAAAAGCTGCTAGCAATATTGCTACCAGCAGTTTTTGAAGAAAATTTAACGAATTTTTTTTGCCCCAGTAGTACATAACTGGGGAAAACTGAGCTTTGAAAAACCGCAGAACTTTCCAGAAGACGCAATAGTATACACTAAGTACATTATATGTTTAAATTACAAGATATGTTTAGAAACCTTATATATAATCACAATTGCGACATAAAGTTTTAAAGAAGTAACCATTGCATACAGTCAGTTTTAAATTGTACATATAAGAATAACAATATAAAATTTGTCTTCATTTTTGTATGTATTATATTGTTTAAAATGATTAATTTCATTAAGAATAAATCATTTAAAAAATTATTTTCCTGCTAGTAGTTTTTGCCGTAAAAATTGCAGTAAAATTATATGCAAATTTTTTATTGCGTCTAATTTTACTGCAATTTTTACAGCAAAAACTCCTGGCAACATTGCTGCCAGCAGTTTCGCCGGAACCTTAACGGATTTTTTATACAGTGTTTCTATAAAAAGCAATAAACATGCCATTATATATTACTAAATTGTTCATTTGATGAATAATGCTACCGAATATATTCTCTGTAAACTTGCATCTATTCTTTTCCATAAATCATAATTCTGACCCTTTACTGATTTAGAAATCAGCGAACGAGTTTCAAATCTACATATTTCTCGAAATTAATCCCACTTCTTCTTTAATCTGATTATCAAGAGAAATTTAATTCTGTGTATGGCTATTTATTTCAAGCATTTGTTAGTCGTACATTCTTTTAGTAAAATTCTCCTAGAATATTTAATAAAATCCTTTTTATTATGAAACATACTTAATATCTCTGCCTAAATATATTATTAATTTCCGAATTCTATTAAATTAAAAGTTTTAAATACATATATTTTTAACGTGGCATTTGATTAACTTTCAAATGTAATTATGATTTTTATATTGTGCATGTCTGAGAAGGGGAGGGGAAGAAGCAATATAATAAAAAGCTAGATAAATTAACCAGAATATTGAAACTGAAATTAGTTTATTTATGACAATTTTGTCTTTAATTGGTTCATAACAAGATATTTACATTTAAGTATACATTTTTCAGAATATGTAAATTATATTTTTAAGGCCTTTTTACGAGTCACCAGAATTTTTTACTTCAGGCAATAAATTGTATTCTGCAGTGAAGAATAAAAAAAATAGATGGTGCGATGATGTACTTTTAAATCAAGATTATTCGTGAATTAATATACTTATGTTAATCAACTTCTTTGGTATAATAATTCGAATTTTAGCAGCCCGTTGTGGTACGATAATTCTTTACCGAATCCAAACTTTTCATTTTTATTATTATATGTCTTTATATTTCTTATAGTATCAATGACTTTTTTCCCAGATCAAATTACTGACCTCATTTGAAAATGGAAGAGTTTTTTTTTTTCCCAAATATCTCAGGGATACATTAAATGAATAATGTATTTATATATTTGTAACAACTTTTAAGTAATTATATGTATATTTTAAACTTTATATTAATAACAAGATCTTAATTCTTTCAAAATATTATTAGTGTTTATATACAGTGATTTATCTCATTGAAATATTGTTAACAAGTTGAAGACTAAATTTCAAACACATTTCTTTTCGTTCTCTATCCAATTCCGTTTTTTTAAAGAAACAATTGCTGTTATTATTATACTTTTTAAAATAAACAATGTAATAATTTTGACCATGAGTATTTTGATCACTTTTATAAAGTAATTTCAAACTACATAGAATGATCTACATTAGGCAAAAATGTATAATGTGCTTTTGATCCAGAGGAATGCAGTATAAATATCTTCTTTTGTAATTGTTATGTCCCAGACCTGTGTGGCCATATTTATACGATAAATTTGATGATCTGTAAAAAAATCTGTATAATACAAAATTATTTATATTGCAAAACCTTGTGTTTTTAGGTTTGTATTATAAAGATCTACAAATGTATTCATTTGTGAATTAGCACTAAGCCCTATTCTAGATACCCTAGTAGCAAACCATTATTGGTCCAACGTTGCGCCAATATTTCATCTATTGGAAATATTACCAATAAAACGACAACATTGGTCCAATATTAAGATGTTTACATTTTGCCCTTATTTAGCCAATATTTGCAACCAATATTATGCCAATATTGGGGTTTCATTGGAAATATTTCCAATGAAATTCCAATATTTAACCAATATTGGCATTATATTAGCAATATTTCCAATGAAACCAAAATATTGGCATTATATTGGCTGAAAATATTGGCTAAATAAGGATAAAATATAAACATCCCAATAATGGAGCAATATTTCGTGCCAATATTGTGCCAATGTGCCAATATTGCTCCAAGATGTAGCCAATATTGGTCCAATATTGTTTGGCTACTGGGGTCGGATTAAGAATTCAATAGAAATATCCAACTTTCTATATGCAAAAAAGGATAATATTACCTACTAGATTTTCTAAATTTATTTGATTTCGTAATCTGAAAACTCTGCATAACATATGACGGTTATTTATAAAAATGTAATCAACTACACTACACATGTTTATCCGGTCACACCGTGCTAATGTTTCTTGACATTCAGTGCATTTTTCAAGGACGTATATTTCCTTTTCAATAAAAAAAAGATTAATTTTAAACTTAGCTAATTTTAAAATATTTATAACATTCTGAATTTTACCGTATGAGACACAATCTTTTTTATAGTATAGTAAAACCACAGATTTATATTAAATACGATTACAGAATCTCTCTTGCTGTTGTGAACTGCATGTTGAAAGAAAATCCCAAAATGAAAATGGGGTTAGGATTTATAGGTTTTATAGCATTTTTGGCTTTCTTTCCAGCACTCATTTTGGTAAGGAAAGATGTTCTAAATTAATTAATACTGTGTTTTAGGTAACAATAGTTCAAGATAAGATCTTTAAACCTACACAGAGATGAATAAATAGTGTTCCTTCGAAGCTGGTAAAAAAGTGAACAGTTTGAATGAATGTTTTGAAAATATATTAATAATTATATGATGAAAATTATTGATAATAATTAATAACTATTTTAATGTTAAACATTTATTCATAAAATATTCAACTGAAATTTTATTAGTTAAGTTCCAGTGAAAAGCTACTAATATACAAGTATTTTATTTATTTTAGAAATAAAATCTAAAATCCTTTTTCTTGAAGATTATCATATCCACACTCGTAGTATATGAAGGGGTAATTTTACTTCTAAAAATCTTTTCATGTGTAATAATTATATGAATGATTATTGATAATAATTCGCAATTATTTTTATATTAAAGATTTATTCATTAAGCATTTAATTGAATTATTGTTAAGTTCCTGTGAAAAACTAATAAAATTAAGTATTTTGTTTCTTTTCAAAATAAAGTCGAAAAAACCTTTTCCTTGTAAGATTATCATATCCACAGTCGTAATATATGAATGGATTATTTTACTTCTAAAATTTTTTCATGTGTGATAATTATATGATAATGATTATTTATAATAATTCATCATTCTTTTGATATTAAACATTCATTTATTAAGCATTTCATTGGATTGTTAAGTTACTGTGAAAAGCTACTAAAATTAAGTAATTGTTTCTTTTAAAAAAAAAGTCCAAAATCCCTTTTGCTGTATGATTATCATATCCACACTCGTAGTATATGATTGGATTATTTTACTTTTAATAAACTTTCATGCAATAACAAAAACATGCGTTTCTAATGAAATTTTGTACAAGATTGAACACTGATTATTTGCACAAAGTTTCATTTCGTTAGGAAAGCCACTAAAAATGATGCTCCCATTTTAACTATATTTTTATTACTCTAGATATAGATATTTTAATATCACATTTGTATTAAGGACATAGATGTTTCATATTTTATTGAAAAAATGATAAAATTAATTTATAAAGTTATAATTTATAATAATTTTGATTAATTCCAAAATTTATGAAGACTTAATAATAAAAATAAAAACATAGGTGCCTTATTTCTCAACATAAGTGAAACTAGTCATTGGATGCCACGATAATAATTACCCCTCATGGATATGCATAATATAATGTATGGAAATAAAACATTGTAAATTATTTATAACATGCATTGCAATTCCAAAACAAAATTTAAACGTCTATTTAAATAATTTAATATACATAGTAATGCTCTGTTAATGATTTGCTAATGAACCAATATCGACAAATTATATAAAATGCCAAACTACTGAAGTAGTACCTAGTTGCGTAAATGAATCATCCTTATAACTCCAAAAGTAATAATCATATTAATTAACAATTTACTGCGTCGGATTAGACGTCTCATTTTCAATTAAAATATATCTTTGAATTGAAATTTGAATGAAATACAGGGTCATGAAAAATCGAAGAATGTGGAAAACAGGATTACAAATATCTCGGCAACTAATAATCCGATCGACTTTGTTCTTCATACAAAATTTGTGTTATTTTATAGACCTTTTACGTCCATAACTTCAAATAGAAAAATTTGAAAATGTTTGTATACCTTTCATCAGAATGAATTTTTCATGTGTTCGAAAAAAATAGTTACGAATAATCGAGTTTATCAATAAAAAAAAGACTTCGTCCGTTCTTACACACTAGGCACAAACAAAATTTAGAGTCTCTATCTCAGCTTTTTCGAGATATAGAGAATTTACACACTCAGGCAAACAGACACAAAGACAGACAGACATACATACGGCCGGAAATTTTTTTCTAATTTTTTTTCCGGAATCTACAGTATCTGAAGCGTGTAAACCCGTCAAATTTCTTTTATTCGATTTTCAAAACAATTGAAAGATTTAATATATAATACTTATGATGGGTAAGTAATATGTACAACAATCTCGACATAGGTGAAATATGTACAATAAATAGTAATATTACAAACATTTTTAGGTTAATATTATTTAATCAAAACTATATGCCTATAAAACTATTTAATGCAAATTGAACTTTTAAGAAGAAACGAATGTGTATGTAAAGCTCGAATACATGTGTTATGAATTAATTTTTTTAAGCAATCAGTAAAAAGATATTCCAATTTTATTCAAATACATACATTAACAAATAAATGAATCTTTTATTTTTGATAAATTTTCTAAAGTATCTTTTAAATGACATTTTTTACCTTAAAACATCTTTTTCAAAATGCTCATAGTAATTTTTATTATTAATTTTTTCAAATAATATTATTTTTCTTCAACTTTAAAATGATATATTAAAAAATCAATCTATGTATCATTTAGTCTTAAACTTTAAAACTACCGTCTTATAGATTTACGTAATATATCTCCGATCTAGTATCTCCATGAACTTCTTCTTTCAGAAGAAGCGATATTTACTTTATTAAAATGTCATTTATTTCTTGAGCGTTATTCTGACAAGTTTGTTATTTTTCGTTTCAATAAATAGTTGAATGTTCAATTTGAAGTTCGATTAAAGTACATACTTTCAAATTGAAAACAACTGAAAGATTTTCGAAATGCATTTTACATTTAAAATTTCAATAGCATAGAATTTAGCTACAGCACCTTTAAATATACTTGAATGACTTTAAGTAAACGAAAACATCAACGTTTTAAGAAATACACATCAGAGAACTGAAAATTGGAAGAAATCTTCTCTGTTCTAAAAATAGTAACTAACGCTAAAACCTCCGCAGTAACCGTATTTTATGTGATCAAGCAACATTCCTCGTTAAAACTAAGAAAACTACTGCAATCAAAAATAAGTAAATTAGTAGAATTAGAAATTAGTACAGTTGATAAACACACTTATGTAGGCAGTTTTAAATTGAGAAATTATTAAGAGATGTTTAATGTAAAATATTATTATTTTAGCAAAATCAAACTGATTGGTAAATTTGTCATAAGAATTGAGTAGTTCCAACTGAGCGAAAAAATTGCACAGGCCGGGAATCGAACCCAGATCCACGGCTTACAAGACCAATGTTTTACCGTTTAAGCTAAATGGGTGATAGCCAGCCGCGATTTTTCACTCAGGTAACCTTATTGGTCATAACATCTGATCTGTGATTTAGACAACTCGGCAGAATAAACTGCAGGTAATGGAACTCGCGTTTGAGAAATGTATGATTCGTATGATAAATTTACCCATCAATTTGATTGTGCTAAAATAAAAATATATCTACATATCCATCGTTATATGGAGTTCTATTACCTGCGGTTTATTCTGACGAGCGATCAAAGTGACAGACCAGATGTTATGACCAATAAGGTTATCTCGGCGAAAAATCCCAACCAGCTATAACCCACTTATAACCCGGCTATAACCCACTAAGCGGTAATGCACTGGGCCTGGTCCAGAGCCCTGGGTTCGATTCCCGGCCTGGGTGATTTTTCACTCGGTTGGAAATACTCAATTCTTATGTTTAATGTAAAAGATGGTCAATTCGTTCCATTAAAACAGCTTTATAATAGAAAAATCTATACATAAGAATATTTTTAAAGGATATACATTAGTAACACCTGATGTGCAGAATGTTTTTTTCACTCATATTTTCCGGCTTTATTCTATTTATTCAAATCTTCAATGTTTCGAGAGAGATATTTTACATGTTTTAGAAAAGATTATCATTTGAAATTATTGCCAACTCTACACAGTAAAAAATGAAACCCAAATTGGGTTGAAAAATTTCTGGGTACAGTATTGTTCCAATTTGGAAAGTTCAGTTTGTAGCACAAAATCGTTTTAAATAAGTCTGATTTTTAATGACATTAAAACATTTAAAATATCTTAGATAGTATATACATTATACCTTAGAAATTTTGATTAATTTAATGGTAATAAAGATCTCTCTGTTTTGAACCATTTTGGGTTATCTATTTTGGGAACAATACTCTACCATTTTGGAATCCTTACTGTACCATTTCAGGAAAATTACCTATACCCAGAAATCTTTCAACCCAATTTGGGTCTTCATTTTTTTACTGTGTAAAGGCAACGCAATCAATAATATTTCTTTCAAGTTAGAAATTTTTCGCACGTGGTTCTATTGAGCAGAAAAATTACTTTCAAGTTAAAGCTAAATGATCATGTATTAAAAGAAGAAAAATATCTAAAATTATGTCAAAAAACTATATTTACATATGAATATTAAAATAGAAAGAGAATTGTGAAATAATAGGATAAAATTATTAATATGCGGTAAACTAATAAAAACAGAGAAAATTATGCATACTTAATATCTATAAGTGACAATACCGAGCAAAGTTTGCATTTCAAAATATATTTACTCGATATATTTATTCCATATCTTGAAATTATCTTATTACAGTGAATTCTAATAAAGCGGAAATAATAATAACGAAATTAAACTTTTCTTATAAAGGCCACGCAAAAAATATGCTTTTGTTGTTAATGTATTTTGCTGAAAATGTATTTTCACATGATTATTAAAAAGAAAAACATAAGTTTTGCGCAAATTGCATCAGATTTAAAACAAAACTTTCAAATATCTTATTTAAAACGTTTTTAGAATTATTACAAAATTCCAGGTGTCAAATATTCTGTTTACGTCAAATGTATAACTGATCTTATTTAATAAAACAGGAAAATAACCAATAGATGTTTTACAGCAACTAATCCCACTATAAAATTCCCAAATCAAAGAGAAATGAATAACAACGCCACTGCTTTTGTAAATTACAGTTTGATCTTCCACAATCTCTTTTACACCAGATAAAATTAGCTACATTTATTGTTTGTGGTGTCTCAATCGGGACTGGTAAGCAAAGATTGCAGACCTCCTAGTTTTGTTAAAATACCACAAATTTTCATGTACATAGATTTTTATGTATGTCATATGTAAAATCACTGGTTCGAAAGTATCAAGTTTTTATTAAATTGTTAAAACGATATTTAAAAACCAATAATATGAGTAATAAAACTCATAAATAATAAATAATACATACTTCACATGCAAATACAAGTTACATATTTTATGATTATAAATGCATGTTTTCGAAACGTATCTCAAGTTAATTGGCACAAACATGCGTATCAGTAATTTTTTTAATGGTATTATATCACAGAATTGCCAAAAATTCACATAAATACGACAAGTTTACCTAATTTTATTATTGAAAAATTCAAATTATCCCAAATTTAATATTTCTTTTAAATGATGGGATGTAAAAAGGATAAGTCTTTAAAACTTATGTACTAATATATATATTATTTCAGTGAAAATACAATTAAATGTGTTTTTAACATTACAAACAACATGTATTTGTATGATAACTATGTTCAAATATTTATGTTTTATTAAGTACAGATTTTTATATTTCTGTTTTGTATTTATAAGATTATCTTATTTTAGAACTGAATAGTGTAACAAATAAAGCATACATTTTTGTAAACTAAAAAAGAATTAACTACTTTAAGGATTTTTTTAAACAAATATGCATTTAAAAGTAAAGGAGTTGATTTTTTCTTTTCTTACCCTTTCATTATTTATCAATAACATGCATTGGTACTAAATATTTATATCTTTCTTTTAATATCAATTTCCATAGCTTTTTTTAATTAAAATATTATTGTTTTGAAATAATTACTAAACTCAAACAGAAAACATATATTTTTATATGAAAATATTATACTATTTATACAGTGAAATGAAAAAAAAAAATTGTTTCCCAAGAATCTACTGACGAACAACACATAATTACAAAGATATATCCACGAAAATAAATTGCCACACTCACATTTTTAATTTGATTTTCATATTGCAAAGTATAATATAGTACAATAAATGTTGTTCTTTACAATACACCTTATGAATGCAAATGTCATACTTTATTTGTAATTTTTTGTCACATTTTTTTTAAAATGAAACATGAATTTTCATTGAAAAAACATGACCCATACGTCTCTCCTATGAGGATGGGATAGGACATTTTTATTGTTAATTTATATCATTTATTAATCTAAAATTGAAAATAATGTCATTGAATTTGTACATTTAAAATATTTTATTATGTTTCGAGTTGCTATTCTGAAAATTTCCATTTTGTACAAGCGAAACATTTAAAAAAATATATATTTCTGTTAAAATTGTCCAATCCAACCCAACTCCCCCTTACTAATAAATTACCAGAATATATAAATTAATAATAATAATAATTACGAACCACACAGTATGAACTTTCAACGTTATCAATTTATTATAAAATGTCCCAAATATACAGATGTTTAAAATTTAAAATATACATATCATTACTTTAGTTTTCCTAGTATATTCTGCCAGCATCTGTAGCTTTCACCAAGGAAATTTTTGATTAACAGACATTGTGCGCATTAAAACACGTCACTTCATTTCAAATTGTATAATCTGTAATTTTTAAGAGTAGTTGAAATATAAGTAGTAGTAGAAGTTTCTATTACATTTGTGCAGAGATAAATATTTTCAATATCTATCGTTCCATTTATGCAAATATGTCACATTGTTCACATACATCATTTCGTTTTAAATCGGTAGCTGTAGATTAGTAGAAGTAGTAGTGGTTCGGATTAAACTTAAATATAGTAAAATTACTGGTTGGCTAAATTTTCCGACTATTTCACCATATATTGTTGATGCTATATTATGAAAGTGCATTGTTACATACTTGAACATTTTGCACAGAATGTTTATGGATTCTCCGATAATGGATGCGTAGTAATTATATGTTGGGTATACTATTTTTATTTGATATGTTATGATATTCTGATTATAATTTATCCCGGAAAAAGCTGTGGATTGGCGATAAAATGTAATATCTTCATTAGACTCTTTGATTGTTTTCCTTTATTATTCCTTTATTAAATTGTGTTGTCAATATACAGCTTCGTCAAAAAAAAAAAAAAAAAAAAAAAAAAAAAACTTTAATCATTCATAAATAATCTGTAATTTAAAGAAAAAGATCAAAATAAAAATCTTCCTTGAAAATTATTTTCAAAATCTTTAATACTGAGTTTTCAAACAAATTGCATTTGAAAGAACGCTTTTACCTCATATTCAAAGGTAGTCTTCATATTCGACAAAAGTATAGCTAATATAATCAAAAATTATCTGACATACTAGTTCTGCTGATAAGAATGCTCATTCATTTATGGGATTGAATATTACTCAAAACTCTTATTCAGAATATTCAGTTAGTGAAATAAAAAAAAAAGTTTTGTGTGAGGATGTGTATGTCTTACTTTTATGTGAGTTATTTTCACACCTTTGATCGAAATAAATTTTGATGAATAAGTTAAATCAAACAAAGGCGATTCTAATAGAACAGTTTCAACAAATTAAATTATTACTTTTTTATCATTAAACGGAAATGTAAACAATTTCGATAAATTTAAATTGCACATCTACTCTAAAACTTGGATGAATACTTATTTATCTTTAGAATGTTTTAGGAAGTAGGAAATGAGAAATGATGTTTACAAAGAGTAGTTCTAAGAAAACTCCGTTTGATGTTGTTGAATTTTCATGCAGAATTTGAATAATAAATTGAATTTTTCTTAAGAAATAAGTAAATAGAAAATAATCTCTTGGCATTTCGTAAGTTATAGCATTAGAGATTTAAACAAACTGTGTTTTTATTCAAAATATTTTCAATTATAAATGTTATATACTGCCGTAAAATGTATGAGGAACAGTTGAGTTACAGATTCTTTTTAAATTGCAAGTCATTGTATTGCTGTATTTCAATTTACTGTACGTTATTTTTTTCTATTATTTAATAAAAAATGCTTGCTAGTAACATTAGGGATTTAGAGCGCTGACTAATGCAAAAAATTAAATTAAAAACATTATTCAAATTAGCAGCTAAGGAACGAATTTTTGTGGAAAATATATTGAATGTTTATGTGTTAACTGTTATATAAGTTAATTTGTGCCAGTATTTATTAAGTAATATTTATTGAATTTGAAGAAAAATCAATATATTATTTAATTAGAGCACTTTTGTGCATGTTGTAGATTTAAAATAAATGTTACATAACTTTTGTTTGAAACATCCTAAAAACTGAATAGAGATAAGTTTCGCAATTGTGATTATTACTGGACCTTAACATGTATGTTATACATGTACGTATCCAGACCCGTGGTAATAGTAAGTAGTATTGCACAAATTCGTAATAGAAATTTAGTTTAATTTAGCTAGTTTATTTAAAATACAGATAACACACAATTTTTAAAAGAAATCCTCTAAAACATTTATCTTACGTTACTTACAAAGTTTGTTATATTGCGAGGACAGTTTCTAACATATATTATATTTCTATCTTCTGATTTACTCATGCAAATCAATTTAACAATTAATAATATTTAAAAATATAATTAATGTTAGTTATACATATAGATAATGATTTTAATGAGTGATAAATATTGTTACTTATATTAAGTAATACATGATAATTATGCAATTTCAATCTGGTGAGCTAGCCAAAGATAAGATATTAAATATGCAACACGGAGGGTTGCGGATTACTGCGAATTATTTTTAAATAATGTTTAAGGACTTCATGTAGAAAACATTAAACTCAATATACGTTTTCTAGCTAATTTGAATTACGTTTGATTGATTAGGCCATTGAGATATAAACTACTAGCATCTGTCATGTTAAAAGGTCAGAATATGAAATCGGATAAACATTTTTTAAAAATATATATATTCATGTTTACTGTAAAAATAAATTTGAATGATAGGTAGTCGTCTCATGTTCATTTTCGCATGTATAAATCAGTCTTTAGTTGCCTTTGAGAGTATTTAAATCCTAATCTATCAACAAGTGCTTCCATTCTTCTTGCTTCGACAATCATATCATTGACGAAAAGTGATATCAGAGTTTGAAATTGGCAATTTTTGGCAATGTCAAACTCTGAGATGTGGTATAGTGGCAGGATATTCAACAGTGAAAGGTATCTGTGTTAGCAAGCATGAGCCATTTTATTCTTTTAATTATTTACTAAAGGACAAATCTTCAGTTAGAATTGACTCATGATAATCAACAAAGTTAAACATTATAGCCTGCGGCAAACACGGAGGGTGAAAAATTGGGCCATAAACAATTTATTTTACCATACTCAGTGCATCGTTTACCAGTTCTCCCTTTTTCCATATATTGGTATGTAACATAACTCTGCACGGAACCGAAGAGAAAAGTCGGAAGCGTATCATTTTCACTTCATCTTACTATTTAATTACTGTAGTCTGCTAATATTCTTGTCATTGTTTAGTTTTGTTTAAGAAATTATTTTTGATTGTCTTCTTCAGCTTGGTTTTTTGGAGTAAAATACATATAGCATCTTGGGATAATTAGAATTTAGCCGGAAGTAGTAGAGTTTTGCGTTCTTTCCTAAAGGAATGAGTGTTCGTCTGAAACTTGACCCATAAGAAACGAATTAAATCATTAATAGTCTTTTGAAATTGCTATTCGTTTAACCTTCGCGACATCTTTATTCAGTATCAGTGAACAGACGTCATTGAGAATTCTTCAATAATGAGAAATAACAGTGGACCCATGCAGAGTTGTAGATTTTTAACACCATGACATTTTTAAATGAGCAATTCACTTAAAATACGTTAGTACTTTCAACGCAATATAATGATTTCGTTATTAAATGAAACAGTACCTGTTAGTACTAAAAGCAAGATAACATTTGATCCGAACTCTTTAGTCATTGTTTTACTAATTTCATTCATTATCGTACTTTTTACAGATTTTGCTTTTCCAATAAAAGAAAAAGTTGAGTTAGGGAAAATTCTAATTTTTATTTGTAAAGACGAAAGGTTTTTCGTGCATAACTGAAATATCTTCTGCTGTTCATACTGTAATCTGGTATCACAATTAGCATTATTTTCATACAGTTTATTTTGTTTTTGTTCTTTATAATTCCGAAATGTTCAAAGTAAAGAAAAACCACTGGATAATAAGATTTACGGTAAAGGATAATTCCCGGATGTATGTGAGAGATTATAATTTGTTCAGTGATTTTTGAGTCAATGATCACTGACAAATTAAAACTGTATGCATGACGTTCTCGGCAGAAAATTTCAAAGATCGTTTCAAGACTTGAATGTCTGAAAAATACCAGAATTATTCATATGGTATCAGGGATCGGTTTGTAATACATAATACAGCACATGTAAGTAGTCTTAGTCAATAATCATTCTTTAAACTTTTTTCATCTGATTTGTCGTTTTATCGTTACTCTGATTATATACGGACGGCATCTCGTTTATTTTTATGCAACAATTCCACATAGAATTACTCTGAATAACTCTTTTCAATTCTGTTGCTTTCTCTTATCCAGAATTGTTGCAAATTGATAACTAGATAGTCAAATATTAGCATTTAAACATAAAATTATCAACATAATAGTACCATAAACTTCGACTATTTAAAATATTGAAAAATTAAACTGTATTAGTAAAACAAAATAAAGATGAATAATTATGGTAAATGTAATTGTAGTTCTTATATTTTAAATTACTAATTAAAAACCAGAAAACAATTATATCACTTTGGCACCGTCACAAAATTATTTTTGTGTAGAATCTAGATCTAACGTCATCTTTACCGTCACAAAATTTACCCATGCACATTTCATATTTATATTCAATATTTCAAAACTATTACGATGCGCAACAGGTTATTAATACATATGTTTCAAAGCTTGTCAGCTACGGCTTTTCAAATGAATATCTCCACTCTTGAATCGAAGTTATAATCTCGGTAGATGCGAGTAAATTCAGATATTTATCTCTTTTAGAGTCATTCGTAAGAAGATATTTAGTTTAATAGAAGGAAAAGGTCATATTCAGTTAAAGATTGATGCAAATTTTCCTTACAGAAAAACTTCACCTGACGCATGGCTTCAAAAAGAGAGTATCAACAGATTGAAGAAGTAGTAAATTGTAACAGCTTTTTTAAGAAAAAAATGTATGTTTTTAAAAATATGGCGTTATTTTCTATGACATTTTAAAAAAATATTTATTTTGATTTTTCATCAGAAAATGGCATTAATAAACACTGTTAAAAATAAAGGTGACGAACCGGTGGCATTTGACGCCCAGGGGTGAAAAGGTTAAATCACTTGGCACCAGCGGGCTTGAAAATGTGTTTGGGGTGCCATTGGGTGTTTCACGCTAATTAGGGTGCCGCGCAATGCATACCATTGGAAGATTTTCACCCCTTAGTCATTTGCGCATGCTCTGTAACGTGTATCCTTGCACTTCAACTCGCTGTCACAGGTGGATCAACGCAGCAATTTTATCCTACGATGACTATCACCGCTATACGCTATCTCAATTTTGTTTAGAACTTCGGATGACAAACTTTTGGCGATCTTTTTTATATAAAGCAACCTTTGAATGTCAGGACATATGAACATTTCAGGGAGGCTTTGAAGGCTAGCTTGATGGCCAAATGGATAGTGCGCTGAGTTTGTAATCAGACGTTCTGCGTTCGAATCCATCGAGGGCGAAAGTCGGTTAGTATATTTTTTATTTTTTTTATCATTGGGCACTCTGGATTAAGGGTGCCATCTTTTCACCCTAATTAAAGGTGCTATTTTAGCTCCTTTAGGGGTATCACCAGTGAGACAAGCCTTTCACCCTTAAAAGGTGCAATGTGTCACCATTACTTTTAAGAGTGAAGATAAACAAACATTATCATTTTACCAGTCTTTGCAGCAATGAAAGTAATGTAATGTACCACCATTTAAAAAAAATCGTGAGAAATTTGTTGAATTTAAATTTGAGATTAAAAATGACATAAAAATAGCTAGTGTGGGAAAATCTAGAAAGAAATAGTTTTCATTTCAAAAAAAGGATTGTTAAAATTAGTTTGGGAAAAAGGGTTGGCAAATGACTAAAAGTACAGTTTTGGCTTTCAAATACATAGATTTAAACTCGCGATGTTACCTCTATGAGAATTCTTTGAGCCGACATTTCAGGCCGTTAGTATTGATGAATATTTTTAAATTAGAATATTCGACTTAGAGATTTTAGCCCTACTGATGTCCATATCATTTTTTGGCACTATGCGACATATTTCGGACACTATTGTGTTACCAAAATTGTATTTTTGGCAGAGAAATCGAATCTACGCAAAGAATAAAACATTTTAATGAACAATTATTAAAATAACAGCATAAGTCCTAGCACTAAGGTAAGGAGCGTACCTCATTTTTATTTGCATGGAAAGTACAACGTACAAGCGTAATCAAAATATTCTGAGAATTTTTTACAACCACTTGAAAAATAGTCTTTTTACAGGAGTGGTGCAGAAATAGTGTTGTTTCTGTCATTTACAGATTTATTTCATAAACAAAAACACTACAGCTTACATCTTATCACTTACTTCGGTTTAAAGATGCAACTAATTGATAAATCAATGAGCTTAGAGACGCAAATTAATTATCCACAAAGGTAGTATATTTTTGATTAAATGGCTTCATAATTATCTCATTGTTTTTCTTTCATCAGCTCTCATGCAAATACGTTTAGTGTAGAGCTGATGTTTTCATTAAGAATACAATTATAATTTTAGTATCATTATACTTCCGTCTATAATTCGCTATCTGGAAACCACACATCTCCTCTATACATTCTTTCTGATTCCGGTGAAAATTTTTAAAATAAACCATGTATTAAATTAATCATTTTTAAAAAAGAGTTTTGATTCTCATTAAATGACTTTATCAATTTTCTTGAAATTATAGGCTAAATAAGGAACTATAAGGGACAATTTCATCTTCTCTGATAAATTGTATTTCATTTGCATATAAACTACCGCTTTGGTAAAACATTCCTGAGAAATATGCTAAAAATAGTGCAATCATTTGACTTATTTATATTCTAGGGAATAGAAGAATGCTTAATGACTCGCATCTGTTCTTTGCTCATGATGGATTAGAAAAGTTCTATCATCATGCTCTTTTATGTCTTTCCATATTAATGAATTCTTCTCGTAAGTCATGTCGATTTTCATATTCAAAAGATATTTTCTAAATGCATTATCTAACTAAAACAATTCATTAAGATACATTTTGATTTTATGAAAAAAAAAACGTTAAAACACTTTAGTCGTCAAAATTCCACACTAAAAATTTATATTTACTAACTAACAAAATTTTTCCGTAAAAATAGATTTTTTTTTTTTTTATAAATTTATGTATAATTATTTTTAGTATAAATTAATTACAAAAAGACAAACATTTAAGTTATTTCCATATACAATAAATTATAATTGATATTTTACCATATTTAATCACGGATATTTCCATAAATTCGTTATGAATCAAAAAAATAGCTTCTTCGGCCACTTGAGCTGAAAGATTAATGCAAGTTATAGTGAAGTAAATTTTAAATAAATAGAACAATTCAAAATGTAAGAAATTCTAATTATTTTAAAATTGTTATAAGCAGATATTGTTATAAACAAAAATTCCATATATTTAAAATATTGTTTTAAATTATATGGTTATATTCCTTTAAGAATATTTGTAGTATTAATGAAATATCAATTTAAATATGAAGTTGTTTTCAAAGCGAGACTTTTGTCATTTTAAGTGAGAAAATGACAAAATCTGTTAAAAATACTATGTGCATAACTACCAGAGAAAAACTGACGGAATGGCCACAGTATATTTCAATAATACATATTCTGCAATAAATTATGATTAGACTTTATAATTAAGTGACAAGACTAGAAGGAAAGCGATGTGTTTTCTGCTAGATACTTCCTTAAGAACTATCCAAAAGTGCACTTCATAAACGTATTAAATTTCTTTAGATATAAAAAATATTGTAATTTTGGTGGATATAAATCCTGCTCCCAGTCGTCTATGTTTTTAATGCATTTGATTATAAAACAAACTCAGTGATATAACCACTGTGATATATGAGTTAACCACTGATGGTGTTAATTTTTGCTTATTCACCATTTCACTTGCGGCAGACAATTGATTCCCCTATTTCTACTCTTCCATAAAAGGTCTTCTAAAATATTCCATTTTTTATGATCGATATGGAATATTTATTTATAGAGTAAAATTAGCATTTTAATAACTTTAAAAGCATATTAAAATTTCGGGATATTAAAAAAAGAGCTAACAAGAAAAAACATTTTTTTTTAATTGGAATATGATTTTCCACTTCTATTTTTTTTAATTTGTAAATATAACTTAACCTTTCTTTAGATATGGAAATAGCATAATTTTTGAAGCAAGTTGTTAGCATTAAGATTTTTCTCTTCATATACTAAGATAAATCTTCTTTTCATTGTTTTTTTTTTAACTTACATTTTGTTAGTAACGAAAATTGCGAAATTAACATAAATATTGCCATATAAGTCATTTAAATTTACTTCAACATGTCATGAAATAAATATTAAAATTCTATAACTAAACCTCTTGCAAAATATTTATACCTCTAACATATTGAAAAAAGTACGCGATGTATTGAAAAAAAAATCTTCAACCCTACAGATATAAAGTTTTCAAAATCAGTATGCTTACGAACATTTTATCTGTATGATGTACAAAAAATATGCAAATCTACAGGACTTAATTTTGTACAGCTACAGAAGTCTGTAAGTTTACAAACAAATCTATTAAAAGTATAGTTATCTTAATATTTTTTAAGTAACCTAGTTTGCAGTTACATAAAAATCTCTAGGAATCCCAGTTTCCTAAAATATTCTTAGTAACTGTACACACTTTTTGATTTTCTGATTAAATATGTATCTGTTTCATGGATTTTTGTTGTTGCCATTACATAAAAGTTCTAGGAATCCTAATTTCCCAGAAAACTTTAAAGATTGCAAATTTACAGATTTTTTTAGAGTGTATGTTTTTTCTACGTTTCCATTATTCAAAGATAATATATTAAACACACATTATTCAACATTTATAATCAGTGAAATTTGTATTACTTCATAAGGAGTAATAAATCATGTATTTTGAAAATGGTGATATTGAAATTATAACTAATACCAATATAAATTTTCAATTGTTAAAATAAAATATTCCACTTCTTCAATGTGTCATAAAGTAAGTATTAAAATTGTTTCACTAGTACTTATACTAGTCCTCTATGCCTTTGGCATTGTGAAAAAAATATTCGCTATACTATTTATAAATACCCATTATCCATTGAAAGTTTAAATTTTAAACATACGTTATTAAATTTTCAATTTTCCCAAAAATGTACTATTTCATAATGAGTGCTAAATAAAATATTGTAAAAACTGTGATATTTAAATTATAACTGATAAAAATTTTATTTTACTGCTGTTAAAATAAAATATTTCACTTTTTTCAATATGTCATAAAATAAGTTTCAAAATTGTTTTAATAATGCTTATACTAATCATTTATGCATTTGACATAATGAAAAAAATATATTTGCTATACTATTTCTAAAGACCCATTATTTACTGAAAGGTAATATAAAAAAAAAATAGGTTATTAAATATTCATTTTTGACTAAAATTTGTATTGCTTTATAACGAGTAATAACACAAACGATGTTGACGTCTTATGGAAATTCAATTTTTCATATTGATGGATCCATTTTCAAGAAAATTTTAAAAATATAATTCTTCAGATGCATTTTATTATTAAAAAAGTTTGTCAATTTCATTCTGTAAATTACAACCATGAAACTTTTGAAAAAATCTTATTTGTTTCAGTGAAAAAATAATAAGTAAAAACTATTTGCATTCTACTGATTGAAGAATTTAAGAAAGTAAAAATGATGAAATTCAAATTTTAATAAATAAAAACAAATCTGCATTATTAAAATAAACTACCACAGGCATTTTGAAAAGAAAAAAGTATTGAAAATATACAGTTACACAATTTTTTTGTTTTAAACTATAAATAATAAAAATTTTGCTATATTACATGAAAAGTGTCACCACAGAGATTTTTAAGGAAATTTACTTTGTAATTATTTATCATTTGCTGTGTAGTATTAATATTCATGGCATTAAATGAATGTTTCAGAAATTTAGAAAGTATTATGAATACGTAACATTAGAAGTGACTATTTCAATTATGACTCAAAATCGATCGTTGCACACATTAATTGCAAAACATTTTCATTATTTAATGCGTAATTTTATTTTATATACTTAATGCATACAGTATAGATTCATTTACATTTTAATATATGGATTCATATTATTTATATACAGGTTACGGATTTCATGCCTTCATGAAGATTAGTGTCTAATTATAATATTTATTTTGAGTTTAGTGCGTTGAAACATTTGAAAAATTAATTTTTAGACAATTTTATACAAAATATATAACAATTTTCTAGGTGAATGCAAAAGTCTGTTTAATTTTTTTTTTTTTTTTGAATCTGCTATAGCAAAAATGAGAAAATTCCATATATTAATTGAAGGTACTTCGTAAAGACGGTCTGAAGTAATTCTTTTTAAAAACAACTTTAAGAAAAAAAAATCTTTCTAAGAACCATTAGTGTATTTGAACACAATTCTAAGCTCCCACTGAATTCCTCTGATGACTTGCTTTAATGTCGTAAAGCACTTTAAGTGAGATGCAAATCTCACAAAGTCAACTTCTTAGACATAATTACTAAAACTAGAAAGCTGTGTTGTTTTTAAATCCTTCTTTTGGCAGTTGAAAGTTCAGTCATGTTTCTGTAAAGTACGCATTGTTAATTTATTACGTTATACCATGCTTAATAAAGACATTAAATTATTTCTTTCATAGTTTAAAGATTTAATTCTTTTTTAACGTTATTTCCAGAAATTTTATTCGATAATATTTTAAGATATACAAAGTAAAAAATCATATTACAAACGCAAGTTTACTGTCCCTATCCATTTAGTCAAATAATTAATGATTGTCTTAATCTAATGTGAACAGAACTGTTATTCGATTGTTTAACACAAATGAAAATATTTTATGCAAATTCTTAAAATGATAAGTTTACATTGAAGTCAATGTAAAGACATCACAAACAAGGATCATGATGCACAATATTTTTTCGAATGTGAAAACATATTTTCTGCCAATTACCTTTGGAAATGTGGGAGAAATAACAACGTTATATGAGCATAGATTGTGATGATTTTTACCAATCTTTCTAATAATGTTAACTTTTTACAAATGCACATGTGAATTCCTTAAATACTAGCCACCCTTGGTGACCAGTTTAGTCTCCTTTGAAAGAATACTAAGCATTAAACCATAATGCTTTTATTCATAATTTATTTGAATTGCACCATTTTTTGCCAAATTAGAAGATTCTGCTAGAGAAATAGACACAGATGTCATATGCGCACCACACTGGTGCGATTGCAACAAAATGTGAAATATATGTGTCTCACATGGTAACCCGGCTATTGTTATTTGTTTATTAATAAACTGTTTGTTTGCTTTTATTTTCTTTTTTAAAATGATATAAATTTTTTTATTCCATAATTATTAACAAAATTTTTTTAATTATTATTTTTTTTAAATACATTAAAATAATAGAAATTAGTTTAAAAATATGTATATAACTGGTACTTGAAAACGAACTTTTCGTCGAATTGGCGTCAGAAAAATAACGCGTCAATGGGGTGCATATATGCCATCTGTGCTGATAAATCATGAACGCAGAATTTTTATGCTAGTTTAGCACAGATAATAAATCGCCAAACATTGCACTTGTATCATGATTTCTTTTTCATTAATTATTTAAAATATATTAATATAATCCTTTTACTCATTTCATTGATAAAAAAAACTTTAATTTGAAATTGAAAAATTTTAAATTCATGACTTTCATTTAATTTTTTAAGTAAAAAGAACAGAAAAAAATAAAAATAATGATATTTTGAAGCTTCATAATTGTACCGAAAAAACAAAACATAAGTAATTTACCACAGCCTAAATCTTACTGGAGAACTTTTGCGTAGTAACCCATAAGAAGTGTTTAATTTGGACGTTGCCATTAAACAATTAATAAATAATCGTGATTTTTGTGTCACATACATTAGCGTAATATATATATATATGAATTAAGACATTATTGCCAAAAAATGAAAAATGAATAAATAATAAGCATATTTTAAAAATGTGATTTTGGGAATTGAAGTAAAACAGAGAATACACTAGATCTAGACATTTAAATAAACTTTTTAAAATTTATCATTTTTATATACTATTGAAACTTTAAGAAGAACAATAGGTTTTCTATGTTTACAAAACTACTTACATAATAATTTTACATGCATAAAATGTTATTTTTTATGATTATTTAGTTCATCATGTTTTTCGTTGGACGTTGCTCCATAAAAATTCATAACGAAGCATCCACCATACGTTTATAAAATATTACGGAATTTGTTGTCTTTAGAATAATGGAAAAATCTATTACTTTTAAGATCGTACTGTTTTCTGGAGTTCCTAATTATTTTTATCATAATATCTCTGAATGAAATTCTTTCAAAATCAAGAATAACTATGAGGTTGTACTGAATTTTTGTCAAATCGAATATTTTTCAATACAAGATAAAGAGTGTAGGTCATATAAGACTTTGTCACTCAAAATGCCATGTATAAATGGCAATTGTATTAATTTCTATTTAATTTATTCCTTCATTTAATTTTTCAAAATGGATTTAATGTTTATGCAGCATTTGGACTCACATTTCTTAAATCCCTAGTAAATAGAATGTTTGTATTTCCAGATGATTTTTGCTTATATTTTTACACTTAATTTAATCTTCTATTTTTTTTAAAGTTATTTTAGGATAGCGCTATATTAATTGAATTTTTTCTGCTGAACGAAAAAATCCCTTGGACGGGAAACGAACCCAGATCCTTGGATTACAAGGCCAATGTTTTACTGTTTAAGCTAACTGGGTGATAATCGGCGGGCATTAATCGCTCAGATAACCTTATTGCTCATAACATCTGCTTTGTCATTTAGGCAGCTCGACAGAATAAACCGCGGTAAAGAAACTCCGTATAACGATGGGTACGTAGATATGCTATTATTTTAGCACAATCAAACTGATTAATAAATTTATCATATGGATTGAATATTTCCAACTGTGCTAAAAATTTACCAAGCTAGGAACCGAACCCAGACCCTTGGCTTACAAGGCCATTGCTTTACCACTTACATAAACGCTAAAGCATAATGAGTTTCTTTACTTGCGGTTTATTCTGTCGAGCTGCCTGAATGACAGACAAAATGTTATAACCAATAAATTTATCTAAGCGCTAAATGTCCGCCTGTTATCACACAGTTAGCTTAAACAGTAAAGCATTGATCTTGTAAGCCTAGGGTCTGGCTTTTATATCCGGTGTGGGCAATTTTTCGCTCAGTTGGAAATATTAAATTCGTATGATAAATTTTCAAATGAGTTAGATTTGTGCTAAAATAAAAGTATATCGACCTACTCATCGTTATATGGAGTTCCTCTAACAGCGGTTTATTCTGTCCAGCTGATTACATGACAGAGAAGATGTCATAACCAATAAGATTATCTGAGCAAGAAACGCCCGCAGGTTGTCACCCAGTTAACTTAAACGGCAAAGCATTGGTCATGTAAGTCAAGAATCTGGGTTTGATTCCCGGCTTGGGCAATTTTTCCCTCAGTTGGAATCATTCAATTAGTATGATGAATTTACCAATCAGTTCGATTGTGTTAAAATAATAGTTCTGCTATATATTGTACAATTGGGGACATGAGTTTCTAAACTCGTCTTATCAAAAATTAAAAAGGTTGAATACTGTCTATCAGTCTATTGGCAAACTTGCATTTAAAGAAAAAACTACTATTTGAAAAAGTACTAGTTTTATCGTGTATCTCTGGTGTTTTAATATCTCAGTGAAGCACGTGAAACACATGAAATTACTAGGAATTACAATAGACAAACATCGGAGCGGGATGGAACATATTAACGCAACAAAATTACGCTTAGTAACACTTCACAATAATAGCTGTAAATTAACATCGAAATCTTGGGGCATTAAGCCCAACATGCTAAAAATATGGTACCAGACATTTGTGGAACGGATTATCTTTTACGGCGTGGGCGTCTGGGGAGGAAACCTCACTAATAGAGTGAAGAAAAAACTTCCCTCGTTACAAAGGGTGTTCCTCCTACGTATAGCGAGGGGGTATAAAACAATCTCCACGGACGCGCTCACTGTACTTACAGGTATCCCTCCCATAAAATTGACACTTAATTATGAATATATAAAAACACAGAATCCTCCACCTCGATCACAAAGAAACACAGTACGCACACTTTCCACAAACAGATATACAAAGGAAAGTTAGCAGCTGGTTCCTGCATCCTGCAAAAGAAACATCACATCTGCAAGTCAATCCCTCTAAACATACATTTGTATCCTCAAGAGTCCCAATCGTTTACACTGATGGATCCCGCACGGAATCGGGCGTAGCCTCAGCATTTTGCGTCATGCGGAATGATGAGGTGATCCATGAATGGGCTTGTAGAATTGGGGATAACACTGCATTCCAAGCAGAACTTTTTGCGATTCTGCGGGCTCTTGATTGGATCTCTTTCCAACCAACTTCCTTCACCAGGCTGTACAGTGATAGTCTTTCAAGCCTACAGGCAATCTTCGCGCACAGAACTAAGAACCCTTTAGTTCTCGACATAAAATTTAAGTTGCTCTCTCTCGTTCGCAAAGTTGCCCTGGGCCACGTGTCGGCCCACATTGGCATTGAGGGCAATCAGCGGGTTGACAGGTTAGCGAAAGAAGCAACGGCAAAAACATCCATAGATTTTACTTTCCCTCTTCCTCCCTCACTCATTCGCAATAAGTTGGATCTAAAAATCTTACCAGAGTGGCAAAATTATTGGGATGTCTCTACCAAAGGTAGACACACTTACAATCTCATACCTGTAGTGTCTAGAGAAATGTATTTTCTCTCACCAGCCACAACAGCATTCCTCTCTGGTCATGGGCCCTTCAAAGCCTATTTGAAACGTTTCCATCGAGCTGCCAATCACTTTTGCGAGTGCGGCGAGATAGGCACCCCTGAGCATAGTTACTATCACTGCACGCTTACCCAAGCCTGGCATATTAAACGTCCCTCCATCCTTCCCAAAAACTGGCTATCTAATATTTTATCTAGAGCCCTTCTTATAGGAAAATTAAATAGGATTTTTATTTTCCAAATGGAACTAACGAATCTCACCTCATAGGCCTGCATGGTGCACCAACCTACTGTTCCTATGCAACTTCAATCAATAGCATCACCTACTCTGCTGGTCCGCCCCTTGTCGCGAAAGAGCAGCCTGTGCTCCGGCGGATGAAGCTTGTTTTGTACATAAAATATTTTTTTTCTTTTTTTTTCTATTTTCTTATTCATTTTTTTTTACTAATTGTAAACGAATTCCCGCGTGTCGGGGAGCACTCCGAGTGGGGTTAATAGAGTCTACACCGGACCTTTGAGGTCTGGTGATTCTGCCCCACTTAGGCAATAAATAAATAAATAAATGAAATTAAATACATTCATTTGGAGCATTTTTGCAATTTCCCAAAATTTGATTTACTGCAGAAAGCGAGTTTTGAAACTGACGTCTTCAGTTGATGATAAGACTGGCGATCTAGTTTGATATTTGTAAAAAAATTCTATTAGTCGTTGATGCTGGTAATCTAGGTAATTTCATATGCCGGTGCTCCGTGCTTCAGTTTTCGCAAACTTTTTCTTTTTAACAGGGGTGCTAGCTTAAACAATACCGTAATGATAAAAAAGCTCTAAAGCCAGAAAATTACCGTTACTGTGTAAAAGATATCGGGCATATTTTTTTCTTTGCACTTTAGTTAATAAAAAATCACATACATTTTACTTTCTTCTATTTTTACAAGAAAAAATATTGGATTTCTGAAAGTTTTCAAAATAAGGTTTTAGAGGGTTTTACACGTTTTAGGCGTCAGAGAATCCCCAATTTTTTTTTACAAAATGTCTGTCTGTGAATCTGAGAATTTGTCTGTTTGTGACAAAAAATTTGCTGGCGCTCTATCTCAAGAACTAATGCAGAAAATTTAACAAAACTTTAGATTCTGTAAGACCTATTAGCTATATCTGTTTAGTTTTTAATATATATCGCTCAACAGGTGGCGCTGCTATACTGCATTATTCAAAATTTACACAATAAATATATCTTAAGAACTAGTGCATCATGAACTGGTGATTTTCATATAATTTTTGATTTAGTTACTACTTGATATAACATGATGCTGATTACGCTGTGGTGTAAATCGCTCAACAGGTGACACCGGTATGTTGTCTTTCTTATGATTTTTGCAACAGATCAATCTCAAGAACTATTGGACAGAATTTTACTAAACTTCAGATTCTGTTTGTCCATGATATGACAGGAAGCTATTTAGATTTTGGTGCAAAATGCTCAACAGGTAGCGCTGCTATGCTGCCTTTTTAATGATTTCTTTTACAGCTCTATCTCAAGAACTGCGCGAACGAATTTTCCTCAAACTTCAAATTGAATTTTTCTTTGGTATAAATGAATGGTTTTGCTTAGTATTTTAGGGTAAATCACTCAACAGGTGGCGTTGCTATACTGAATTTTTCCCGATTCCCCCAACAACTCTATCTAAAGAACTAATGCACGAATTTTCATCAAATTTCAGATTCAAATTTACCTTGATAAATATTATTGCTGATTAAATCATGGTGTAAATCGCACAGTGGGTGGTGCTTTTATTCTCAGTTTTTATCGATGTTTGTGAAAATTCTATTTCAAAAACTAATGCACGAAAGTATAAATAGAAAACCAACGATTATAAATGCGTCATAATGTATGAAAAGGTAGCAAACAGCTGTATCAAATCTACTATCGAGATTCTTCATTAGTGTAAAACTCAGCGAGCTAGAAAAAGCAAAAATGAGCAGCAAAAGCAAAAATTAGCAAAATTTTGATTTTTTTACCTCGCCGAGTTTTGCACTGATGGTAGATTTGAAACAGCTGTTTGCTACCTTTTCATACATTATTTGTGTATTTATAATCTTTGGATTTCTATCTTTAAACGTTTTTGCACAAATGCTTTATTTGCTGTTTTAATGCACGAAATTTCATACCTTTAGAATTATTAACGAAGGGAATAAATTGCCATTTAATTTTGCCAGTATGATAGCGAATTGTGAAGTATTAAAATGTATAATATAGAAGATAATTCTGGGATTGTCATATCTGACTAATTTATTTATGAAATCAGACGAAGATTTTCTAAAATAATAAAATATATCTAAGTTTTAACAATTGAAAAAATATATATAGAAAGCACAGACAAACACGAATTTCTTTGTTTATTTTTTTCTAAATATTGTCATTAAATGTAATTAAACATTGCATAAACTTTTCTATTACTATTATTAGAAGATATCTATACATAATAAAACAAATTTATAACATAAATATTCTTTTTTATTTAATGTTTTCTCTTTTAAAGTGTCTTTTAAAGTGTAAAAAATTTTTTAACGCTTTATCTAAACATTAGCTTTAAGCAAAAACATATTTTCAGCACGTAATAATTTGTACTTTGTTATTTCTTTCAAAAACCTCTCACTAAATTTCATGTGACATTTCTTCTTATAGAGACAAGTTAAGAGAAAATATTAACTTTAAAACTGTCTTCAATTCTTTGAATGCATTTTTAATTATGTGCAGGAAGTGTTTATTAGAAATTATTAATTTACTTCTTATTGATAGACATATAATGGTTTTCTGAATCTATAATTATAAATCTTATATTATTTATACAAGAGACTTTCCTTTTCAGTATGTAAACGTATTTTTATTTCCATAATAATGACTATTTTTCCCGCTAATTATGTACAACCCTTGGCACAAAGTTTCCGATCATTACATCAACACTCCCATCTTTTATGAGAAAAGGACTTCATAAAAACCACTTCATAAAAATGAAACTAATATTAGCGATAATAATATTTGTATTACATGTAATGAACTACAATATGCAATAAAGATAAATCATTACGCATCAATTTATAAACAGAAAAATTGTGATTGAAATTTAAGCACCAAAAAAAGTTATCCGATCATGCTTCGATTTGGAGAAAAAATAACCGATCACTGTAATCAATATTTCGTAAATCCACTCTTATTTAGGATGACAGCCGAAATTCTTAGTGGAATGAACTCAATAACATTTTTGCACTTATTGGGAGCAACTTCACACCAACATTCCCTTATAGATTTGCGTAGTTCTATGGCATCTGTAATTCATCGAAAATCAATTCTTCTTTTTAATATATTCCTCAGATTTTCGATGGGATAAAGATCCGGACTAATGGGTGGCCAAGCCATGGTTTTAATTGGTATATTACCTACATTTTGTAGAAATTAGTTCACAGGTTTCGTTCATTTGGGAGCTCCGTTGTCATCTTGAAAGAAGAAGTCATTTTGATCCCCTTTCATTGATCGATGCTAGGAATCCGAAAATTGTCTAAAATGTCAATGTAAACTTCACAGCTTCCTGTAAGTAACACAATACAAAAACTAAAGACGCTTTGTAATGTCATACAGCTCCAAACTGAAATAAAGTGAAAATTTAGTCCTCGTATTGACACATTTATCATTCAACTTCTCACCAACAAATACCCTCCCACAGTCATCACCTGTTCCGAGAGACATGCGAAATTCATCGCTAAAAATAACTTTATTCCATTATCAAGTGGCCAGTGCACATGTTTTTTACACCATTGCAAGAGTTCTTTTTTATGCTTCTTTTTCAAGTAAGGTTTCGTTTTAGCTTTAAAAAATTTAAATTCTGCTGCATTTAGAGGATTACGTACAGTGCGGTCACATACCTTTGTGTTATATTTAGACCATTCATCATTGAGTTGTTCTGAAGTTGCTCGCAACTTTCTTTTCGTTATTATTATATTAAGTTTTCTGTCCTCCTTAGGCGTTTTCATTCGTGGACGTTTACATCGAGGTAAATTTTCCACGCTGTTGGTCAACTTATATTTTTTTCGAATATCGCATACCATACTTTGAGCACAGTTTAATAAAACAGCTACTTTCCTTTGGGAATTTCCCGCTTACAACAATTTAATCTTTCAGATTTTTAAATCGCGAGTCAATTTTTTTCCCACGATCCATTGTCCAGAACTTCAGAGCAGCTTTTGATCTTGCAGCTGCGAGATTTCTTCTTTTAAATAGGATTTAGATAGTTTACGCATGCTCAGGCACTCCTATCTGTTTTAAATATGCAAATTTCAAACCTGTTTCCTCAATGATTGATTACTATTTTCCAACTTCCGTCTTGATGAGGTATTTTTTTCTCACGAGGAAACTTTTTCGCAAGCAGTATAATTATAAATTATACGATTGTTATACTGAAATCAGTTTTCATTTATATTTTAATACGTGTTCTTTTATTTGCCATATGGTAAAAGCCCCTATGCTCATGAATCGCAAAATGTATGCTTCGAAATGCAAAAATCATAAACATGATAACACTGATCGAAAGCTTTTTGCCAAGGGTTGTATTTCATCTTAATGTTGCAATCGTTTAATGTGAATGTGAAAAAATTTTCTATCATTCTTCTAATTGTTCTCTGTAAGCTAACCAGAATATTTTACTGAAAATTTAAATCTAAAATTTTATTAATATTTGTTTAATTTTAATTAAATTCAATAAACAAGATTATGCATTTTTTTTGTCTGTCTTTGTGCAAGATGACAAATGGATTTTTTGGGGAAAAAATTTTAACATAAGGATACACATATCATAAAGTATGGATACACTAATTAATATATATTGAAAGTGAATCAATTAAGGTCGAACAAATTATATTATTCTTATTATTGTTCTTTATTGATGTGAAGCTAACTGTATTTAGTTCAACGTATATAATACTTGTTAATAAAATAATTGAATCCCAAATTAATACACGTTTGCCTAGAAATTTTCATAAAGTCTCATAAAAGTTTTCTATTGAATTTCTAACCATCTAGAATAAGAGAGAAAATCAATGCTCCTTCGAATATCCCTTCTTTTTTTTACGAAGTCAAACATACATTAGCATTGGGAAAAAAGAGAAGTTTCTACGGAGAGCAGAAACAAGAACTCTCATCATATGACACTTAGATTGATCTTCAGAAAAAGTAAAGGGCATATTATTTTCGTTATTTCTCAAGTATTTTTTCCTACATGTAATCGCTTTCAGATACATACTTTGACTTTCATATTTTCCTATCTTAATACCAATGCATATCTAAATTCAAATACAATTTTTCTGGTACATAAAAATTTGGAGCAAAATGCTTTTCCCCCATCGGGAATACATCTTTTGTTTATATGTGTGCTCGAAATTCATATAATTTAACTGCTTTTTACGTTGCATTATTTTGATTCTTACTATGGTTTTTTTTTTTTTTTACGATATACAGTCTTTCAAAGCTGGTTTAACTTTTTTCCGAATGCAAATTCAAAAAGTACTTAAAATAAGTTAATAAAAGCCATTATATATTCGAAATATAACTCTCATTACTTTTCAAAATTTACATATTTTAAACTGATCTACGATTTTGCGAGACAAAATTTGTCAACAAGATTTTTTTCTTTGGCTTCAAAAGGATAATCAGAAGAAACTGCAAACATTTCTAATTTTATACACCAGTCTTATTGATGATAATAGTTTTTACAGTTACGGATAATCCCTTTGAGTTTAAAGACGTTTATCTGAAGTTTTTAATTATTTTATGTTGGAATAGAAGAAATATTACTGACCTATTTTGTTAAATGTATCATATAACCATTTAAATATTTATTATTATTATTATAGAGAGATAAATTTTTCTTAGCATAATAAAATTTCTATCTTATTTTATACTTTGCAAATGTTTTGCATATAAAGCATATAAACATGTGGTGCAGCAATTTTGTAAAGATATACATCAAAATTACTTTTATGTTTTTTTTTTAAATTTAGGTCAGCCTAAGAAGCCTGCTCAGTGATCACGTTTACTTTATGCTCTAAACTAACACGAACATGTGACTTGGAGATTAAACCCTATGAAAACGAAAAATACCAGCAATTAATTTTAAGCATTTAAACTTTGTTAAATGCGTTTTTTTCCTTTACAATTGCATAGAAATAAACTGTTGTTAATTTATCCAGAATCAACTATTTTTATAACATAAAAACTTTAGAACATCCGAAAAAATCTGAATTCATGAATATTTTTTGAGCTTAGAAAAAGTAAAATAAATAAATAAATATATGTATGAAATTTATTGCCATTACAAAGTGAAAATATTTACCATATCATCAGAAAAATATTTCAGTAATAAGAAAATTGATAAATATTCAGCGTGATAATGTCAAAAGAAGATTCGAAATTTGTTTTATAGGATAGATTTTGAAAAGTTTCAAAGATTCTTGACAAAAATGTCGCATGTACACTGTAAAAAAAATTCAAGAGGTTACTAAAACTTTTTTAATAAATTTGTATTCCACAGAATTTTTTAGCAACCATTACAAACTTTTTTTTGCAAGCGAAACAAGCATTTCTTTTGTAAACTGAACAAAAGAATTTTTTGTATAACTAACTTAAAAATTTTTAGTATGAGCCACCAAGCAAATTTTAGTAATAGCTCCAAAATTATTTTTAATAACCATTACGTGGGCTCGAAGGGCAGGAGCTTCCTTCGAGCTGCATCCTGACTTCTGGAGCGAAAGATTTTCGGCAAAACCGCAATAGATGGCAGCACCAAACATTGCTAATGCTCCGTCAGGATATTCATAATCCCTTTAATAACGAGTACTTACACTGCATACATTCGAGGCGTATTTGGGAGTGGCCAGTATCGAACCCGGGACCTTTTAGCCTGGAGTCCGTTACTATAACCACTATGCTATCAAGGCCACACCAAGTGAGTTTTAGTAATAGCTATTAAAAATATAAAATTATTAATTCTATTCGTTGCTAACTTTTTTCTAGTAATTCTTACAGATTTTCTTGTAACCGACTAAGATTACTAAAAATTTTTTAGTAATTACAAGGATCACGAAAGTTTTTTTAGTAGACTGACACTTTTTTTTTGCAGTATAGAAAGCGTATTCAAAAGCGTTCAAAAAATTAGAAAGCATTAGGGATATAGATTATTACTTTTGTTATGCATATTTTTCTATTGCATGATACACAATCTATGAGTTTAAAAGCGAATTCTTATATCCTACTTTCAAAATGAACAAAAAATTAATATTTAAAAAAACTAAAAAAAACTGTGCAAAATTTTCTGCAATATACGTACATTTCTTAAACAAAAAATGTTTGAATTTTTTTTTCTGTAAAAAAAAAAAAAAAAAAAAAAAAAAAAAAAAAAAAAAAAAAAAAAATTGTTTCTATAAGTCATAACACATTAACTGCAAAGTTACAGACCTTAATGTATTCCAACGTAAGATGTGCTTTATTTAACATTTAAAACAAATAATGATGTAAAAGAATAATGGAGTATTATTTAGTAACATATTACCAGTGATTGCCTGTTAAATGTGGAATGCATTACTTGCAAAGTATTTAAAAAACATAACACAAAAATAGAAATGCATATTTAAATTATAACAAAAATAAAAATTTCTCAAATTTGTTTTCTATATTAATAAAAGATATCTAAAAAATGTACTTTAGAATATAAAAATATCATATTTTAACCAGCTATTAAAAATCAAAGAAACCTAATAAATAAAATCATAAACACCCGAAGCTACAAACAAAACTATATGTTTTCAATTGTCATTAAATGATCCCAAATACTTTATTTGTCATGAGATTGGGTGTGCAAAATCACATGCCTGAAGCTTATCTCAGGAGCAATCAATTATAGCCGATTCGCCTTTTTGTTGAAGTTACGACAAGGTTTTCATACTGTCTTTCTGGTATTATATTTTAATTGTTAAAATTTTCCTCATTCGCATATAATTTGACAGTTATTTTCTGAAGAAATCATTATTGTTGATTTTAAGAATGTATCTGCTTTCATTCAGTAGAAAGAAAAAAAACTTTTGATATTTACAGTAATATACAGTGATACCTCGGTTTCCGTACAAAAATAATCGGCGAATTCCAAAGCTTTGAAACCCGGGATCAAGTATTACCATATAAATGTACGTAAATCTAAAAAATTCGTTGTAAATACTCATAAATATGTAAAAACAATTAAAGAGAATAAGTACAATGTTTAGTGCTATAAACAATGAAGAGTTCTTGGCATAAAGGGTCAAAATACAATACCTAGAGTCATTTGTCTTTTTGGACTTTGTATAGTAGATTCCAAGCCCAAACCTTACGAAATTTTGATATTAAAAATTCATTAATTGTGAACGCTTTAGTAAACTTAAATGCCAAAAATGTTTTTATAGTGTCTGAAATTCATAGTGTGCTACAAATTCATACAATTTTAAGTGTTATAACTAAGTAACTTTTTGTCTTGCAAAAATTATGATTTTAACTTCAAAGATATATTAATGTTGTCGATACATCTCAATAGATGAATACTTTACAGATTACTTTACGCCCACTTTGAACATTATTATGTACCAAAATTATTACAGATACCTTATTAAAGGCTTTAACATTACAACATTCTTTGACAGCATGCACAGATACCGGGTGTCCCCCAAAAAGGCAGTTTGATTTTAAAATTCAATAACGTGCAAATTGTGACAGACATTGAGAAAATTCTTGTAAATTTTTATGTAAAATATCAGGAGGTTTTATGATGTTATTCTCAGTTTTAGTGTCAAATAGGAGCGACAGTTGACATTGCAAACAACAACCACTAAATCCAGGCTGAATTTTTCAGTCTGTCTCTTCTTCAATGCGAAAAAAAAAGGAGATTAAAATATATCGAATGGACCCCGAAGCACAAAAAATCAGATCTACACTGAGCACCTATTGTTCTAAGAGCTATCTAGTGTTTGAAATTCAACCTAAAATCAAGAATCACGGTAAAAAGTCTGCTTGCATAGTACATAACTATCTTGTCAGTATTTTTTAAATATCTTTCACTGATTGCAAGTTATTGAATTTCAAAATACATCAGCCATTTTTCGGACACCCAATAAATGGAAAGGGTTAGGTAACCAGTATTTATTTTACTATTGGGCTTTGCTTCTGGGTTGCAATGGTTGTAATTATACTTAAACTCATTCATTAAATAAATTTTTAGACCGATGTAGCGCTACGGCATTCGAGATGGCGCTAATGCGTTGTAAATCATTTATCATCAACGCACAGTGCTGAATTTGAAGGGAACAACTTGACTGTTTCACTTTTGACTGTTAGTTATTCTGGTAAAAAGAAGTTTTATTTTATAAGATATTTAATTCTTTGAACAGTGATTTATAATGCGTTTCTGAAATAATTTTCCCTTTTTTAAACTACACTTACTACAATTCTAATAAATGTGTCAGATGTATAGTTTTAGATTATGCAAATGGTAACCGTATGGATTTTCCGAAAACGAACTGATACCCTGTCTACCTTACAAAATCTATGTACCATGGGTTATTTTCAATGTTTCTATTTAAATATCTGAAACTGATTATTAATATTTATTGTCATTTTTTAGTTTCACCTGCAATTTCCATAATTCAAATAACACCAGACATAACCAGTTAGAATGAAGCCAGCAACATCCACAAGAAAAGCCTCTAACTATTTTTGTGTCAGAAGATAGAAGCATTAAGAAGGAAAAATCAACAAATAAGACGAAAGATACAGAGAATTATAAATATATGCAATGTAATTAGAAAATCAAAATCCAATCTAGTACACAGGTAAAAGAAATAAACTGATGCTATAATGCATAAGACAAGTGGTTGCTAGTCGAAAGTAAGCTAAGTTTGATGTTTCAACAAGAAAGACAAAATCATGGGACATGCGACTGTCTAATAAGTGATTTTTATGTGTCATTGAAGAGTATCAGGATCGTACTAACGAAGACGCAATAGAGAAATTTGGATCACCATAGCCAACAGTGAGTCACAACCTACAATTCTGAAATTGTATTATAAAAATAGTTAAATTTTATTTTACAATGTAAAATATACTGGATAAATGCTGCAGATAGAATTAAAATATAACAAAGAAAAAATCCGCTTTATACACATAACAAGATAATTATAATATAAAAAACCACAACGCAAAACTACAGCAAACTTTGGCTAACTTTCATTTCATTAATCATCATTTTAATACAATAGAAAAATTTCATGAAAGCCTCTCAGAATTTAGAATTCAAGTCTCGCAATTAAATCTCTGAGAAAATAAGACATAAAAAGGCGCCGAATATTTGAAACAACACTTATTTTAAAAAGCGTCGTTCATTTTAAATTAAATAGATTAAACACGGGACCGTGGTGCTAATGTCAGAGAAATTATTTGATCTTCAAAGTTAAAAAAGCGAAACTAGGGTACACGTCACGGTATTATTCGCATATGCAGTTATGGCGATAATATCGAGTGGTATATTGTCTAAAAGAATATTTTTAAGCAACCGTTTTAAATATAACGGAAAATTCCAGGGGCTATTTTGCTTAAATTCGGATATTTTATTGTATTATTAATATATACTATATTTTGTTTAGGATTTTAGCTACAAGAAAACTCTTGCATTTCTACATAATCTTGAATTTTAATTTCATATTTACAGAAGTACTAAAAACTTTTACTTACAAAAGTAAAATCTGTGATTATATTTATGAGATAAAAGATGAAATAAAATTAAAGTTAGTGTTATTTAAACTAAAAATGTGTCATTGTCAAGTTTTAAAGTTTAAATAAATGGATTTTGAAATGTAATAGTTAATCAAAATTATTCAACTTTAGAATTTCTGTGCCAGATTTGAAAAGAAATATCTCAATATGCTGTTTCTGAAAGAAAAGAATTGTACCTAAAATTGATCTTATATTAATGTCAATACATTAATTAATTAATACACGTTTCTCAATAATTAATAAAAATTAACAAATAAAATATCTTTAAATTGAAAATCCATCATCTCTTAACTTATAAAAACAATTTTAGTTATAAAAAGAAAAAAAAGACAAAAAAATCAGCTGTTAATGCAGCACAAGTAGTTTTGTTGTTAATGAACCTATTTTTAAACTACGTAAAGTAGAATATTTGATATACTTGTGTTTGGATAAATTAAATAACGTTAGTATATAAATAATGTAATAATAGGTATAAATTTAGATGAAGTATAGATAAAGTAAATAACGAGAAATCTTAAGTAATTTTGCTTTAACTTTGTATACGTTATAAATAGAAATAGTTTAAGATTTCTTTTTTCTTTTTTACATTGATGAGCGCAAATTCAAATTTATCCTGCATTAATAAATTGTTTATTTATTTTGTGTTGAAAGTATTTTAAAAGTAACAATCATCGTTATTAAAAAACGAATTAAGTAATATTTAAACAAACAATAAATAATAAGTATTATTTTCTTTTCATCAAACATTCAAAAGAGCTCTGAATAAATAATTATCATCCCTTATTCATTTCGTTAAGAAAAAGTTTTAACTGACAGGTGTAATGTGACGTTTGAAGGGAGAAATCTTTCTGTTCGATCATACTGTCAATTTAAAAAAATGATTTCTGCATTTACTTTTCTTCAATTGTTTCCAAATGTCACTTTTGAGACACTCCTGAAAAGTTTCAACTATTTGCTTTAAAAAGAAACTGCAGAAGTGGATGCGCATGAAACTCTTTTGGAGTTATATTTTGAATGAGTGACAGGTGTTGAAAATTTTGAAATATATTCATTTAAATTCCTTTAAATTATTATACAACTCCTTGAAAACATTTTACATCACTTTACTGTTTAAATAATTCAGATAAAAAATCAGCATTATTTCAAATATTTGATTGCGCTTGACATTTTTGAATATATGTATTGAATTCAATAGAGCAGGTGCATATCTGAATTAAAATAATTTAAAATTAAGACAGGAAAATATATATTTGTGCATGGTTAGACGACACTATGTTGCTTGACAACTATTAAGGGACAATTGATTTTAGCAACGTATCGTACCTAACAGCCAACCAACCATAATAAATTTAAACGTAAATAGCGTGATAAGGCAGGACATGTTACCTGCATCAAAAGGCAGTACGCGAAAGCTCTTTGTACATGTAGTTAGATGTTTAACAAAAATATATTACCATATACAAATAAGGTACCCTGGGGTAATAACGCCAAGTGCTTATATCTTGCATAATTATGAAATAATCAGGTAAATGGCACCCATGTGCTCTGCGCAGAAGGGTTTTGAGTCATATAAATCGCAAAAAACAGCTTCAAGTTAATTTGTTTCATTTTTAGGTCTTATTGTTTTTACAAACAACTAAAATTAACGCTTGATCTAAAATTTGCGAGATACGTTTTGTATATGTGAAGACTATCTTTTTATCCGGAAATAATTTGTTAATTACATAAATTTGTAGTGCATTTCATGTACTTTTAAAATGTTGTTGAAGATTTTGGATATCTTCTCGAGATAATTTGTAATTTAAAATGTACTGCGCAATAGCTATACCGGGGTAATAACGCCAATCCTTGACTTTAATACCCCGGTTGATTGCCTACAGTGGCCGAGCTACATCCTAAATACTGATTCAAATAAACACAGTTAAAACTGTGCAATGGTTCTCATATTTCTATTTAAACGGTCCTTTTTAAGCAAAAAGAAACTCACTGTCTGATATTCACTTGCCTCATCCCCCCCTCCCACACCACACCTTTATATTTCTTACACTTTCACAAAAATTGAACATTTTCAATATCTTAGAATGCAATTTGTCAATTTCTAAGTTTGCAAAGTTTGTATTTTTAGAATTGGGCTATCTACATGCAATTATTCCATCTTATTTCATAGTTTTGTTTGCATGGCGTTATTACCCATATAGGTGGGTAATAACGCCAAATAGCATGGGTCAAGAAAAAACGCCATTACATTTTATGAATACATATCTGTTAAATTATTTTATTTTATATAGATAGTCAATGAGTTGCTGTATCAGATCCTATATTTGTTTGAAAAATACAATCTAAAACTAAGCCGTGAAAATTTGTAGAACCTTAACGTGGCGTTATTACCCCAGGGTACCTTATATTGACATATATTTGTGTATGGTTAGACGACACTATGTTGCTTGACAACTATTAAGGAACAACTGATTTTAGCAATGTATTATACCTAACAGCCAACCAACCATATTAAATTTAAACGTAAATAGGTAATAAGGCAGGACTTGTTACCTGCATCAATGGCAGTACGCGAAAGCTCTTTATACATGTAGTTAGATGTTTGACAAAAATGGCGCTGTTGTTTGTTAAACTTAATTCTCCGAAATTCCGGTTGGTACATCAATAATTATTCACAAATTGTTAGGATCAATTTTTTGTTAGGATGAAATTTATTAGGATCAGCAGCCATGCTCAAGAGTTTTATTCTACTGTGCACTAGTGCCTCACTGTAGCAAATATTTCTAGTCACTAGATAAAGAGGAACATTCCACGAACTGCAGAGTTACAATGAATGAGGTCGATATGGCCAAGGCGTGAGGATGCGGGTACGTACTATATATAATGGCAGACAACGTTTCATATCTTTCAAGCAGCTAGCGTTACACCACAGCTGTATTGCGAAAAAAAAAATTCTCAAACATATTTGTCCTTTGAAGGATTCGATGGGTTGAGATTTTCGGTTTATATACACTGTTAAAAATCTTGTTCTAGTTTGAACCAAAAAAGTTTGTTTTTTGGTGCTCAATAGCTGCCACCATAAGATGGCGAAATCTCGTACCAACATTTGGACCTTCCTAGTTCAACCTCGTTCCAAGTATTGGAACTATGCTTCAATGGGAGCTCCAAGTTTTGGTTCAAGATTTCACCATCTTACGGTGGCAGATATTGAGCACCAAAAAACAAACTTTTTTGGTTCAAACTAGAACAAGATTTTTAACAGTGTACAGCAATGTACGCCACACAAAACAACTAAAATATCGGATACATCAAAAATTGGAAATTTTTAACATATCAAATAGCTCACTTACTCTTGAAACTTAAATTCTATAGAGCATGCACTTAGCAGAACTGTATCTCAAAATAATCAACCTCTCCAAAACGTGGAGGAACTGAAAAATACCTGCCGAATAGCAATCTTTCAAGAAATTTTCAGTTGTTTAGCAGACATTGCGAATAGCAGATGCAAAATCTACATTATTCTAAGACGAAAGCAAATTTATTAATGAGAGACTGATATCTCTTAATCGTCTACCAGAAAAAAAAAACTTTTGTGACTCCGAAAATTTTCAATGATGATATTTATTAAATTTTTTTTTTATTTTTTTTTTTTTTTGCAAATCCACTATCCAATGTGGGCCAATCTGTTATATTTTGTATGAGAAATATAACGATCTATATGATTACTCTGCGTGAAAAATATAACACCCTTTCATTTCTCCAATCACTGCCTGTGATTATTTATTTTGATAAATGTGTCTGCCCCTTAGCATTTGTCAAGCAACGTAGTTATTTATCGTGATTTTTTTTTTACAAAATTAAAGTTAATCGTTTTTTTATACTAGTTTTTTTATACTTCAACCATATATTTCTAATACTTATAACTGCCATCAGTTGCATTCTGATTTATGTATTTCGTATTTAAAATGCACATTTTGTTATATTCAATCCGAACTTGCTATCCAGCTACAGATGTATTGATTCAAGAATACAGACATTTTTAATTTAAAAAATGTGGACTTCTACTATTTTCCAGTGGCAATCTTTATATGAATTGATTGGCAAGTAAAATTTCTAAAATTGATTTATTATTTCAAAGTTAAGCTTTTAACAATGATTGCAAAAAACTAGCAAAATGGGTATTTTTTTTTATTTTTTTATTTTATTTTATTTTATTTTTTTTTTTTTACGTAGTCGCGTTTTTATCATAATTATAAGACAAATTAGAAAGTTAGCATATTATAAATACTAAATCATTAAGAAGCATTCTAAAATAGATCTTCATACCAAGGATTAATTACGTACAAGATGAACCGCCTGGCGTTGCCCGGATGCAAATAAACAAACACTCAACCTCCCAAAGCGCTCTTCACGCCAACCCCTCTAGCCAAGCGCTTTGGCGAAAAAAATGAAGTTCGACGTGCAACGTGCATGCTACATTCTATTCTAGTACCGTAGTTTGAAATTTACATGTACAAATATGTATATCCAGTTATACTCAGCTTATGCATTTTTCATATTCTGGTGATAATTGTTGTAATGTATTTGTGTACTGACACTAGATGGCAGCACATGGTATGTATAAATGTTCACAAATAAATGCTTTAATTCGGAAAAAGAAAGATCAACTTACAGAGCATTCGTAATGTATGTATAATTTTTCAAAAGGTGAGTTAAGCATTTTTTAATTGGCACTCGTATTCTTTTCAAAATATTCCATAAACAAGACATACGCGGTCAAATGGATGAAATCGAAGAAAAATCAAAGCAACTTCGGACTTGCATGCTCTTCGAAGTTTCCCCTCCCCCCCAAAGCACTTGGCTACGGAGGTTGGCGTAAAGCGCTGGGACGTTGAGTGCTTGTTTATTTGCTGCCCGGGTACTAAATAATATGCTTAAATGAACCTGATATTTGTATAGCAAAATTTCATTTAAAGACCCAATCTCGAACACAGCGTACATCTAATGGGATTTCCATTGCCTAAGGCACTGTACAGCAGGCTTTATGCGTAGTTCAATCTACTATAATAGCAAAACAATCTCTAACCGGTTTTCCGCTGCCTATAGCACTGTGTATTGACCGTGGTGTGCACTCACTGCAAAATATGATAAAAACAAATACAATATCGAATATTTTTTGTTTGAATTCTCGAAATTTTTCGTTTGAATTCTCGAAATTTTTTGTTTGAATTCTCCTTTATCATGTCCAACATTCCACGACCAGGGAACGAACTCTATTCTTACTCCATATTTCGAATAAGAAGTGTAAAACTGTTAACTTTTTTATGAAATGTAAAATTGTTGTATGTTATGTAAAGCTGTTTGTGAACGAAACTCCGTCAAACGGCTTACCAGTAGATAAATTAGTGACGGACTTAATCAAGAATTTAAGATATTTATTATAATTACTTTTCGAAAATAGTGGTAAATGCACTTTTGAAATTTTACATTAAATAAGTAATATTTATCTCAGAATTCTGTAAAAAAAAATATATATATATAAGGGCAAAAAACGATCCTCTCTCCGATATTTTTTAATTTAATTTCCCCTTTACGCTTGTCCCGTTACATTTTTTATATGTATATTTTGTTCTTTTCATACTGGTTTCCACTAAAGAGTCTAGGCACATGAAACAAAAGTAAGGACTTTTGGAAACGCCGCGCCCTGCGAATAGTGGTTTGACCAATGGTTCGTCTTCCATTAACTGCCTCCGAGACTTATGTTAAGTTCGAAATCCTTGGAGTTGTCCGTTGGTTCCAGGATCCCCTTCCCACTTTTCGATCTCCCTGATCAATCAATCCCCCTTTTAAATTTGTCCGGTTTCATTTTATTTCACTGCAGATACCATTTTCCGACATTGGGTAGCTTCCTTGCTACGTTATTTTAAAATATAAAATACTTAGAATTTTTAATTTTAAAGAGTAATACAAGGAAATTAAATTTTAAGAAAAATTTCATTACGTAATCTGATTGAATACAATGATTCCGAAAGATTTTCCGTGGGCATATATTTTGAATTTCCATAAAATTTATATATTAACAGAAAAGGCTAATCTACTATAAAATTCCGTATATTTAGCGTCATGTGTTTGAGTAAAATTAACTAAGTTCTTCAAAACAATGACTATGGAGGCCACATTTTTCTCTCGGCACAGATAGGAAGAAGTGTTAATTTGAGATTAAAAAGAAATTACATACAAGAAAAAATATATTGAGAATAATTCGGCCTATAAAACATAAAATTTTATCAATCAATTGTTCCAATTTTCAAAAGAATATAAAGTAACATATGTATTGCATTTTAATTACCATTTAAAGCGTCCAATTTACAGTATAAAATACAATTCAAAGTGGCTTTGCCTTTGAAGTCTGTAGAGATTTTTTATTTATTTTTTTATTTAGTTTGTTGTTATCAACAAGTTTTGTGTAATTTTTGATTATATGTTTTAATTTTTCAAAATTTTTGTAAGATATTACCTATTGTGTTGAACATTAAACTATTTTATATTGAATACTTTTAGATATGAAACTCACTAATCTTCCTATAATTTTAGTCCTTTATATATTTATTTTGAAGATACATTAAATGACAGATAAGAATATTACTTTGTAAGCACATGCTATAAATGATTTTATGAAGATTCTACTAAATTCAACAGCTATTTCTATTTAAATATAAACTTGAAATATTTTCCAATTTTCATGTCTAAAAGGGTAAAATCGAAAAATCAGCGTTTTATGAATATGCCGAAGGGAAAATGAAAATGTTTCATCCCTATTGACAAGCGCATTCGCAGATAAGGAAATGGAAATATTCTTTCTTTTCGTGATAGTTGAAAGCTACTTTAGAACGTTTTCCCTTAAGCAAATCAATATTATACAGTATGTAAACTTAAGAAATTATAATGCTTCAGATTTTCTTAACTTATTTAGTACAATTATTTGTGTTGAGCAAAATATACTTATTTTTATTAATTTATCCAATCCAGACTTACAGGGTAACATAATGTAGGTGATAATATATTTATTTTGTATTGTAAGCTTTAACAGATAATTTGCATTTAAAGTACATTTTTATTTTATTTCTGTAAAATCACGGACGAGATGAACTATCTAGAAAACTAATTGCATAGTTAAATCTAAACAAGAAAGAAAAAAAAATCATGCTTCGAGCATAGATTATGAAACACTTTCTAGCATTTTCAGAATAATGTAACACAAATGCAAAATTTAACAAGTTAATATATTCTATTTAATTCAACAATGTGGAAACGAACATTCTATTACTCAGAACGTAACTTGAAATACTTCTAAACAGTGTATATCAATTTTATTACATGTTAAATAGTTTAACATAATAAAAATATGCTGCATATAATGTCCCTATCCTATATCATTATGTAGTGAAATTCATTTGTATAGGCCCTATAAATAAATAACAAATATCTTTGTGTGGTATATTCTACAAAATGTATACTTTAGTACCTTTCAAAATTTTCATTTTAATTTCATAACTTTGATGGGTGTAACATCATTTCAAATCACTTAAAAATATTTCATCCTATCTGCCGTAATGTAAATGAATACCATTAACTATCCCTGTATTTGAAATACATATCCAATTTTACTAAAATTCGGAATGACTCAACAAAATTCTGCAACAAATATAAATTTAAAATTTCAATTGATTCAATTGAGTAATTCTTGTACCGTTATATGCGGACTGGGAGACATATGGACGGATCAGAGAACGCCTATAGGTGCTATATATTTACATAACAACGAGCGCTCATAAGAAAACAGTTAAATTAAAAAACCCATGTAGAATTAGAAAACGCATTTTAATGAATCATTACTAAAAGACAGAAATATAACCGATTTCTTTTATGTGTCACTGTAAATGGGTATAAAATGCTATTAATGTTCTGTTATAACTTAATCATAGTGAAATCCAGTGATTTATATCAATTTCAATACACCTGCAATAACGTAATGTCAGTAAGACACTCTGTAAACGATTTTTTCCATAAACCATAATGTAATGGAATAGTTTATGTGCCTCTGTAAATGAACTATCAATCCCACGTACTTCTATTACAAAACCAAACATGCCTAGATGACCCTAAACAAGGATTATCAATTGTATAAAAATCTCTGTATATTTACGGAAGTACTGTGAAGAAACGAACAGACGGCCAGACAAACCGAATGCATAAATGTTTTTCAACTTTGTTGGAAGGTTTTAAAACATGGATATTGAAGAGATGTACTATAGCCAATTAATATGATGTATGGTAAAAATAGCGTCAGAGTGTTTTAGTTCAATTTATACACACACATATATTCTCAAAAATGAAATAAAGCCCTCGAGGCATTTGTCATTTTTAAAACACTAGCAGCTTTTTCGAAGGGGAAAAAGTTACACCAATAATTGCAATGATTCAGTTATAAATTATATTTTCTTTTAAACTCTTGACTATATTATATGCATACTCAATGTTACTTTATTCTATACGATAAATTGGTGCATTATATTTGTTGTTTTAAGTAATATTTAAATTATATACATCGGGTTTACTAATTATTGTTGTTGCTGATTGTGCGTCTTTCGTAATTTCCATTATGGCACTAAATGCTTTCTCATATAAAGTGAGACGCGATATTTTTTTTACATAAAGTTGTGTCCCTTTAAGATTTAATTTTGGGTACCCTTGTATTAACACATGTGTGATTAAGACTTTAAATGTTATGACTTTTTATTCATCATTAATTATAGTTTTATTATTATTATGAAATATTTACTGTAGTTTGTTTCATAGAATTGAATAATAAAAAATAAATCTTTGATAAATGTGAGTTTTTGTTTACTATTTCTAAAGATTTTATTACTATTGTCGATTATTTATGACAGTTTGTCCTTAGTACAGTGAAACCTCCAAATAAGGGACACCTCTATTTAAGGGACAAAAGTTGCGGTCCCATAGGTGTCCCTTATTTGGAGGTTTCACTTATTTAATAAAACAATGCAAATAAGTTTAATACATTTATTATTTATTCCATTATGGATAATTTACCCTTTGTAGACAATTATTCTGCCAAAAACACTTTTAAACAGTAGGATACGCACTAGTACTTTTTATCTCCTGCAGCATTTTGTTTATTATTGTAATTTTGTTTTTTATATTCTGAAATGTTTGCATCTGTTTTTTACATGACAATTAGAATTTGATAAAAAATAGAAATAATCTTGATGTATGCATTATTTATTTATATACTTTTTTATTTATTTTTAATAAATTATGCCCATTCTTATGTACTAGAATATACAAATGTACGCATTACCCTTTTGTGATTTTATTATTATTCGCAAATATTTACAATAGCTTTTATTCGCTGAATTATATTTAATAAAATAAACAAATAATTTTCAAGCATTCATTATGTAATCGTTTATATTCCGTTGTTTGAAAAATGCGAACTTCTATCCTAACAATTCTATCCTAAATATATGTCTCTTACGTAATTTTTACGAAACCGTCGTTGCTATTTTCTGTACTGCAAAATAAACATAATGTGATTACTCACATAGAATAGATTGTATTTAATATTTTAACTCAAGAAAAATTCCTGATAATCTTTTCATCGCTGTAAACTTTATTTAAACATAAAATGGCTAAGTAAACATTCTAAACTCTTTACTTCTTAAAATATTCACCACAAACTCAATGTTATCTTTACGAACAAACCATAAAGACATCACAAATCAGACATTGTTTATTCAAGAAGGGAGATGTTTTCTCAACTCATGTACAAACTCATTTCGTATTTAAAGAATCAAGAAATTATTTTAATCAGATCATAGATACAAAACTAGTTTTCCTAAAAGAATTTGCATTTTTACGATAAACGTTTACCACAAGCAAATTTTTAACATCGTATTTTAATCAATATTCTAGCTGTAAAACAAAAGTTTTACAAATGTTTGGATGATATTGATAAAAGTTTCTGTAACAGGAAAGTAAGTAAAAAAAAGGTCAACGTTTTCCTTTTGAAATAAAAATAGAACGTATTATGCGAATGTTTTAATTTAATTATTATATCGTGTAATAGGTATTAATGTATTGTATTAACAGAAAAGAAATTAAAGGAATAAATTTTGAAATTACCTATGGTAAGAATTGAGGATATTTAAAATTATTTGACCAATATGCAATATGTTTATCAAAAATTTGAATAAATCGTTTGCAAATCCGTTAAATTTATTAAATTAGCAATGTGCAAATTTATGTGAGGCATAGTACATTGATCAATTTAACCAGGTGAATTTTTTGGGGTCTTGTTTAAATTGAAGTTAGCTTGCAGTCATCATTAAGTATATACGGAGATCTCGCTGTGTATCTTAATGATACTGTCTAATAAAAAGAAAAAAAACATAATTTCGACTTTTTAATTTTTTTTTCAAATAAAGTTAAAATAAATAGTTTACTATCTGCTATAATCAATTTAAATATTAATTGTAATTATTAATAATAAAATTATAATTTTAATACGAACAATATTTTATAAATAAAATTATACTTTTACTTGAATGAGTCGCAAAAGCAAAACTTCAGACAATCACGAATTTAAAAAAAAAAAAACATCACTGCCGCAAGCTTATACGGGGTATTATTAAAGAAATATACCAGAGTGTAACTTACGAAAAAATACATCTGAAAGCATGTATTATTAAAACTTCAAACATTAATTATTACACATTCAAAATTCTGTAATAAAATTTAGTTTTTTAACAAGACAAAAGATGATATCTAAATAAAGAAATTGGAAAATCCTCAGTAAAGTTAAAAACGTTATTTAAACAGTTCCCATGTATAGACGGAAAAACGTCGGAATTATTTAGTTCAGTCATCGATTTGACATATAAATTAGTTTGTACACTACATAATGTACAACAGTGTAGCTCAGTTACAAAATTCAGTAAAAAAAACTGAAAATTCACCTTTGGTAATTTCAGTCACTAAGGGACAATGTAATCAAATCCCATTGTTTTCCTCCGTATGGGATCTATAAAATTTATACACACTAAGTTTTTTTTTAAACATAACTAAATTTAAAAACACCTTAAGAAATTTAAAAAGCACGTTATTTATAAGGAATATATGGGATCGCATTCATGAAAATATTCAGGGGACTTTGGGTGGGTTATTACCAGAAATTTTGTAAAGTACTGGTCCTGTATCTGATGATAGAATTTGTTTTCATTAAATAAGGCGCTTGTTACTTTACAAAAAATGATAAAAGCTGCTTGAAAGTCCGTGAAACATACGAACCGAAAATACTGTAGCAGAATTATTTTATGTGTCGTAAATAAACGATTAATGTTATATCATATCGTAGATAAAGTGCACTTAAAGTATGTACAGCTATTTCAATTTGTTGCAATTGTGTAACATCAGTAAGATGCATTACAAACGGTTTTTTCCATTAGATCGTAGATCATAATATAATGAAATACTGCTTGAATTCCATTTGAATGCCACTGTAATCGAACTTTCATTTTATATATTTTATTTTCATTTTTTACATATTATAGTAAACCGCACTAACATATATTAGTTCGTTGTATTCGGAAAATATTAACCAGAGTTTATATACGGACAGACAGATAGGCAGTCAGACAAAACACATTCATTAAAAAATTTCATCATTTTTGAGAAAAATTTTAAATACAAATGTACCTACATTCTAAAATGTGAAACTGAATCATCTTTATAGTATTATTCTGTTAGTATGTAAAAAAATCTACAAGACAATTTTATATTCAAATAGTTTTTTTTCTTTTCCATAAAATTGAAAAAAATATTACGATAAGTATGAATCAATTAATCCCTTTTTAAAATCATACTTATTTTTTAACATAATTTTATTACTGTTCAAATCTTGTTTATATAGTTATTTATTAGCTAAGTATTGATCAAAAGGTATATTTAAATTAAATATTATATTTACAATAAGCTCTTATGCACAGTGTAATTACAAATCAACCATTTCTTCCTCATCTATTCAACTGTGTGTATAAAGCATAGTTTAAGATTTTTTTTCCTCGAAAATAATGTGTTTTAACGTAATTTATAGATGCAAATAAAGTTATATGGACGATATAAGATAATGCAATTATATAAAAAGCAAAATGTATCAGAATGTCTATCAACAGGAAACAAAAACAGACATTAAATACATCCTACAAGCATTATATACTTTACGAAATGTAATTTTAATTAAATTTTAGCTTGGTAATCTAAGAAATTATAAATCGGATATGATAAGTTAAGTTAAATATATAAGTCAAAGAATTTCGTTACGGTATTTTCTATATGCGAAATACTCTGCATTTGAAACTTGCCAGATAATGCAGAGCGAATAAAGAGTAGTTTACAGGTAAATATATTTTTCCTATACAAGAAGTTTTTTAGGTAAATGTATTATTTGTATCATGTGAAAATAATTTCTTAAGTAGATTTTTTTACTTATTATGAATATAATTTTGGAAATATAACTTGCAATATTAAAAAAGAAATCCAGATTTTGGTTAATTCTTTACATTCAAACACCTTATTATTGTCTTGCCAATGAAAAAGCTTGCTTGGATATAATTGTTACGATGTGTTAAAAATTACAGAAAATAAAATGCAAAAGGAAAAAAAAACTCCACGATTTACATTTAACTGTGGCATTTGTTATACATATTTTTAAAATACTTATTCCATTATTAAAAAAATTTAAATATATGACAAATTTTATTCTATATCACAGTTCCAAGCTATTAAAATGAGACAGCAAGTTTCAGAATCCAGATATTGAAACAACATAAGCAATCAAATATAGAATAAATAGTTAGAAAATACCTTTCAGTACATGAAATATATGGACTACTTCTATAGCGATTAGAGATATCCAAACAAAAGTAGCTCATGCATCTTTGAAACGAAATTTGTCAAAATATTTTGTTAGTATCTATTTAAAGCTTTTCGTTTTCGATTCTGATTTATATGGCTCACTAACTGTATACCTCAATACCTGTAAAAACATGCAGTTATTATTGTTAACGGATATAATATATGAACAAGACATATGATTTTTTTATTCCTCCTTTCTGAGATAAACCTTTAATCGTTTTAAAAAGTTTGTTTTAGGATTTTGCACTAAAAGATATTTTTATTGCTTTTGGCGTATCTAAGAAGTAATTTAAAATATCCTTTATGAAAGCTTTCATTTATATCATATTTACATGATTTTTTAATATTTAAATTAACCCTTTCAGACATGGTGTCCATTATAATAGACATATAGTTTAAAATCTTCTTTCTTTTAATCGTCACACTGAAGAGAGTTAAAACTTGCTCTATGAAGAGATGAATAACTAATATTTTAAACAACTTTGCGTTTTTTAGATTGGCAACAGTCAACAGAAGTTTGTTGCTTTCTTTGTTTGAAAATACCGTCAGGCTTTGATATGCAAAATACTTGAGTATTCTTTTGTTTTGATTTTTATGAATAATTCTTTCTAAAGTGTCAATGATTTTTTCGTATAATGTTTATAAGTAAATCTTAGCAGTGCAAATAGTTTTATTTCGTTACTGCTTATAGTTTAGACAAAATATCAGCCAAATTGCATGTCCATTGCAATGGACATACGGTACAGGTGGTTGTGATTCTTTAAGTAGTTGAATTATAATGATTTTACAATCGAATTTATTTTAGGCATTTGAATTGTTTTCAAAACAACAAAAAGTTATCAGGAACATCAATTATATATTTTTAAAGATTTGCTACAAAGTTGAAAAGTTTCTTTGATTTTCGCTTCTCTGTCCGTCTGGCCGCGCTCTATCTTTCGTAAATCTACTTACTGTATTTCATTTAATAAAACTGATATATAATTCACTGATGTTTAATATAAGTTATTTCAGGCAAAATACGAAGTGTATAGCATTTACAGAGACAAAACAAAGGATTTCAAATAGTAATTTCTATCCGAAGTACTGTATATTATAAATGCTGTGCGTGTCTATGTAGTATAAATTAGTAAAATATTGCATTTTTTAAAAGTTATTTAGTGTTATAGCATCTATATCTTTTTTTTACGTAAAAATTTTATTTATAAAAAAAAATCGCAAGAGAAATTCAAGTGCTAAATTTTTGACATTTACAACCTAATAGACCTGTTGTCCATTCCGATTGACATTTACATAATTTTTTAAATATTTACATTTCCCTTCATTTTTTTTTTCTTTAACATCTTTATTAGAGTCCTATTATGATATTTTATAACGGTATTTTTTCTTTATTCACAGTATTATGCATATCTGAAAGAGTAAAACAGCGTTTGGGTTTTTTAAAACTCATTGATTTACATCTAACTGTGTTCATGAGTCGTACGAAGGTACATTAATTAAATATTTTAAGTGATTTCAACTTTGTAGCATTAAAAATAAATAATTGAAGTTCCTGATAACTTTTTGTTGCTTTGAAAACAATTCAAATGCCTAAAATAAATTCGATTGTAAAGAGAGAGATTTTTAGAGAGTTCAAATACCTAAAGAATCACAACCACCTGTACCGTATGTCCGTTGTAATTGACATGTAATTTGGCTGATATTTTGGCTAAACTATAAGCAGTAACCAGATACAACTATTTGCAATGCTAAAATAAACTTATAATTATTATATTAAAAAAATCATTGATACTTTAAAAGGAATTATTCATAAATTTTTTTTTTAAATTGTAGTGTATAAAAAATACAAACTTTCATAATTCCTATAAGATACACCAATAGAAAATAGTAAAAGTATTGAAAAAGAGAAACAATTGGAATTTTAAACAAAAGTACACATTTTAATTTTAAATTCCCATTATATTAGAAAATAAACACGTGAAGGATTTTTATTGTTTTTGTCAATAATTATATTATGATCTGTGAAAAATCTTCCGTTTGTTATATAATTGAATTTATTATACAATTTAAAAAAATAATTTTTATAAATAGATTTTTTAGTTAAAATAGAGCATTTTGAAAAACTCTGGTAAGATTTCAATTAATAAATATTCTTTCTAAATGAATAATATTAAATAACTTCACAAGCCTTTTTTCTTTAGTCTTTTAATAAGAATAATAACACAATTGTTTTCAATATATAATGTGTCTGCAACCAGCACATTTTTTGGCTTTTGAAGCAATTAAATCCATGAATAATGTAATTAAATCTTTTGTTTGAGAACAAAAGACTACTAATAGAATTGAAAAAGAAACATCTTTGGATTCATCTTATCTTCAATGTGTCGAAACAAAAACTTCATGAATACATCATTGATGAAGAGGTAGCAGAAATTAATTAGATAATATATTCAATATTTTAATAAAATAATTATTTTTGTTTTCTCTTTATTCCGGTTTCCATTGTGTAATGAAACAAAACTAATGAAAATATTCTAAAAGAAACTTTTTGTAATTTCTAAAATATATTGTTAACGAACAGTCTTTGTTTAGAATGTATTGACGTATCATTATAAACAAATATGTAATAAAAAAGTACAATAAATGAAAGAAATTTTATTCATTCGTTCATAGTTATAATAGTGAAAAAAATTCTAAAGGATGATTTAAAAGATATTTATACTCTAAAAAACAATTTGTGAAGTATCTAATTTCATGTATGTTTATGTGTAAATTTGTAAAATTGCATGTTTCTCATGAACTTTAGATTATTGTCGTTAAAATTTATTAATGTATATATGTGGTCATATCGGCTTATTGGAAATATGAGATTTTCTTACATTTTCAAATAAAAATAAATGTGTAAATAAAGTAACAGACTTTGTAAAAATCACCACTAAATAATAAACAAAGAAGGATGCGTTTCGAGCTAAAACAATACAGTTTGACATCAGCTGAAAGGTAAAATTGTACATAAGGGCACGAGGTTAAAGATGAACTGAAAGAAGAGGGTTAAAATAGCTAATAGTGTTAAAAGAGTTAGTTAAAAGAGAAAATAAGGAAGGCAAAAAAGGTACCAAAATAAAAATGAGAAAAAAGGGTTGAAATAAAGTAAGGGGAAATAAAATAAATGAAAAAAAAATAATAATAAATGAAATGAAATAAATAGATGAAATCTAAAATTAAATAATAATAATGATAATGATAACAGGAAAAAAAAGTTTTTATTTAATGAAAATAGTCAAAGAACGAAAGAAAGGAATTACAAAAATAATTTCCATGCAGGGGGGAGGGAGATCATGAGAGATCATTGACAAAATTATCAGAATTTTTATAAATAAAACAGGCTGCATGAACATTTAAATGCGAGGAAAAGACAGGATCAGAAAAATTCTGGTCATTTAGAAATTAAACGTATGACTGGAAGCCCAATTACAAGAGCAAGGAATGAAATAAATACCGACCGGTTCTCAGTAAGAACAGAATCTTCTAAAGAAGATTATTTTATTTTATTCATAGATTTGAAGATAACATTAAAACTGAAAGGAGTAAACTATTTTAGCAATTTTAAAATAGAGAGGAGAATAAAAAGGTATAAGTACTGAGTTAAAATAAGAGGTTTATTACAATCAGAAAGAGGACGTTTAGGTTTACTAAATTTATGCAGAGCTTTGTCAGTCCAAAATAGATTACAACCACGAGGAAAGACAAGAGATTTGAGATAATTAATTTCATTATTCAAAGCAAAAGAATCGGAACAAATGCATAGCGCCTTGTAAACAGTGACTAATGAGGTGGTTGCATTTCACCGGACTGTGATTTTGGCCCTCCATTTTAGAATTTCGCAACAAGATGGCTTATCGTGTTTCCGTGCAAGAGGTTTTGTTGATATTTACTTTCATCTATATTCTAATTCTTTCTCTTCTGTTACTGTCATCGTGAATAAAGTGTGTCCTTATCATCTACAGATGGAGGACAAAATAATACGAACACCTGTGAAATAATGGAAAATCTTTATTGAATAGGGGGTGGGACCACCCTTTTACTGAAGTACAAATTTAATGCGACGTGTAATAGATGTATAAAGGTCATGGTTAGTACTTAAAGGTATGTTAAGCCATTCCTCCAGCACAACGGTCTCTACTTCCGTGATGAAAGAGAACATCGGGAGAAAAGTTTGGACTCCAAATATTTACATAAATGTCCAATAATATTGAAATCCGGAGAATAAAAGAGCCAGAAAAAATGGTCAACTTCATCGTCATGCTCTTCGAACCAAGCTTGAACACACCTAGGGGTCAGGATAGGGGCGTTGTCGTCTTGAAAAAGCGGGTGCTCACCAGTAAAATACAGTCTGATCAAAAGAGTGAACGTTATCCCCTAGAATGCTTAGATAGTGGTTGCATTGATTCTCCCAAGCAGAATAACAAGTGTTCAAGACCACACCAATATAACAAACCCCATATCATAATGGAGTCACTCCCTTTTGAAAGTTTTTTTTGTTGAAACGGGGTTCTGGAGATGACTGTTAATTTCGGATGTTATTTCGGATGATGATTGCATGTGCTTTCGGGCTGTGATGAACTTCAACATTCGTCTATTCCTATCCGTGAGATTAGACTTTCGACCACTGGTGTGCTTTGAAGACGTCGTCTTACCGTCTTCTGAATACGCTGCCATAACGGCTGATACAGTACTCCTTGCAAACACCAAAAGGTTTGATGTTTCCGTAACCGATGCTCTACTTAAATGCGCTCCGACAATCATTCGTCTTTGGAACTCTGGCAGGTCTGATGTTTCAAATTCAGAAAGCTAGATAGACGCATGCGAAGCAGCTGCCTGCTGTTGAGAAACTGATAACTCCATCTTCACGCTCACTAGGTGTCAGACTTATATTGCATTTGGAGTGGCTCTACTGAAGGTGTGAAATACGTCATATTTTTTCACAGGTGTTCGTATTATTTTGTCTTCCATCTGTATTACGTATTCTTAAACTTCTAATATTTGAGTCTAATTGTCAACTTATGTAATGTATTCAAAAATACGAAGCTCTGGATGTCTTCAGTAATTACATTATGCGTCTACTACAAGGTAGCATGCGCTACTGAACAAGTAAGAATAAAAATAAGTCACTTAAACAAATACAACACAACGTAAGCAACTTATTCATACTATTGTCTTAAAGATTATTAACTTGTTACATCTTAGATATAATCGCTGTTGATTCTTTTAAAAGCATTATAATACTCAATAGTGACTTTTATTAACATTTGAAACTAAATAAATAAAATTTATAAAGTTTTATAAATTATATATTATAGATAATGACTTTTTAATTACAAATAATAAATTTACTGATTTCTTTTGAACTACCTGTTTTCAACATACATTTTTATGTATTTTCTAGATTCGCTGCTGTTGAAAGTCTCAATAAGAGATATGCAGCTTTATTATTGATATTGTTTTAAGTATATTAAAATAAAAAAAAAATAATTGTTAAAGTGAGAATGATCAACGTACATAAGAGACATAAAAGCACATGTGCACTGTAAAAAAAGGTCGATCTACTAAAAAAACTTTAGTGATCCTTGTAATTACTAAACAATTTTTAGTAATCTTAGTCGGTTACTAGAAAATCTGCAAGAATTACTAGAAAAAAGTTAGCAACGAATAGAGTTAATTGTTTTATATTTTTAATAGCTCTTACTAAAACTCAGTTGGTGTGGCCTTGATAGCATAGTGGTTATAGTAACGGACTCCAGGCTAAAAGGTCCCGGGTTCGAAACTTGCCACCGCCAAATACACCCCGAATGTCTGTAGTGTCTCGTTAATAGAGGGATTATAAAAATCCTGTCGGAGCAGTTACGAATGTTTAGTGCTGCCATCTTTTGAGGTTTTGCCGAAAATCTTCCGATCAGAAGTCTGGATGCAGCTCGTAGGAAGCTCCTCCGCTTCGATTGCACGTAATGGTTATTAAAAGTAATTTTGGAGCTATTACTAAAATTTGTTTTGTGGCTCATACTAAAAATTTTTAAGTTAGTTATACAAAAAATTATTTTGTTCAGTTTACAAAAGAAATGCTTGTTTCACTTGCAAAAAAGTAGTTTGTAATGGTTACTAAAAAATTCTGTGGAATACGAATTTACTAAGAAATTTTTAGTAACCTCTTGAATTTTTTTTACAGTGTGCTACACATACAATTAGCGTTAAACAAAGTGTGGATTTAACCATCTTCAATTGCTTTGTTGATTCCTAAAATACATGGAATATTCAGGAGGTCTGAAACAGAATATCTTAGAGAAAGGTAAGCTAATTTTATTTCTCTATACTATCGTCATTGTTAAAAATACAAAATTAATTTGAGGATGAAATGAGTAAATGCAATTAATGTTATTTTGCAATTAAAATGTTTACTAACAAGAAGAAGCGTTGTGTAGTTCGTTGTGTAGCAGATACCTATTTTTCATAATAAAATAAAATAAAATAAAATAGATGCCGTTGTAATTAATTCTAATCATCAATTATTTATAGAGAAATGGAGTTTAGAAATCATCTTGTCTCATCGAATAACACATCCGAATATCGTTATAAACTCAAATAATATATAAAATACTAATATTATTAAGTTTATTAAGTATATAATTTAAATAAAAAGTGTTCTATAATTATTTATTTTTAGATTATAGTCGAACTTCAATAATTATTAATTTTATGGTGATGAAGAAACAAAATGTAAACCCTGATTTAAAAATATTTTTCAAAATAAAACTTATATTAATGACACAAATGTTTCAATAATGCAACTTGTTAAGATGATGTTGAAATATATGTTGCCATTATGCTTTAAATCAGGAATGACATTATAGCACTTCATCGCTTGTAATTTCATAATTTATCAGAGTTTGTCTCTCATATACATAGAGTAAATTCATTATATGTTATCCTGAAGTCCTATCTAGAAATCATTACATGGAGTTGTTTTCATCTCGCTAAAAATAATTAATTTCTACGAAATATGGGTATCATATAATCGTAAATTAGGTTATCTAAAGGATTTATCAAATCAGAGGAAATTTTAGCTGAACTTAATCGCGTGTAACTTTAATTAATATCTTATGTGGAATTTTTAGCATGATCACTGAAATTTTATTAATTTTCCTAATTCTTACTTTACACAAATATTTCTAAATATGCCGCTTTGAAGTGTTGAAAATAATGCATTTCTATACATACATGTAAATTAAGCAAAATATTCATTGCATTTTTTAATATGTCTTCAATAAATCAGGTGTAAATATTTAGTTATGAATTGATCTGATAAATCAAATTGACATGTTGAAAAAAATTGATAAAACACACGTAATCGTGTCTGGAAAATATTTTTTTCGTAAATATCATTTTTAACTAGCTGACCTCCCCGGCGTTGGCCGGACCAATGATACTATTCAGCTTTCTAATGTGTTATCTGTTTTCAAAATAACCCTTGAATGAAACTCAAATGTGTATGATTTTATATACTCAAGTCCATTTTGCCAAAAATTATATTTTTAAATTGAAAAATTGCGAAAAGATATTGATTTGAAATTATACGTTTTTTAGTATTTTATATTTTTCTCGGTTTAATTTTTCGAGTCTATGCACACACGATGTAAAGCGAACTACATCGCGACGGAACTTTCAGGTTTTCACCGATTTCGTAAAAACTTTCACACATTTTATTTTAAAAATAAAATTCTGCCGTATCAGATATTTAAAACAATTTGTAAGTGATATAAATTTGGTTTATTAAAATGCTCTAAACAAATTGTGTTAAAATATTGACATTTAGTTACTTTAACCGTAGAAATAATATAGTCTTCATGAACCGTGAAGTTATTTGCACTTGGTGGAGTATTTAAAAGAGTTAAATATCATACTTTTAAAAACCAATTACATCATCGATTAAAAATTTTAACAACATTTTCCTGGTTTGTTTATATCAATTAAAGTGCGCCCAGGAAGGGCGTTAACATAAGGAAAAAAAGCATCTATAGGAAAAACGATATTTTTTTTTTTTCGAATTGGTTATTGAGTTTTGAGAGTATCTTTCGGAGCATATCATTCAAGTTTGATTGTTTGTAGCAGTTTAGTTGATTTGGATTTAAACATAATGATCCAGAAATACAAATAAAGTCGGAAAAATGTTTCTGCATTCATTTCGGTGCGTAAATGTGTTTGTGCTAAAGTGCAAGCATTTTCGTTCCCCGAGCATCAAAGATATGACTTTTTGGTGATAATGAGCTGCGCTTTGTAATTAATATCTCGGAAACTAATAAAAAAATAAACCCCTAAGCTTCAGGTATACCAGAAGAAATCTTGTACTAACTTCACAATAAATATGAGCCTCGTACATGTCGTAGATTTTGTTAACCATCGCATACACATACAGAGCGATAAAGAAAGAGACAGACCGATTTGTCCTTTTATTAGTACCGATCTTAAAGATCTTTAGATTTCTTAAAGTAAATGAGTAATTACAGTAATATTTCATGACTCGAAATTACAATGATTTCTTAAACCTTCTTCCTAGATTAACAAACATTTGTATTTTTCACTGCGTTAATATCTAAATAGATTGCCTCGTTTTGCAGGTTTCTGCACTCTTCAAGAAATTGACGAATTTTCAATTCCTCCCTCCCCCCACCTTTTCTCACAACAGCATGGATTTTTCGGGATCCTGTTTCGCTTTCAGTTTTTTTTTTTCTTTTTGCAAGACTAATTATACTTCACTTAATCAAAAATCCTTTATCGCATCAGACTACGATGTGATATAGAAATGGTGGTTTTAGTTGCTGTAAATTTTTGTAGTCTTCTCTATGTGATTAAAATTTAATAGCAGCAAGTGTCAAGTTTATTTATTTTTACTAAATTCATTTCTCTTTTTAATAATTAAAAAATACTGTGCAATGAAGAAAGAAACAAGCAAAAAATTAACCCAATGACATGCTAGCACACAAAAGAAATAGAAAAGTATTTTATTAAATGGCAAAATGGTTTACGTAAATATAATATAACATAGTGCTAGATATTCATTAGAAATAAAAGTTTTGGAACATGAGAAACCAATATACGGGATGAACTAAAAGTCTTGCTGGATTATAATAATTCGTTGCAAATTGATATTTGTAAAATAATGTAACTTGCTCTATTATGAGATACGTCGAATTCCGTAATTTTTAATAGTTTTTTATAAAATTATTTCCGGAATTTGTCAATTGGAAGTTATATGCGAATACCCTGGCTTCCGTGCTCTCCAGAAATTACTCATCTGGATTTTTATTTTAAGTTATATAAATGACAAATTCTTTGCCATATCAGTTGCTCACGACAAAAAGCTGAAGACTAGGATATTGTGCTGTGTGTTCTGTAACAGAAAACATGTTAAAAATGCATGCCGGAAATTGGAGTATATATTACACATTTCCTGAGCTACCAAGGAGACACATGTTGAAATTTATTGAGGTGCGTGAACTTATGAAAAATTATAATAGTACTCACAATGTATCCAATCAAATACATATATAATTGTACTAGTTTCATCAAAGTAAATATTTAGAATCCTCACAAGAGTTTGCTTACTCTGTATTTCCGATATTTAAAGAAAATTTTCTAAATCAATTCTCTTTTGCTGCCTGTATTTTTCAAGAAACATTCCCAGAATGTTTTTTTTACTTTGTTTCCGAAATGATTTATCTGTTAATCGAATCCTACCCCAGTAGCCAAACAATATTGGACCAATATTGGCTACATCTTGGAGCAATAGTGGCACATTAACGCAATATTTGCACAAAATATTGCTCCAACATTGGGGTGTTTATATTTTGCCCTTATTTAGCCATTTTTTGCAGCCAATATTATGCCAGTATTGGGGTTTCATTGGAAATATTGCCAATAAAACGCCAATATTGGTTAAATATTGGAATTTCATTGGAAATATTTCCAATGAATTAAAATATTGGCATAATATTGGCTGCAAATATAGGTTAAATAATGGAAAAATGTAAACATCCCAAAATTGGAGCAATATTGACGTTTTATTGGCAATATTCCCAATTAATGAAATATTGGCGTCACGTTGCACCAATATTTGTTTGCTATTAGGGTATCATTTACTAAGTAAAGATTTTTATATTAAGTAAAAACAAACAGACGAGAAAAATGCTAAATTAAGAGTGAAAATTGAATGTTTCTTTCTTATTATTGCATACATAAATTCCATTACATATATTTACTTGAAATTTGATAGAATCCAAAAACTTTTGTATTTCGTTTCGAAAACGGTTTAATACTAGAAGGAAAGGCAAATGGTCATTTTTTTCTGTATGAAAAATATATATTTCTATTTGAAGAAGAAATTTAAAAAAAAAAAAAAAAAGTTTAAAATTCGCAGAGAAAGAGGAAGGAAAATAAAAATAAATACGTTAATGGTACATGATATATCTTGACGAGTAAAATACAGCAGTTTCGCAAAACATTCAAAATTTCATCATTAAATTTCATGAACTTTGTTTAAATTTAGAAATTGATATAAAAAGGTTTTTTTACAGTAAATATACATAATATAACCCAAATTTAAACCCGAAAGTATATAATTTTATGTATTTTTTTTTTCAAGAATTAATTTACTTTTTAAATATTTTTGAACAATATTTCTATTCGGTACACTTTCTAAAGAACTGTTGAATATATCACCTTAAGTTTGTTGCAGTGTCAGAAAACATACTATTTTAAAATAATGAAGTGATTTTCGTTTTCGCTTAAAATAAATAAAATAAAAAATATTTTACTAAAAAATTTTAGTAAATTCTAAACTGTTTAAAAACATATTATTTGTTACTTAATTTTTTCTCATTTAGACTTATTTTTAAACAAACCAGACAATTAAACAAATTTAAAAAGCTTCAACCTAAAATAGTATTTCTGGAAAATGTGCCAAAGCATCTAAAAATACATTTCGAAATAAAAGGTCAGAAAAAAAATGTATAATTAAAATTTGCATTAAAACAGAATTTGAGGCTTTAGAATGATACCCACTCAATTGCTGATGTGGTATTTTCGAAACTTTGAAATCACTTTGATCCAAATGCTGTTTTTATTATCATAAAGCGCAGGATATCTTAAAAACTTCCGAATATTTATTTATCATATTTTCAAAACATATGTTTATTGCTAGTCTACATAATCTGAACCTGAAATTTCCTTTTAATTATTTAGAATATATACAATTTTACGTAATTATATTGCTAAAATTAGAAAAAAAAGTATTAGCAAAACACAATTTTGTATTAAAAATATAAAACTGCTTTAAATACAAATTTACTTGGATTCAGAATTATTATTGTTAAATGAAGTACAATTTGGCACTTTTTTTTGTTGTAAATTTTTATTTTGTAATATTACGAGTTAGTTATTGTACAACATTTCTATTAATGTATGATTCGAATGTCAGTTCGATTAATGTATGGCATTTCGAGCCTCCTGTAAGTACTAATTTTGTATCTTCGAGTATATATCTGTATGCGTATTGTATCTGTATCATATTGCTAAAATTAAATAGATATTTATATTAGCAAAACACAATTGTATATTAAAAATATAAAACTGCTTTAAATACAAATTACCTTGGATTCAGGATAATTATTGTTATATGAAATATAGTTAGGCACATTTTTTTTTATTTTGCTTGCAAAATTTTATTATTGTACAAAATTTCTGCTCAACAGATGTCTCGCATTTTGGAGCTCCCTGTAAGTACTAATTTTTTATCTTCCAATTTGTTAGATACTTGAAATGAAAGAACATATTTACATCTTTCATCTCAAAAAAGTTTATGTTTTATAATATTAAATATTTAAAATGATCCATTATTTTTCATTATTTTCCAATTTTAAGAGTTCTAATACTTCTCAGTACAATTCCGAAAACTATTTAGAAACGTTTTCAAAAATTATGGAGAGAAGTTCTGGATTTTTGTATTTTTGTTTCAGAATGCTTCCTTTAATCTCTGAGATAATGTGGTTTCAGAGATTTATGTGGCTAAAAGAAAGGACTTCAGAACCATGAGTAACTTGAGGTAACCGTGGACGAAAAGCCACCTTCTTACTAGATAATGAAATATTTCTCTCTTTCGTATACTGTATTTTCCAACCCATATGTTTCGAATGTGAAGGTTTAAAATTAAAATAAAATGTAAACTTATATGCCTTGTTAAATATATTTTTTAATGTTTGAAATACATAAAAAAATAACAATAATTCTTCTCAATATTTGTCAAATTACGAACGGTGGCATGCGTGCAACAAAGTAGAAATAATGAAAAAAATATTTTTTCAAGAAAGTTGTTAACGAATTCAAAATTATTGCTGAATTTTTGGTTTTTACTTATAAATATTAAAACCTGTAAATATATATCATATAACATTAAATTAACCAATTTATATTTAAAAATATAAACTCAAATTTCATCTTATTGCACATGGAAGAAATCACACTATATTTCCAAAGATCTGCAAATAATGTTTTATGGTAGCAGTTTCTTCACTTCGGAGACTTCAATACTGAATTTTGAAATATATTTTTATATTGCTGTACATTTTATTTTCAAAAGCATTTCAAATTACCAGCAAAGCTATTCTGGATGTTTCAAATATTTCAGAATATGAAAAGAATTTTTCTTTTCATTTTCTGAAGCTACCTTTATGAGCATGTGACTGCCATGAATTTAAATTTCGAAATATTTTTTAGACTAAAGAAATTCGTTCGTTTTTGCATCTTTCAACTGATAAAATTTAACTATTAATTTTTTCATCAAAAAGTCAAAACAAACTAATACTTCCAGTAAATTAAGACTATAAACTTAAAATATATTTTTAAATAAAAAAAATAAATGTATTATCTTATGTTTGAAAGAAAATAACTATAATACCACTTTTAAACATAATTTCTTATTTACAGCATAAAGACATGCTTACATGACTACATTTAGTTATAATCGCATCATTATGTGTCAGAAGAGACATTCCTTAAAATATAAGAAAACATATTGAAGCAATAATTGAAAAGAAAATAATCAAAAATAACACCAAAGAAATTCTATAAATTACTATGTTACAGAATTATAAAATTTATTGGAAGCTGTCAAAGAAAAAAAAATAAAATTTAACGTGTTACATAATATGTTTGCATTAAGAGCCCACGCTACTGAGTGAAAAAGAGCCGGATGATAATGTTAGGTCTATGGGACGTTCTTTTTAACGATCTCGCTCAAATTTTAATATTTTTACATGATTGTTTTGCATAGGATAGATGAGAATGATCTACAAGCGGCCTAGTTTCTACTTTTTCAATTCTGGATTTAGATTAAAAAAATTACTTTAACTTTCGAAACTGGTTTGATACGGTCCTGAAATAGAAACTATCATAACATAAAAAATATACAACCAAAATAGAAAAAGTAAAAACTAGGCCGGTTGTATATCGTGCTCAGCTATCCTATGCAATACAATCATGTAAAAATAATAAAATTTGAGCGAGATATTTGAAAAGAACGCCCCCATTGACTTAATATTATCATCCGGGTCTTTTTTACCCTGTAGCGTGGGATCTTAACATTTCGTTGTATGTAACAAAAAGCGAGTTTTTATGATAAAAAAAATAGAAGAAAATGCTTAAAAACCATCAGTTTGTGGAATATTTGTACTATATGGAAATTAGATAGATTTCCCTAAAAAAATCACCTAAAATTACTTTAATATTCTCCTTCTTACTAAGATAATTTATTACAGTAACTGGACATAATTGATTGCATTTTTTCTGGTTAAACAAAAAAGATAACAGCAATTTTTTACTTTAATTTGAGAGATGTTTGAATGTTAATTACGTTTTCCGACTAAAATCTCGTACTCAACAAGTTGTTGGTTTTTTTCATTCGAACCTTTGAGTTTCAGCTTTAAAGAAGATGTCTTCAAACAAAAAAATTTAGTTTCCGGATAGCAGAAGAGGATGGTTGGATTATAGGAACGTACCTCGATATTAATTTGACTGCCGATTTTTTAGTGACTGATTTATTATTTGAGGGACTAGAGGTTAGCACGGCCTGGGCTTGGCTCGTGGCCCGTATCCGGCCCGGCGGAATTGTTTCGAATCTTCTAACGGGCCGGGCCGTCTGATTTAGAAAAAAATTTCAACGGGCCGGGCCGGCAAAAAAATTGAACGGACCAGACGGGCCCGGGCCGATAAAAAAGATTTTCCGGCCTGCTGGCCCGTTCTGAACATTTAAGCAGAAACGATAAAATATGAGCTATTTTCAACGAAAATGCTTTTAACGAGAATAAGTATAAATGCGCGTCACGAGCCATACTAGTTTGACAGCATTAATATAAAAATGTACATTGTAGGGATAGGCATCGGAGAGTTACATTGTGTGTAACCCATTTTAATATTTATTTATCTGACTCATTCCGGGCCGAGATTAAATTTACATTATTTTTCTACATATAGACTGGCCGGAGCCGAACTAGACATGATTGTTCTCAAGATCTGTAGGGCAGAAAACGTGATTTGTAAAATTATTAGCAGCGATAAAGAACTTGTGTAAGCTTTATCTTTGGATATATACTTCTTGATGGTTTTTAAATTAATTTCTCCATAATGCGAAAGTTTGACATATTTTTTTTTTTTTTTAATTTTAAATTATAAAAGTATAAAAGTGATAAGCCTAACTATTGAAAGGATTTAGAATCGAATAGCGTTTTTCGTTTTTGGTAAATAAAATACTTATACAACCTTGTTGAAATATAATAGTTTCTCAAATAATTGTAGGTTTTTCTTTCTTCACATGCTTTCGCTTCCGGAAATTTCATTCAAAACGCTAATTTTGACAGTATTTTATTTGCTTGCAGTATTCTTAAATTGCTTGTATCAAAAAGCGGACAATACCATTCGATCATATAGTTTCTTAATAAAAATACCTGCTAATCTTATGCGTTTCTGAAAAAAAAAATGAATTTAGAAATGTATCAGAAAGAAGCTTCTTTGAATTTAAGAATGAATTTGAATTTGAAATCTTTAATAAAATTATATAGAAATATTTTATAAATCTTCTTTCATTAAACAGCTTCAAAAGTAACGATGTTTTTAGCTTTCTTTCTTTTTTCTTTTTTTCTAAGCCATACTAATTTTTTAATGCATCGTTATTCGAATGTTGAAAGCCTAAAAAGAATTTAAGTAATCATTAATGTTGTTAATGTGTATTTTCTGTAAAATATACTGTAAAATTATTCCATAGATATGTATGCAGTATTCTTTAAAAAAATCTTAATTATATGATAAAATTCTGAAATTTTTGACTTTTGCACGGGCCGGGCTGAAATAATTTTCCTACGGTCCGGGCCGGGCCCGGGCTTGGGAAATTCCGGCCCGTGCAAACCTCTATGAGGGACTTCTAGTGGACGCATTACGGAGAGTAATGTAAAACACTTATTAGCCGTTTCAACATAATGATTTATTTCCCAAGGCGTTGCCGCTCATGAAAAGTCTTTCTTGGGGCACAAATTGCATATTTGCCTAGTTTTATCTTTCTTTTTAATTTTCTTTAAACTAAAAAAAAAACTTTTGCACGATTAACTGTAAAGTTTTTTTGACAGATGGTTGACAATGTGTGACAAAAAAATCAAACTTTAGAATTTAAATTACGTAAGAAAGTTCTAACACTACATGAGGCAAATATTTTTTTGTATAACTATACTACTGAAAAGGAGTAAATTTGTCAGTAAAAACATTTTGTGCCACAAAAAATGTCAGTCACAAGTCTCCACTGCTCATAAGAGTTTCACTAAGAGCTTCATCGAGAGCTTCACCAAGAGTTTCTCTATGAGTTTCACCAAGAGCTTTGAAGAGTTATACCATGACGCAGTTTCTTTATTCTGGAATTATCTAGACCGAAACTGAATCATCCTAATTGTTAGCATAAAGACATTACAATAAGGGACATCACAATTACATTTGTCTGGGCAAAAGATTGACTGGATTATTAGCGTTTTTTCCGATACAAAGATGATAATTCCTGTCTCTTTCTTTTCAAATTTTTTTTGCTGAAAGAAATATAGACAAGAATGCAATATTTTCGCATTTCTAATTTTAGCTTGATTCATCTTGTTAAGATAATGAACAATATCCGTATGCGAATCATAAATCAAATAACAAATGAATGTTAAAGATATTTTCGACGAAGGTTAAAGTTTTTACATTTTATTGTTATTATTTTTATTATTTTACTCTAGCAGCTTTTTTCTCATGTTCCACTAAAATATAAAATGCATCGAATTATGAAAAAATTTCAATGAAATATGAAGCTTTTCTTTCATTCAATTTATAAAGATGCATTAAAAGTATAGTTAAATCTGTTTGTATGTGCTAAAAAAAACATAAAACTGTCGCTATTAAAAATTGCTTTTAGAAGATTTTAAGATATTGTATCGCAAAACTTGAAAAAACAAATAAAACAGATATAAAAAAACAAATACTGATTGAGAAGAGCAACCATAAATATCAACGATAACTTCATTAAATGAAACAAAACTGCAGTGTTATTATTTTAAAATGTTTTCGAAATTTTATTTCAGTATACGAGTCCTCTGACAATTGTAATGTTTTTTCCCCTCTAATTTATTGAAAACACAAAAAAATGTTTTTTCCAGCCTGACACAAAATATTTTATTACCGTATAGGTGTGTAACCTTTTACAGTATTAAACCTAACTTAAGTTTTAAAAATTGAGTTTTATTTGTAGAATTATAAGGAATTAAATATTGCTTATGCTGCAGTCAAGCCTGCAGCTTAGTGAACGGAAACATCAGTTCGCGACAGTCAGGAGGTAAAAATACGATGTGTTTTTTTTCTTCTTTCGTGGATAGTTTATGTCAATAATTTAAATCTGCTATACTGCAGGGCTTTCAGTATTTTAGTCAGAGGGAGCGCACCTCATATAAGGATAAACATTTAAAGATTTATTTTCATATGAGTATAAATATAAATCAATATTGCATCGTTATAGTAGGAGTAGATTTATAAATTTGGCCTACTTTTTCATAATAAGTATTTTATATTTAGTAATTGCATTGTTTTATGAGAATACCCGAAAGAAAAAAAATCATTTTATGTAATTATAAAATGCCTCTCATTAAATAAAGTAAGAAATGATATTCAGGATCTATTTATTGTATGTTCCGAACTTCTTGTACGAATTTGGGTAGTTTGAATAAAAATAAAGCATTTATTGGCAACTCTGTTAGGAAGAGAAGATAGGCAGATTTTTTACAAAATGCATAGATACGTTACAATTACAATATGAGCTATTAAGCTAACTAATATTCAGAGTTCGATATGAAAAATGGTTGGTTGAATGGGGTTTTATGGCGAAAGGTCCCCTGTGGGACATGCTGCGCCAAGAACATGGTATAGATATGAAAAATATTTGAAAATTAAAAAGGCTTATTTTTCTTTTTGTAGAATTGCTTTTCTTTGAGAGAGAATCTTTTTGTAAGTAATGAAGGTGACACTCAAAATCATACTTAAGAACCCACACTACTGACCGAAAAAGACCCGGATAATAATATAAAGTGTATGGGGGCGTTCTTTTTAAATATCTTGCTGAAATTTTAATATTTTGACATGCTTTTTGCATAGGATAGCTGAGGATGATCCACAACCGGTCTAGTTTTTACTTTTCTGATTTTGGTGTCAGATTAAAAAAAAAAAAAAAAAACACTTTAACTTTCAGAACCGGTTTGAACCGGTTATGAAACTAAAACTGTCCTGATATATATATATATATATATATATATATATATATAAAAGAACAAGGCCGATTGTGGATCGTCCTCAGCTATCTTATGAAAAAACATCCACTTCAAAATATTAAAATTTGAGCGTGATATTTGAAAAGAACGCCCCCATAAACTTTACAGTATCATCTGGGTCTTTTTCAATTAGTAGTGTAGGCTCTTAACAGTAATAATTCTAAGCCTTTGCGACGCAAAGCACTTCCATAGCGAAAATGACTCATTGACACCGGACTTTATGTTCAAATTTATTTGAAAATAAGACAAAGCTATTTTGTTTCATATTAATCAAGTAGATAAATAACTGTATCAGAATCCTTGTACGATTATGATATCTAGGAATTATTTTGGGTGTTCCGTCTAATGGAACACTGAAAAACAAACGGTTAAAGAAGCATTTTTAATGGTTTTTCGTTTAAAAATTCCTAATAGGAGTAATCATTCGAAAAGCATCTTCAACAGTTTAAGGGACGCCGTAGAGCCCAAAAGTGTTGCGTTGGACGGCAGTGCTACATTTCATTCATGATATTTATTTTTACTATAAATTATTTCATAGCATTTTTAATGATTTGCCCAACATTATATATAATAAAGATAATAAGCTGTTTTGTTCTGTAGACTAATAAAGATGAGATTCCAAATTATTCAATTTATTTAGCTTCCCACTTCTCTCAGAATAAGATTCCTCCTTATACCAGTGATAGATACTTCACTTGCCTGTCCTACACTGTAAAAAAAAAATGTAAATTTACGGGCATTTACCGTAATATTTGACGGTAGTTGTCCGTTTTTGAAGCTTAACGGTACACTTCCGTAAATTTACGTTGCGGAAACATAAATTCGGAGTACTAATATGTTTTTACGGGCAACGCCCGTTTTTTTATGCAGGATATTCAAATCTGCTGCCTAGCCATTTTTTTTACGGACAAATACCTTTGAATAAAGGTCTTCCGATGACGTCATAACAGAACGTTTTATTTTGTTTGTTGAAAATATTATTATTATTTAATTAAATTATTGTCTGGTTTAAATTATCGCATAAAATTATCGTCTGGTTTTAATATGCTATTGTTTTGGTAAATTTATCGAAAAATTAATCGGTGGTGGCACTCCAAAAATTTTCTTATCTCATATATGTAAATACTTCCTGAAAAGTGCAGTATAACAGCGCCACCGGTTATGTGATTTACACCAAAATCTAATCATTAACAACTTACGTGAACTCCTAACTGCATCTGAAGTTTGCTGAAAATCCGTGCATTAGTTTCTGAGATAGCGCTATTACTGAATCTGAAATAAGTTCTGCATAATAGTGCCACTTGCAGGGTGATATACACAAAAAACTAATCAGGACTAATTTTAATAAGGGGTTAAAACTGAATCTGAAGTTTGATGAAAATTCATGTATTATTTCTTGCGATATAGCTATTGCGAAATCGTGAAAAATGCATTATCCCAGGTAAGCATGGTAGCACAGCAGTATCGACTCGATATTGCCCAATATCGGACAACTTTGGCGTGCATCGGCAAAAACAGGTTACCTTTTACCAGGGATGTAGTGGAGGGTATACGGGGGTATACGCCGTATACCCTCTGGACTTTTTTAAGGAACACCATATACTCTCTGCTTCTCAAGAAACTATAGTATATACATTTTAGGGTATACACTGTAAAAAAAATTGTGCGATTTTATTTAAATATTCTTAGTATCATTACAGACATCATTAGAGTTACTAGAAAATCATCTGTAACTAAAGCTTCTTGAATCATTGCTAATATAACATTAGTAACATTACTGAAATAACATTTGTATCTGAATGCTTATGCCGCATGCGTTTTTACCTGACCTTTTGTAATCTTACGAACGACGAGCGTAAACACCAGCCGACCAATAAAGAAAAGAACTTTTAATTTTATAATATATATTGAGGATTCTGTTTTGGTTCTGCAAATTTGGTTAATTTAATTGTAAAATTTGAACTAAAATGAAATTAAAGTAGCAAAGAAAAATATACATAAATAAAAAAGGGCATAAATAATATTTTTTTTCTTTTTTCCCTCCTGTGGAATGTGAATTAAGTTATGTGAAGATAAATGAACATACAGGTATAATTTTATGGGATTGTTTGTGAGATCTCCCCCCCCCCCCCCTTAACACACAGACACCTTTACTCACTCAGATTTCTGATTTTATTATTTTCTGTTTTATATCGATTAGAAGTAAAAATTCTTCCTGAAACTACAGCTCGAAAAACAAAAAATACATAGTTTTTATCACAGATAGCATTTAAGAAGTATATAGAATATAATTATTAATTAATACTTAACTAATATAAAGTATTTATTTACAGAAAGTTATAATTGATATTTCAATATAAATTATACATAATTATATTAATATTATTATATAATAATTAATTAAAAATATTATTAATATTTTTTACATGTTATATAAAAATTTAATAATAATAATATTAATATCATTATATAATAATTAATTGCAGCTTGAAAAACAAACTGTATGTAGTTTTAATTTCAAATGACAATTAAAAAAAAATAATATAATAATTATTATTTTTGTAAATATATTATGTACTAATTAATTATGTAATATAATTATATAATTAATATTTATATAATTATTAATAGTTATATAATAATTAATTATACAATAATTAATTATATTGATTAATTATTATTAATTAAACTTTGAAAAATATTTTTATAACTTTAATATTCAAAAATCTAACTTCATTCTGCTTTCAAACTTTACAATGACCCCTTTACAACTTTACAAAGATGTCAAAAAACTTTACAATTACAGTAGAACCCCGATAATTCGGATTAACTGGGACCAGACCCAATCCGGATTATCGAAAATCCGGATTATCCGGAGAGTAAGAAAAAAATGGAATAAAATAAAACATACTTACAGAAATCGCCTTTATATTAAACTTATTGAATAATTACAGACAGTAAAAATGTTTATTTTGCTTAATTCTTCCGAAAAGATTTCAGAAAAAGTTTTTTTTCTAATTCAGAATACGATGATGAAACAAATTAATGTTATGGAAATTAGCCAATTGCTTCTCAAACTTGAAAAAAAAAATGACCAAACCTATCCGGATTATCCGGAGATCCGGATTAACGGGGTCCGAATTTACGGGGTTCTACTGTAAAATAAAATTCATACAAAAACACCAGAAGAGCCTAGCCGAGCCTAGCGGTGCGAGAGCACGGTAGATACGCATGCGCCAGTTTTGTGATTCCAGGGGATGCTGTCAAGAAGTAACGATCTCCAATGGATACTTTATAATAGACACCACCGCTGACCACGCTAGCCATCTATGGATGGTTTATATGCTGCTAACCAGTTACAGTTTTTGTTTGGGATTTTCATTTTTTAAGGTAAGCTTTGATTTATATTTATTTAAACTTATACAAATAATCGTTTTACTAAAAGTTAATTTGTCCACTATCTTTTATTTCTTTTAGGCTTAACTTGAAATCTTGCGTACGTCGCGTTTAATATTGATATTCTATGCGTAGTAATGTAAATTTAAAACCTGCTTTTTTTTCGCTTTGTTTAAATAAATATAAAAATGAATTGTTAATAAATATTCAGGCAATCTTTGCTATTGTAACTGGAGATTTAATTGTCTGTGGGACTGATAATCGTTCAAATTTGTTTGTCATGTTTTGGACTTATAAAAATCTTTATTAAACTATTCTACTTATTTAATTTCATCTGAAATCCCAATGTTCCCACACCTAAATGCGTACGTTTTGTATAAAAAAAACAATCATATTGCTGACTTAGTTATTGTGGTATTTACAGCCATTGTACAATCATGCTTCAAAATATAATTAAAAAAAAAAATTTTTAATCACAGTTATTACCATTTTATTTCATTTTACGTTATTAAAAGTATTAATAATGTAAACTAGACTTGAAATCTGACTTTTGAATTTATTTATTTGGCTGTGCATGCTTTATTATTTTTCCGTAGTGTGGTTTGTTTACGTTTTGAATACCCGAATGCAATATTGTTAGCAAAATTTCGTTTGTATGTAACTCGTTAAATATGCGATAATGCTGCTTTTGTTTGTTAATAATTTACGTAATATTTAGATAAATTTATAATATTTTTCACGATGAATATAACTTCTTCTAAAAATACATAAAACATTTATTAGACGATCACATCACAGGACATATATAGAAAACATAAATATCGAAAACCAAAAATAATAATAATAACATATCAGCATCATCTCACATTCATCGCCTGAAAATAAAAAACCTAATACATGGAGTCATGAAATAATGTCTATTGTCCAAAGTTCTTTTAAACAAAAAACAATTTAATTATTGCCATGCGATTTCACTTACAAATCCCTCCTTTCGCATGTCAATAATGCTCAGCAATGCCCAGACTTGTAATATGTTTTTTCATGACATCATAACTCAAATTCTTAGTCATTATATCTGCCTCCAGTTCAGATGAATTTACATATTTTGTTTCAATTTCTCCTTTAGCTCTTTCATCTTTCACAAAATGATATTTTCTATTGATATGTTTGTTACGATTATTCACCCTTGGGTTTTTGATCCAATCAATTACGGACTGACTATCAGTACTGATTTCTATTGGACGCTTTACCATTTCTTCTTGATTTAATTCTTCCAAGAGACCCATTAGCCATTTTCCTTCACAAACTGCATCACACAAACTTAAAAGCTCAGATTCCATTGTAGAAAGCGCAACCAGTTTCTGCTTATTACTTTTCCATCCAATTAATGATTCTCCTATTTTTACGATACATCCACCAAATGATTTTGAATCTTGTGTAGTACACCAGCTAGCATCAGAACAAAGTGATAATTGACCCTTTTTACCTTTAATTCGAAGTTTGTAGTTTTTTGTGCCTTGGATATAACGCAAAACTCTCTTCACTGCCTGTAAATGAATTTCTCTAGGATCTTTTGCATATTGAGACAAATTACTTAAAGTGAAAGCTAAATCTGGCCTTGTTCCTCTTACTAGATATCCTATACTTCCAAGCATTTCTTGATATAGTGCTTCATCAATTTTATTTTCACCTTCATATTCATCTAAATTTATTCCGAGTACTCCAGGAGTTTTCACACTTTTACAATTTTCCATATCAAATCTTTCTAAGATCTTTTCTGCATATTTAGTTTGCCCTAATAAAAATTCTCCGTTCTTTTCTTCAATATCAATACCAAGGAATTTTATATTTTTCTTCTGCTCTTTAATTTTCGCTTCTTTATTCAATTGTTGTACGAATTTATTTATCAAATCTTCGGATTCACTAACGACTATCCCATCATCTACATAGATTCCAACTGTAATAAATTCATTATCTTTTTTATTGACAAATACACAAGGGTCTGCTTTGCATGGTTTTAATCCTATCTTATCAAATATTTTAACCAATTTTTCATACCAGCATCTTCCTGCTTCAGGCAATCCATATAAATTTCCTGTCACGAGTAATATCTTCCCTCCTTCAATTTGTAGGCCTTCAGGTGGATTCATATAAACAGCAGTTTCTAGATCTGCATTCAGATAAGCTGTTTCTACGTCGAAAAATCTAGTTTTGTAGCCTTTCATTGCTGCGACTGCCAATAAAGTTCTAAATGATTCAGTTTTCATTACTGGACTGTACGATTCTTGATAATTTGTTCCAAATTTAAGTCTTGATCCGTCTGCTACTAACCTAGCTTTATATTTTACATCTTCACCGCTTTCTTTTATATTAAAAATCCATTTGCTTCTCAGTGCTTTCACATCTTTTGGTTTGTCAACAATTTTCCATGTTTTGTGTTCTTCTAACGAATGTAATTCCTTTTTGATTGCTTCTATCCATTTATCCTTATTTTTAGATTTTAATACATCTTTGTAGTTCTTCGGAACTTCCTCATGCACCAGATTTGCTAAATACTTTGGATTCGGTTTCCTAATTCGTGATGATCTTCTAGGTTCTCCAGAAAACTTATTTTGATTACTTTCTTTTTCTTGTTGTTCTTCATTTTCACTAATTATATTATTTATTTCATTTTCCTCTGTCTCAGGAACATTCGTATCATTTGTCAATCTAATTGTTTCTTCTTCCCTTTTTAATTCTTCATCATTTTCATCGGAATTGTTCTCTTCTTGTTCATCTATTATATTCTTATTACTGATAATATTGATGTATTCAAATTCATCAGTCATTTCTTCTTTATTTACTATATCTTCATATCCCATTTTTTCTTCTATAAACACAACATCTCTGCTTTCACGTATTCTCTTTTCCTTTAAGTCATATAATCTGTATGCTCGACGATCTCTTGAATATCCGATAAATACTGCAGGTTTTGCTCTTACATCAAATTTCTTTCTATTGATGTCATCGCTGCGATAAAAAACTTTACATCCAAATACTTTCATATGTTTTATTGTAGGCTTATTTCTTGACCATAATTCTGATGGCGTTTTCTTTCTTGTAGCCGTTGGAGTAACATTATGTATGTAAACTGCTGTTGACACTGCTTCGGCCCAAAAAGATAAAGGTAGCTTTGCTTCTATCAGCAATGTTCTTGCTGTATTAATAATTGTACGATTAGCTCTTTCAGCAATCCCGTTGCTTTGAGGACTATGAATTGTTGTTCTTTCATTCTTAATACCCTTTCTTTTATAATAATTCATGAGCTGTTCGTTAGTAAATTCTCCACCGTTATCTGATCTCACTGCTTTTACTTTCTTGCCAGTTTCATTTTCTCTTCTCTCTATTATATTTATAATTCTTTCTTTTGCTTCATCTTTACTTCTTAAAAAATCTACAAAATATCTTCTACTATATTCATCAACTACCATTTTGTATTTATTTCCTCCTAATGAGTGTACTGTCATTGGTCCACATAAATCAACATGTAGCCGCTCTAAAATACGTGTTGTTCCTTCATTCACTTGATTAAATGGCATTCTCGTTAATTTTCCTTGAATACATATTTCGCATTTTGTTTCTTTACCATCTATCTCTTCTAATCCCCTTACAAGATTTTCTCTTGACATTCTTTGCAAGTATGCATAATTTATATGCCCAAGTCTTCTATGCCATAGTTCTTTCTTAGATTCATTTGTCTGTAAACAAGATTCGTTTCTATCTTCAATTATTTCTCGTACAGCTAAATTTATTTTAAATGTATTATCTTCAAAAGTTCCTTGAGCAATTAATTCGCCTGTGTTCTTTTCATAAATGGCTGCTCCTTCATTATTAAATATCACATATTTTCCTTTTCTAACTAAACTTGGAACTGACATCAAATTTTCTCTTAAATTAGGTACACAAAGAACATCTGTAAGTTTTATATTTGATTCGCCTAATTTCTGATCACAAGCAGTAACATGAACATTTCCGCGATATTTTGCTTGTATTGATCGCTCGCTGTCAGCTGTTGCAATTTCTACATCTTCAGGTTTTCCTTCTACAACGATATCTTCTCTATGCGTCATATGCGAAGTGCAAGCTGAATCTAACATCCAGGTTATTTCCCTATTATTTTCAGATTCTTTACACTCATTTTTATGGAATTCATCTGAGTGCAATGCATGCTCATTCGTAAAACATGTATATTCCTTTATTTTCTTGTTTGAAACATTATTATTCTTGTTAAAATTCTTATTGTTCTGTGAATATTCTCTCATATCCTGAAATGCTTTAACTTTATTACTAGAAAAATTTTGAAAATTTTTGTTTGGTAAATTTTCTCTATTATTTCGCGAGTGTGTCATATTCGATTTATTATAACAATTCCGCGCTACATGATTTGGCTTTCCACACGCGAAGCAATAAATTCTTTTCTTTTCATTAGCCCTAAATGCTTTAAAATCGTTTTCGTGAAATCTATCATATTTTCTTTCATATCTCAATAAAGTTTCTCGCATCACTTCGTAAGTAATATTTGGGTTTGACGATATCGCAGTTGTTACTTCACTATATTTCTTTGGGAGTCCTTCTATAATAAATCCTATTAATTCGCTTTCATCAACTTCTGTACCTAATTCTAATATTTCGTTTGCGATACCTTGAGCTCTTATTAAATATTCTTCAATTGTTTCCCTTTCATTTTTTTCTATTCTCGCCAAATTAATTTTTAATTGAATTTTTCTTTGATTCTCAATTCCTGCATAACGCTTTTTAAGTAGTTCCCATAATTCTTTAGCTTTCTTAACTCCTCTAACTGCCATTGTTTGTTCTGCTGACAATGTTAATATAATTATACCATATACTTCATCATTTTTCTCTAACCATGTTTTATGCACTTTTAAACTAGCGGGATCCTTTTCATTTTTTATCGGTTCATCATTTTCGATAACATCAAATAAATGCTTCGACTTAATTAATGCTTCAACCCTCATACTCCATAACGTATAATTTTTACTTGTTAGGGGTTCTATTCTAGGAATTCCAAACATATTTGACTCAGACATTGTTAAAATACTTTATCTTCCTGAATATTTTAAGTGCACATAAAATTCTTACCTCTTAAATTTATCCTATTGGCGGTTATTCCAATCGGAGAAATTATTTTCTTCCATTAGGCCTAATTCCACTCAATTCATATTTTTATTTTATTTATTTCTGCACTCAAAACACAAACATTTTCTCTAAAACCACCGCTCTTCTACCAAAATGTTAATAATTTACGTAATATTTAGATAAATTTATAATATTTTTCACGATGAATATAACTTCTTCTAAAAATACATAAAACATTTATTAGACGATCACATCACAGGACATATATAGAAAACATAAATATCGAAAACCAAAAATAATAATAATAACATATCAGCATCATCTCACGTTCATCGCCTGAAAATAAAAAACCTAATACATGGAGTCATGAAATAATGTCTATTGTCCAAAGTTCTTTTAAACAAAAAACAATTTAATTATTGCCATGCGATTTCACTTACATTGTTTATTGCATTCACATCATTTATTATTTAAGTTTTGAAAAAATGAAAGTGAATGCAAGAATAGTTGTTTCTTGTGAAACGTATCGGTAATGATGGCAGCATAGAAAAATTGTACTGGCAGTGCTTCAAAAAAAAAAAATGCACCTGCTACGTTTGATAGTTGGCATTAAACATCATTATTTTTAGCAAGAAGCACCATAAATATAAATGCAAAATCGCTCATTTTGTCTCTGAAACATTTCTTACAATCAGTATATTCTACCAGTCAGTATATCAAGCCAATTTGCAAACACATATTAGCAGTTTGTTTGTACAGTCAAACCTCGTTAGCATGAACCTCAAGGGAAATCAAAATTTCATTCATGTTATCAGCATCAAATCTTTTTACTCATTTTTATAGCGCACTGTGGAAACAATTTTAAGTTTTATTTTGAACAAGTGATAATATTCCTTGATTTAATTCAGGGGAGTAAATTTTGTTGTATTAAAAGTAAAAAAAAAAAAAAAGACATGGATATGAAACCAGGGTCAGAAGCAAATCATCAAGGCAGCGAGCACTGCATATAGTTATAAATCTTGCAGATTTTTTTTTTTTTTTTTTTTCCTTTTAAGACAAACCAATGAAATTCATGATTTTTTTTAAAGTCTGACCAACAAAATTTGATTTTTTTTTAGGGCAGGATTGATAACTCACTTTTTTTTCTCATACCCAATCGATTAAATGTTAAGGCTTTATTGGTCAGCAAAATTTAAGTTAATTTTTCAAACTGATTAATAAAATTTTTTATTCATAACTTAAACTGATAAAATTTGCAAATTGTCAAAAATCATTATTTTTTACTGACTCTGGTGAAACTTGAAATTTTTCCTGAGGTAAATTGACAAATTTTGCAATAAACGAATAAAACACATGATTTTCTGCAGTCTATCAAAATTTGAGATTTCCTCCTTCCTAATTAATAAAATTCATGAATTTTAAACACATGATTGAGGAAATTTGTGATTTTTAACTGACAGACAAAATTTTAAATTTGTTTTGCAAATCAATGAAATGCAAGATTTTTTTTTTCCCCCTCTTGCAATTGATAAAACTCAAGATTTTCCATTGCTGGTCAACAAAATTTGCAAATTATTAATAAAATGGATATTTTTTTTCATACTTTTATCATCGTTTGATTTTTCCTGTCGTGTCTGATTGATAAAATTTTTTTCCCATGGCTAATCAGCAACATAGGAATTTTTTTTCCCACATCTAATTAACAAAATTAGTGATTCATCCTTGCCCAATCAATGAGATTTATTACTGTTTTGTATCTCATTGATAAAATTTGATTTTTCTGTGCCTATTTAAAAAGACATGAGATTTTCTTGTGCCCATTCGACAAAATTTGTTTATTTTTCTGCACTCAGTAAAATTCATTGTTTTTTCTGAAGCAAATTGTTTAAATTTATGATTTTTTTCTGTGACATCTGCACAAAAATTGCAATACAAGCTATATCATTTAGTCTGGGATTACAGTGCCTCACTTAAGTTCGGTGTAGACACTTACGATGTAAAAAAAAATCATGAACGGTATTACGGTACCTCTCAATCTTAAGACAGCTTGAAAGCTGCCGTAAGTTTAAGATCAAATGAATGTGCACACAACCACTACAAATGTAACAGTGCACTCTAATTGGCTGGCTACAAGATGTCTTATGCCGAGGCACAGTAATACAAAGTTACGATTGATTGCAGGAATGCCTATCTTACGATCGAGCGTAAGATAAGCTATAGTAAGGCACCGTAATCATAGCCATAGAAAGAAAAGAGAATTATTTAAAATTTAAGTTGACAAAGATCATTGTAAAAAATATGCCATAACTAAGAATGTTATTTTTCAGAAATTTAGCAAGCAGTTTCAAAGCATTTTTTCCCAAATTAACAATTACTACTTTAATTACTAACAATTATTACTTAAATGATAAATTTTAAAGAAGATAGTTTAAAGTATCTCTATGATTTTTTCATTTTGGTTAGGAGGATGTTTTCAAGTGTTGAAAAATGCTGTGATCAAGAATTAGCCTGAAAAGTTGTTGACCAGGAATTACACCAGGTGCCCCTGCTTCTTCTCTGTTCTGGACATCACATTAGTTTCAATCAAGTAAGTGTTGATATATATTTGATTGTGTTACAATGTTGATATATATTGTGTTTTTATGAATAATTGCAAATATTATAGATTTATATTTAAATAACTTTTACAGATCAATTATTAATTCTTGTCTTCAGTAATGTTATAAATAAATCAAAAACATTTAAAACACCAACATATTTTCTTTCTTAAAAACTTGTTTCAATAGCCATAGACCATCATCAGCGCAAAATATGATGATGGTATGCTGTGGCTATTAAAACTAGCTTGCAAGAAGAAATGAATTATTTTGGAGCTTTAAATGTTGATTTTATTCATTTATAATGTACTGCGACAATTAATTTCTTATTGTATAAATAATCATGCTTAAAAATTGAAATTCTTGCAGCTACTAAGTCCAAAATTTGCCTGAATACAAAGTACTCAGTATGACCCTGGTTTATTATGCTTAAAATATTTCGACTTAAACACATGGTTATGCTGTGGTTATCAAAAGTAGTTTGCAAAAAGGAATGAAGTATTTTGGAGCTTTAAACATTGATTCTTTTCATTTATAATGTACTGCAACAATTTTTCATTGTAATGATAATAGTAAATTTTAAAAATTAATTCTTACAACTACTCTGTATTGTACATGGTACTCGGCAAATCGGCTGAATGCTGAGTAAATACAGAGTACTCGCTGCAGCCTTAATTTATGATGAATAAATATTTTGACTTAAATCATAATCAAATTGAATTCAAAATCCAAAAATTAATTCTTTAAAAAACACATTTTTATAGGTAGTTTTTTTTTTGTTTTGTTTTTTCAACGGTGGTTCTGTTGAAATTTGAATGTTCTAAACATATAATTATGATGATTTAAATCATTCTAATTATACTATACTTGATTATTTCATGCACAATGTACTAATACCTATCAAGTTATACATATTAAGTGTAAAATTTATACATTTGGATTGTTTTTTACACTTATAATTTTTGGTACTACTTGGTTATTCCGTCGACCAAAAAATTATCGCCAAACCATAAGATTAAATGCCAATAATGGATGACTGAATATCACATTCAATGACATTAAATATGATAAAGGTGCTTAAAACATCATTAAGTGCTTTTATTTTGACTTTTTATTTGTATTTTTATGAATATTCTACTAATTATTTGTATTTTCGTTATTTAAAATAAAAATTATGTCAATATATATAATTTTGCTGTTAGTTTGATGATTTGTATAATTTGGCGAAATTGGTCAATGGGATAACCAAGTAATACCCAATTTTTTAATTATATTTTTGTAAAATTTTCTTACAAACTTCATTTTCTTCCTTAACTAAAGAATTATTCCTTATTGGTTTTAATATAAGTACTTAAGGATTATATTTAAGTATACAGCTTTAAAAAAAAAATCACTAACATATTATAGAATAAATAAGTATAAAATATGACTAAATGAAATTTTTGCCTTGCTTTTAACATAAAAGGAATAGTGCTTACTTAACAGGCGATTAAATAATCAATTATAGATGTTAAACATTAATTTTATTTAAAAAATCTTAGTGAGTAGAACCCTGATAATACGGATCGTTTTTTCTTTTTTTTTTTTTTTTTTTTTTTCCAACTTTGAGAAGCGAATGGCGAAATTTTTTTATTAGTCAGAATACGACAATGCAACAACTTAATGTTATGGAAATTAGCCAATTGCTTCTCAAACTTGAAAAAAAAAAAGGTGAAAAAACCGATCCGGATTATCAAGATTCTACTATACTTCAAGGGCAGATCCAGCCCAACCTCCAGCACGGAAAAATCGAATATCGTCAACTGTACATTGGAAAATCGCGAGTTTTGTCTATCGGCTTTCGAAAAATCTTGAATTCTGTCTGTAAGTCTCAGAAAAATCGCGAATTTTGTCGATCTGGAACGAAAAAATCGCAAATTTCTTTAATAAGGCACGGAAAAAATCCTAATTTTGTCGATCGGCTTCGTAAAAAGCGCAAATTTATTCGATCAGGAACGGAAAAATCACGAATTTTGTTGATTGGGAATAAAAAATCGCGAATTTAGAGTTGATATGGAATGCAAAAATTGTCAATTTCGTGAATCTGGAAAGAAATTATCGCGAATGTAGTCGATTGCCTTTGTAAAAAGAGCGATACGGGCGATTGGGTACGAAAAACTTGCGAATTTTGTCGAATTGGTATGAAAAAATCGCTAATTTCATTGATAGGGCAAGGAAAAATCGAAGATTTTGTCGATGATGCGTGGAAAAATCGAAATTTTTTTTTTTGAGCGGCTGCAGAACTATAGCGAGTTTTATCAGTTTATCGCGAGAAAAAAATTACAGATTTCATCAATTTACGGTGGGGAAAAATCGTGAAAGGGCGTGAATCAGGAAAGAAATTATAGTGAATGTAGTCGATTGCCTTTGTAAAAAGAGCGATACGGGCGATTGGGTACGAAAAACTCGTGAATTTTGTTGAATCGGTACGAAAAAATCGCTAATGTCGTTGATAGGGCAAGGAAAAATCGAAGATTTTGTCGATGATGCGCGGAAAAATCGAAATTTTTTTTGAGCGCCTCAAGAACTATAACGAGTTTTATCAGTTTATCGCGAGAAAAAAAAATTACAGATTTCATCAATTTACGGCAGGGAAAAAATGCAGATTTCATCAGTCAGTTAAGAATCGCGAATTTTATTTTATTGTTCGGTGTGGTATTTCAGGGACCAAGAACGGATAAAGGTGCGAATCTCGTCGATTGGGCACGGAAAAATCCCGAATATGGTCGATCGCTTTCGTAAAAAGCCTGAATTTATTCGATCAGGAACAACAAAATCGCTTTTGGTAGGGCACGGAAAAATTGTGAATTTTGAACGAAAAAGTCGCAAACATGGTCGATCAGTTTCATAAAAAAAGCAAATACAGTCGATTGGGAATGAAAAAAATCGAGAATTACTTTGATATTACTTATACTATCGAATTTGAAACAGTTTTGGAAGTGATGACAGACACAACGTCCGATGACCTAACAGCAAAAGATATGATTCAACCTATGTTATTCGTACAATGAAGCATGGCGGAGGACACGTTATGCCGTGGGGAGTATTTCCTTCAAAAAGTGACAGTCCGTTATTTGAAATCCACAGCCAGGTGAATTATACAATGTATAAGGATATCTTGCTAGCCTATTTTCTGCCTTATTAGATAAAAAATTTGGTCGCATCTATTTTTCTTAAAATGATAACGACGTAAATAATGTTTGCAATCCTTGATAAGCAATGGTTTTCGCACAAAAAATTTCGTTTTTGAAATGATCAGCCCAAGCGCCCAGCATGAATCCAATAGAAAATCTTTGAAAAGAAGATGACAAAAGTCTGCGGAACTATAAATATTCCAACTCAGCAAAAATTCCGCCAAAATTGCAAGAAATGTGGGAAAAACTTACCATAGACGATCTTTAACCGTTGATTGTATGAATGTCACGTTGCTGCGCCGCAGTACTTATTGCTAAAGCTATAATAAAATAGTAGTACGATAAAATACTAATAAGGTGATCGTAAATGTTGTTGATCACTGTAATTTTCTATTACAATACCATTTTTTTACAAACTTGTGAAGGTGGCCGGAAACTTTTGAGAACATTCATTTTCCTTTATACTAAATTTTGTCAGTTAAATTTATTGATATTTACATGTTCTTCTATAAGTAAGTTCCTAACTGTTATGTCAATAAAATGTAAAAATATCACTTTGAGATTTCTCTTCATATGGGTATATTTACAAATTAACTGAAAAAGTTTTGCTGGCCGGAAACTTTGACCGCCACTGTATACTTTATATTGAAAAAAAATCTGCCTTGAGTTATTTAAAAAGAACAAATATGAGACTGCAGTTTTTCTTCAACTATTTTTTCATTATTTCTCTTTGATTTCAAAATGTTTGTTTCAATTCATAGAAGAAATGAATTTTAAAATTTTACTAATTGAAAAAGTCTCATAATTATGCTTCTTAATTAAAAAAAGGCATATTTTTTTAATACTGAATGTTTTTATAAAAAACTCTTGTTTATCAAAATGTAAGTTTCTCTTATTAAACATTATGTAAAATTGTTTTAAAAAGTAACATTTTAATACCTTTAAACTTTGAAACATAAAAAGTACAGTCGAGTCTCTGTATAATGAAACTCCATACATCGAATTTCGTTATATATAACGAATTTTTAGTTGGAACGGTCCCCTTTTCACATGAATACATTAAAAACAGTCTTTAGCGAAATATCTATCTCCATATAACGAATTTTTTCATAAATTGATCTTAATTTATTCAGTTTTAAAAAGCTTCGTATGGTATCAATTTTCCATCACTTATTTTTGATTTATCGTCAGTGCTGAGTTTTTTTTTTATATTACTTCTCTCCTTGTTCTTTAAATGCAACGAATTCATCCCACCTCCCACACACCTTTCCACATCCTTCTCGAAACAGAGTCAATTGGATTGATACACGTAAGAGAGGAATCAATGAAAAGCACATAAGGGAGGCCTTCAAATGGAGGAAAATGTTAACGACAATTTTTCATTCCTTGCTAAAAGTTTTTTTTATTGGAGAGCTTAACAATTTTAAAATCAAAAACAACAAAAAAATTACAGATTTCTTCGTCTGAAATTAATGCAAGTCTTCCTCATTTGATTTTCATTAAGTTTTTAAATAAATGTCTGTTCTCTTTTTTGAAACAACTTAAATAATTAAGAAATAAAATGTTAGGTTAATATTTACTTTTAAATATTTCAAATACTTAATTCAAAAGATTAATTTCTCTATATAACAAATTTTTTACTGGAACGGTGGATTTCGTTATATAGAGACTCGACTGTATTTGAAAAGCCAAATATTCGGTATTCGGCCGAATAGTTACTATTTGGATGGCTGAATGTTCGGTATTCGACCAAAATGACTGTTCGGTGCATCCCTAACTTCAGGTTTTTTTTTTTTTTTGTTTTTTTTTTTTCAGAATCACCTGTGATGTACAATCCTATTGAATGGTAAGTAACAGAAATAGTAAATAACATTGTTCTTAGCTAGAAAAAACACAATTTTGTATGGAGCATTTGTAACTTTGTTACTGGCCAGCAGTTGAAAAAAATAGCCAGTTAGAAAAATTAGTGTACTGGCCAATGACCATTGGCTAAAAATGTTAATTTTGACCTATATCTTCCACCAAAAAAAAAAAACACAAGTATCCTATACATAAATTTAGTTTTCATGCTGTCCATGTAGCTAATTGATTATTATCTTTATTGCATACTGTCTGGCCCATATGACAGTGCCTGCATCTTGATTGAATTAGTGTAATTTTACATTTAAAAAAGAAAATTCTTCAAAAACAAACCTATGATTGATGACCTCACGGATTTTGGTAGTGCATTTCCTTGTGTTCTCTCCAACATTGTTTAGGCCTCGATAAAATTTGCATGTTTTCAAATTTTATGAAAGAAATCTTTCAAAATGAACTTTATTTTTATTGTTATTAATAATAGATAGAAATTAGCTTTTTATTTTTAACAATTTCAGTTTTAAGCATTTACATTCATTTTTTCTTGCTCAATATGATAACTAGTCCTCTTGTTCCTGTCCCCCCCTTTTATTAAAAATATGTGAAAAAATTGTATATAAACTTACTTTTTTGATATAAAATTTGTTTAATATTTTCATTTTATATTAAGTTTACTTTATTTTCAGTAAATGGTGTTGGTAGCAAAAAATAATTGGTTTGTGTAAGTAAAAATTTATGATGCTAAACCTGAAATTCTTCAAAATTGGTTTTATGAATTTTTTATTGTGCTTTTCGCTATGATAAATGAGTAATTAAATTCGACACAAAAATCATTAAATGTCAGGTGGAATGAAATTGTTATAAAAACAGCACATAGTGTGTTCAAGATTATTAGGAAATATTGTTAATTGGCAATACTGTCTTTAAGATACATAGCTGGCTTTACAGTCTACCAGCTGTAAAAAGAGCAATTGAAATCTAGGAATATTTGTAGTTGTTTATCTGTTGTGTTGAAAAAGAAAGATTCCCAATCCCAATTATCACATGTATGATTCTATTGTATCTTTTTTTACAAGTTAAATTTATTCTTAATTTTCATTTTCCTTCGTCGGTTTATTGTTGGTACAGCCTTACATGAAAAAATATCTGCCATTTGTTGTAATTGATTTAACAAAGTTGATTCAATCATGCTAATTAAATAACAAATTTCTTAAGGAGAGTGAAATGAAACATGTAACAGTTTCTGAACTTCCTTGCCTGAATTCAAACGTATTATGTGAATTTTGTTGCTAAAATAGACTCTGTTCACTGGGGATAAATTCTTTAAAAATCTTAACCGAGCAACAATCTGCGAAACAAAGTGGTGTTATTTTTCTTAAACAAGAAATAAGGAACTTCATTTGCATAGAGATGTAAAAATCATTAAAAAAAGTCTAATAATGTATAGCATTGTGTGAAATTTATCTTGTTTAACTCCTAATGAAATTTCATGGGTCAAAGAAAATTGCATTTCACAAATGAAATCACATAGTCTCTCACGAAAATGGTTGATTACCGAAAAATGACTATGAAATCACTCTTCACTGTAAAACATTTGTGGAAACGTTACTCCATACAATTGGTGTAAAAATGGTGGCAAATGCTGCCTCCAGTTTCATGGAGTAATTGTTTTCACATATGCAATGGTGTAATTTAAACATATATTACTGATGTAACATGACAATGTTACATCGGTTTTAACGGTTAAAATACTCCATAAAACTGGAGGCAGCAATGAACCCTGTGAAAATGCTAACAAAAATTAGCTGCTTGCTTACAAATTTGTGCAAATTAATACACATATCGACAAAACATGTGCCCGTAATGACAGTTAATAACAATGAAAAGGTCTAATAAATAAGCATGTGAAACCAGCCATAAATGATTCAAAACTTACTAAAATTAATTATAATCAGAGTTAGCAGCTTTTAGCCAAACCAATTATGTCATCTGGCTTTTTTTTTTTTTTTTTTTTGTAAAACACTTTAAAAAAGCCTGTTTTAATTGAAAAACGCCGGCTTTTATTTATTTGTTAAAGATGGTTTACATTAGGGGTGCACAATTTTTTGAAGAGAAGGGTCACTTTCAAATATATCTGGGTGGTCGAGGGCCACATCAATAGCATGGAGAGAATTCGAGTTAGAGAAGGTGATCTGTAGCCTACAATCTGAAAAAAAAATATCTGTTTTCAGAGGAGAGTGTATGTGTATGATTGGGGGGGGGGGGGATACAAAATTTGCAATTTTTACAAAGGCGATAGACAAAATTCATGATGTTCATGAAGGCGATCGACAAAATTCATGATTTTTACAAAGTCAATAGACACAGTTCGCGATTTTTAAAAAGTTGATAGATGAAATTCATGATTTTTGCAAAGCTGATAGACGAAATTCACAATTTTCCTTTGCATGATCGACGAAATTGGCAATTCATCCGAACCTGATTGACAAAATACGCGATTTTAATGGGACTGAATAACAAAATTCGCAATTTTTCCGCACCTGATTGACGAAATTCGTTATTTTTTCGCACCTAATCGACAAAATTCGTGCTTTTCTAATTCGGATCGGCAAAATTCACGATTTTTCCGAAGCTAATCGACAAAATTCGGGATTTTTATGAAGCCGATCAATCAAATTTGTGATTTTTTCAAAGCCTGTCGGCGAAATTCGTGATCTTTGCAAAGCCAATCGACGAAAATCACGAAATTACTCTGCATGATCGATGAAATTCTCGATTTTATTCTAGTCTGATCAACGTAGTTAGCAATTTTTCTATGTGTGACCAACAAAATTTGCAAAATTCCCATCTCCGACCAAAGAAATTTGCTATTTTTCGAAATGCGATCAATAAAACTCGCAATTGTTCGGTCTTTGATCGACGAAATGTGCGCTTTTTTTGCTGTTAATTGACAAAATACACATTTTTCTTCGACCGAGTATCAATATTCGTGATTTTTGTATTAGCATTGACGAAATCTGCATTTTTTTTATGCGGCAAGATAAAACTCATGATTTTTTTCTCTTGATAAATTGACAAAAACACGATTTTTCCGCAGCTGATCAACGAAATTTGTAATATTTCCACGCATCATCACTTAATTCGCAATTTTCCCGTGTCTTATCAAAATTTTTTTTTTGTTTTTTTTTTTTTTTGTCCCTCATCGACAAAGTTTGCGATTTTTTGTGCTTTATCGACAAAATTCGCTTTTCTTTTAATGCGATAAACCGAGAAAATATGCTATTTTTCCATCCGATGATAATTTGCAATATTTTCGAGGAACAACAACATTTATGATTTTTTTTCTTGCTTGATCAACGAAATGTGCGAGTTTTCGCATCCATCCGACAAAATCTGCGATTTTTCCATCCCTGGTCGAAAAAACTTGCGATGTTTTCATGCCCAATCGGGAAAATTTGCTACTTTTTCCCCCGAGTCTCATGAGCAAAATTCGCGATTTTGCCCTCTCTGATGAGCAAAACTGATGATTTTTCCGATCCTCATCGATAAAATTTGAATTTTTCGCATTTGATCAGTAGAATTCGTGATTTTTCCGTGTCGATAAATGACATTTGTGATTCTTAAATGACGAAATTTTATATTTTCCCGCTAAAGGTTAAAATTCGCGGTCGCCACCGGCCACAGGGCGACTAAATGTAAAAAATTGGCGACTTTATGTTATGCACCTGATCGCCATTTTGGCGATCAATCATTTCGGAAAATTAAGAAAAAAGTCGGTCATAAATCCGAAAATTAGGACATAAAATGTATCGCAAATTTTGACAAAAGGTCGCCGAAAATAAACAATTTTGCCAATCGTTCGAAGAACAATCGCTAATTTCGTCAAAGGATCGCGGAAAAAAGCGAATTTAATCAAAATTTCGACAAATATCGGTAAAAAATCGCGGAATAAAAGTAAATTTCATCGAGAAATGATGAAAATACGACAAATTTCATCAAAATATCACGAAGAAAAAAGTAGATTTCGTCAAAATATTGCGAAAAAACGGCAGATTTCGTCATAAAATTGCGTAAAAACGTCAGATTTCGTCAAAAGATCGCGAAAAAACGGCAGATTTCGTCAGAAAAATCGCGAAAATCGGCCAATTTCGTCAAAAAATCACGAAAAATAGGCTTATTTCGCCAAAAGATCGCGAAAAAACGGCAGATTTCTTCAAAAGATCACGAAAAATCGTTATACTTCGCTATAAGATCGCGAAAAAGGCAGAATTCGTTAAAAAATCCCGAGAAAACGCAGATTTGGTAAAGAAAACAATCACGAACAAACAGAATATTTCGTCAAAAAATCGCGAAAAAACGGCAGATTTCGTCAAAAAAAAATCTCAAAAAAAGCTAATTTCATCAAAAGATCGCGGAAAAACGGCAGATCTCGTCAAAAGATCACGAAAAATCGGCATATTTCGTCAAAAGATCGCAAAAAACGGCTGATTTCGTCAAAAAATCGCGAAAAATCGCGAAAAAACGGTAAATTTGGTTTTAAAAAAATCACGAAAAAACGAAATATTTCATCAAAAAAATCGCGAAAAAAAGGCAGATTTCGTCAAAAAATCTCGAAAAAACGGTGTAATCCTTGTCAATAATTGCAGAAGAAAAAGCTAATTTCATCAAAAGATCGTGGAGAAACGGCAGATCTCGTCAAAAGATCGCGAAAAACGGCTGATTTCGTCAAAAAATCGCGAAAAAACGGTAAATTTGGTATAAAAAAAATCACGAAAAAACGAAATATTTCGTCAAAAAATCTCGTAAAAACGGCAGAGCTAATTTCATCAAAATATCACGAAAAAACGGCAGATTTCGTCAAAAGATCGCAGAAAAAAGGTAGATCTCTTCAAAAAAATTGCGAAAAAACTGCAAATTCCTTCAAATAAAAAGAAATTTAGATTCAAAATGCAGAAAAACAATAAATTTTGCCCAAAAATCGTAAAAATACAATAAATTTCGTCAAAAAATTGCGAAAAAACAGCAAATTTCTTCAAAAGACTGCGAAATCCATTACCCAATAGTGGAAAATATTACTAAATTCATCAAGTGGTCGAAAAAAAATATCTAAGTTTGAATGAAGTTATGGTTTTCTTTACATATAAAATAATTATTAACTATTTAATATTCTGATTAGAATTTATACAATGTTTTCTTCTTGGTGGCATCTATGATAGTAATTAGTGGCCACTAACTTGACAATAGTGGCTACTAAACATTCAGCCTCTACTGGCCACTGGCTACTAATACAAATATTGAATTTTAACCTTTATTTCCCGCAGTAAATTGACAAAATTTAGGATTTTTTTTGTGTGACATATGTACAAAAATTGCAATTTTTTCCAGTTGTAAATTGACGAAATTCGCAGGCCACAGGTTGTGCATCCCTAGTTTACAGATATTTCATATTAAATTTGAATTAATTTAGTTGTAATACACTTATAAATATTTTCTATTAAAAATGTACATTTCTACTAAATTTTATCAAATAAATGAGTCTTTATAACTGCTGATGCATCTGTGAAGGCATTATGTCTGAAATTGAAATTATAAATATTCATAAGAATAAATTAAATTAGACTGTAATGTTGTGGTTTGGAATTCGTTGTTGCATAGCTCTATATATACCAAACATTTTAAAGATTATATGAAACAATAACTAAATGTTACATATAAAAATGGAATTTTCCTTACATACTTCTATTTACTTTTGAAATTGACAATAGCTTATGTGTATTTAATAATTGAAATCATCTTGTTGTAATAAAACTTGTTGAATTAAAATTTTGAAAAGCTCATTGTTATTTTAAAGAATGCATACTCATACATAAACTAATGCAAAGTTATTCGTAATGCTGTTTTATTAAAAAGAATTGCTCTTTTTATTAAATGACTTTATGTGTGGCTCCAAATAAAAATTTATGAGCAATAAAATAAGACTTGTATATTAATATCCTTTAAAATTAGTTAAGTAATAAATTATGATACTAACTATGCAACTATTGTCCTTTTTAATTATATAAAGTAGTAAAAACGAAAAAAAACTGTGTGTGTGTGTTTGGGGGGGGGGGGGGGTAAAGTCAGTATAAACTAGAGAAAGCATTTTGTATGGTCTTTTAAAAGTTAGCTGATATATTTATAATTTTGACTGCAAATCAATACATATTATTCCAATATTAATGTGTTCATTTTGGAGAAATTGGGTTATATTGAATTCTACCTCAATTAAGTCTTTAAAACTAACTAAAAAACACCAATTTTGGTCAATAAAATCTGGTTAAAACAAATAAAAGCCACCGGCATGGCTTTTTTGCAATCCTGGCTATAATTGGTTCAAATGGCTATTGCCGAAAGTTTTAATACTTTAACAATTAGACAACTGTTGTTCTATAAAATAATTTGTTACATCTTAAAATGCATTGACTTTACACACTTTAACATACTCGGTGATTTCATGAAATAATTAGGTATTTTATGAAATAACATAATCACTTTTAATGGTAACTAATACATTTTTGTAAACACCCTGTATAATACTGCATTTTTTTGCAGATGAACCAAGTAAGCCTGGCCGACTACAAGCTACTGGTTAAAAGGTTACTAATTACCAATTTCAAATGGACAGCTCCAGAATATGATGGAGGCGCTTCTATCACTGGTAGTGTCATCGAGAAGAGAAAGAAATGGAGGCATAAAGTGTGCGTCTCAAAAGTAAAATCTCACTTTTAAATTTTTAAATGAATAACTTTATTTATTTGATTTAATTTTAATGTTCGAACATATACTATAAATAATAAGTATTTTTGATTTAAAAAAAAAAGAATTCTAAAATTGAGAAATGTTAATAATTTGTCAATTTAACTCTAGTCACCACGTGGGTCATTTGTTAACAGAATAGTTGAGGCAGATTTGAATAGTTCATAAGTGTCTCAATAATTATTCTATGATTCTGTTTCTTTCAGTTCACTTCATGCGAAATAATGTCATATCTAATATTGTCTTGAAATAGGAGACTTTTTGTCATACATTTGATTTTGTATTGAACTTTTCTCAAGAGCATCCTGCATTATGTTAGCAAGTATGTAAAGAGCTATAAGCTTATTTATATCCAATTATAATTTAAATCCATGTAAAGTTTTCTAAGATGCAATAGTTTTTTGCAATATTTTGCTAAACAATTTCATTTCTTCCAAATTTGGAATGATGGCCCACTTTCACCTCTAAAATGTGTATGTGTATGATGCTTTGAATGGAGATAGATATCAGAATTGCCTGAAATTAAAATTTTTAAACTGATACTATAAAATATTGTGAGCTCCCCCCCCCCCTTCCTCTTTCAAAAGTAAAAGAAGTTAAATTTGGGTGTGTGCTTGTAATTGAGTTTATTTTTTTTTAATCATTTTAAAATCCTTTATCATTATTTTAGAATAGAAGGGAAATACAAAGATACTCGAAGGATACAAGTATACCCATACAAGGTATATATATCCTATACAAGGATACTAGAAGGGAAATACAAGGATAAGAATCTTTTGTACTTTGGCAGATTTTTGATAAGTATTATCTAAATTCCCCTAAGCAAAATTTAAAGGCTTTATTTTTTTCAAATGTACATCTTAATTTTTATTTTATTCCGACAATATTTAATTAGTCATATAATCCTCCTTTTTCCCAGTCTACTTATTTTCGTCTTATAATCTTGTGCTTAAATCTATCACTGCGGAACTAGAATTTTGTTTATAGTAAATTTAACACATAGTGTAACTAATGATCATGACAACAAATAAAAAACAGAATGTAAAGCATATCAAATATTTTTTCTTGTGTTCGCAACTACCCTGCTGTTGGGGCACTTGTGAGCAATTCATTGAATTTATAAAGTTATTAAAAAAAAAGAAGAGCTAACTATAAAGATGATTTTATAAAAAATTACCTTGTTTAAAAAAAGGGTTCTGTTTACTGTATTCAGTATTTTTTGTTTTCAGAAATTAACCAGTAATAAAAAAAGCTATCTTTATGTGAACTATTCACATGTGCTCCAGTCTCTCCTTCATGTATTCAAAGGCAATACACACATTAGGCTGATTTTTTTTTTTTTTTTTTTTTGTCCTCTTTAATTCAGTCCTTAAGGTGGTCAGTGGGCTGCCGTAGGTATAATGGTTGTTTTCATATGAAGAAATCTGTATTAGCTTAAACAATGGGTAATTGTAAAAAAAAAAAAAAAAAAAAAAAAAAAAAAAAAGTAGTAATAGCAGTATTACTACCATAGAACTAAATTTTGACCAATTTGGTCATATACAACTAAATTTGGCAACAAAATAAATTGCCATATATAAAACCAACTTAGCTGGTTAATTTGGTGAAATTTTCTATCTTTTAATGCATTTTCAAAAAATGTATATTTTTGTAAATGTTACAATAATGAAAACATGCTTTTTTTTTTTTTTTTTTTTTTTTCATTTATATTTAATTCACAACAATCTGTTTTTTTTTTTTTTTTTTTTTTTCATTTATATTTAATTCACAACAATCTGTTTTTTTTTTTTTCGTATGTAGATATGTAATGTTGCAAACAAGTTTTTACCTGCTTCCTAATATGTTAAAATAAGAAATTATGCAGAAAAATGTTTCTAATGACGATATAGCATTTTAATATTGTTACAAATAATTATTAATTTTAAGGCATTTTCACTCAGTTATAATTCGAAATATTAGGTGTTGCATTGAAATCATTGTAGCGACAGTTCGTCGCACCGACAAGTCATCACAGCATCAATTTGTTCGCGTGAAGTTTTATTTCCAGCCTTCTCCCCCCCCCCAAAAAAAAAAAAAAAAAAAAATTAATACTCACCATTAAAGAGGTGGCACAGTGTGCAATATTATTAATCTAAATACGTTTTTGTTAACTTTAAAAAATTGACTGTGAATTACAGGTCAGCAAATTAGATACTCTACTATATAGTATTTTTTAGAAGAGGCATGTTTGTTTTTAATTTCTCAAAAATTAAAATCAATTACAAATACCACTACAGATCTGCCAACTATTGCAGTTAAATTGTATTTTGAATGATTTTAATGCTCACTACGATAATACAATTTTACTAGCAAAGATGATTTTTTGTCATATCTGAAATACTCTAGATTCTAGAAAGAAAAAAAAAGGGGGGGGGCACCAGGTTGAATTTTTCGAAGAGGAACCACTAATTTAAAAAAAGAGTACATTTTTTCAAAAAGAGCTATTAAAAAAAGGGGAGGGGGTATGCTTGTTCTTTGTATACCAAAAATATTTGCTATAATTTTCAAAGATCAATTGAATTTCCACAGGCTGCCATGGAAATGTTTAAAAAAAAACCATTGTGTGCATCAAAAGAGTTTAAAAGAGCCGCCAAGCACATAAAATAAATAAATTGGCTGAGCCGCCAAGCACATAAAATAAATAAATTGGCTGCTTATGGTGCCATTTTAAGAGTTTCTTGGGGGATGGGTTGTCTTTGAGGGGTAGGGTTTGAAATCATGTGCAGAATTGTGTGATTTACATACAGAAAAAGAAATACCTACACATTAAAATTCTGTACTGTATTTCCCCCTGTAAATTCTTCTACATATTTTTTTCTGCAAAGTGAGCCAATCGCTTGTGCAAAACTGTTGAGAATTTTGGCGATCAGTCATGATAAACTATCGTGAATTTTAACAAATGAGTACGTATAAAAAAGTCAATTAGTTGCAGAAGAAATAAATTTTGTCAAAGGGCCATGGTAAAAATGCACATTCTGCCAAAATATCACAATAAGAAATTGCAAATCCCTTAAATAGAACAATTGCATTAAAAAAATGAAGTTTCGTCAAAGAATCTTGGTAAAAAATGCTAATTTCATCATACTTACAAAATGCAGATTTCAACTTATAATCATGATAGAAAAATGGGAATTATGATTCTGCAGAGAGGGAGGGGGTGATATGAATATCATTAAATAATCTGAAAAAGTGTGACTTTAGTTGACATCTTCGGAAAAAGTGTTAATTTTGTCAAGATTTCAGGGGGCGGGGTGCAAATTTAGTTAAGATCCTGGGAGGGAGTGCAAATTTAGCCGTGATCTCGAGAAAATGCATTATTTAGTCGAGATGAAAAAAAAATGCATTATTTAGTCTTGATCTCAATAAAAGATGCAACTTTAGTCGCGATCTTGTTAAAACATGCAAATTAGTTGAGATCTCCAGAAAACGTGCAAAATTAGTCGAGATCTGAAAAAAAAAGCGCATTAATTAGTCGAGATCTCGAGAAAAAGTGTTAATTTCATTGAGATCTCAGGAAAACATGCAAATTGAGTCCAGATCCTGGAGGAAAAAGTGTGAATTTAGTCCAGATCCTGGGGGGAAAAGTGCGAATTTAGTCGAAATCTTGAGAAAAAGAGCAAATTTAGTCTAGATATCTCGAAAAGAGTACCAATTTATTCGAGATATCTCAGAAAAAGTGCCAATTTAGTCGATCTTGAAAAGAGTGTGAATCTAATCTTGTAAAACATACAAATTTAGTTGAGAGTGCAGTGACAGAACTATCTTCAAGTGTCTGCATCAATAATTATATTATTAAAAAGTCTGCAAGATGGAATGTATTATATAAATCTATTGTTTGTGCTGTTGTAGTGTTAATTATGGCAACGTGTGTGTATGTGTAAAATATTTCCATCACTTACGGAAAAAAAAGTTTTTCGATAAACAAAAATATTTATTTATGGCATTAAGAATGTTCTTAACTGATCCGCTCAACAAGCGAAAAACGTTTTGACACATTTACAAATTCATTTTTTAACAGAAAGTTATAAAATTTTAATGCCTGACTATGAAAGCGATTTCGAATTGAACTTATTTTTCCATTTTATGATAATTAAATTACTTATCGAGTTATAAGCTATTTCGATGACGCAATCACCTGTTTTTCTCCTCCTTTTCAACCGGTTTTTCTGCTTTCTTCGGTAAATATGCTCAAAAGTGTCAACTTTGAAGGCTTGTTATGAAAAATCTATTGTGGTTTTTAAAAACAAAAGAATGAGTGCAATTAAACAGTTTCTGAATAACAACACCTGCTATTTTCATGCATTTCGGAACAAAAATAAATTAATGCATGTGTCACAAAGTTGCTCTTTTTGATTTAAGAACACCCTTAAACAGAAAATTAGTTACTAAGGGAACATTAGAAAATGCTCTATTTGAAAGAAAAAAAATATTATTTTACTATTCTTCAAAATTCTCAATGTAACTGTTGATTTATTGCTTGATACAAAAGAAGTTGATGTCGATATATTTTTGAAATGGTAGTAAAAAATTGTTCCCTATATGAATTGAAGCAATTTTTAAATCAGGAACTAACAGAGTTTTATAATAACCTGTGCATTAGTTCTTGAGTTAAAGATATGGAAACTGAATAATGCATCATATCAGCATCACCTGTTAAGAGATATACCCCAAAAACTAACCAGCTTCAGTTTATATCAATGCTCTAATTAAATGTAAAGTTTTTTGAAATGTCATGCATTATTTCTTAAAACAAAGCAGCCACAATTTTTTTTTTAATTTTTTTTAATTAAAAACTTACGGAGTTGACTGATAGACATTTTCTAAAAACTTTTAAATTTCATTCCTTGCCTTCCAATACATACAAATCCACCGAAAGTCAGAATACCATATTTTCTTTGAATTCAGTATTTTCTTGTAAAGATAGAACATAAAAACATATGAAAAAACATGCACTCTCAATTACAGTTAGCAATGAAGAAGAGATCTAAGAAATGCAATACACATTGGTTGCAAAACAGACAAACAATTCAAAAGTGATTAAAACCAACTATAATTGGTTCAAACGACTATAAGTGGTATATATAAACGGTTCAAGGTGCTATAAAGGCATCTTACTTTGATATAAAGAACATTAATGTCTATCAGAGATGTTCAGGCCTTTTTGTTTTTGGGCCCAAAGTTTTATATCAGAGCTTAAAAGAATTTTGTCATTTTAAAATTGCTTCAAATTTAATCTACTCATTTAAAAATATTTTACATAGAAATAAAAGGTCAAGTGCAAGTTTTATTCATGTACAAAAGGTTCAGTAAAATAAATTACTAACTGTAACATTACAACAAATGACTTATTTTACAATAATTGAAATTAATTTTGGGTTAAACTGGAATGAATTCTAATTCCTTACTTTTTTTGTTACTTGTTTTAATAGGATGCTCATAACAATTATCTATTAAACATAACTGCTGTATTTTCTGTTCATCTGGAATAATTGAGATTGTTATTATACTCAATTTCTGTTTATTGTGTATACTTTTATGTAATATTTATCTTACCTTTTTTCTAAATAGGACATGCTTGGCTATTAATCTGGAAAAAGACACAAAATCGAAAAAACTATCTACAAGACCCAAACAACCTTGGCGATAAATTGTGTTACTACAAATCTGTGTGAAAAAATGAATTTTTTATTTGTTGTTTCTTAATTTGTTATTTAAATTTGTTACTTCTAAGAATACTGTGTTGAAGTATATTAAATAAATTTGTAAAAATTCATGTTTTCTTTTTATTTATTGAATGATAATTTATAAAACAGAACCATTGTAATAATTTCATCTTCAAACATTCCCAAGTTTAATCAATTTTCACTGAAATCTTGTAAACAATATAGTATATATTATCTGTGTACACAAGATCAAGAACCGTGGGACATGGGTGCAAGATCTTCAGTCTCAGGACTGATTTCAGTGTTGAAGAGATTTTTGACTTACTTAAATAATAGTGGTTCTACCATCAAGAACATTTAATCACTTTCTTTTATTGTTAGAGACCAATTTTTAGGTATAAAACAAGACTTAGAAATCTTCTAACCCTTTTGCATTTAGTTATTTCTAATGCTCAGAAAATATTTCAGTCTTGACTTAGATGGATTTCTTGCACCGATGTGTATAGGATTATGAATCATTGTTAAATCAAAAATGGACTACTTTTGTTTCATGTAGTATTTAGTAAATATGTGATACATAAAAATCGAAATAATAAATTAGCATTTGTGTATCAAAAAAGCTGCTCTCTATTATTAAGCGGCTTGGAAGGGAAAAGAGGGAGCAATAGCAGTACAGCTAATAAACTGATATTACTAATCATAATTTTTCTGATCAATTCAGGAGTCGATGCAGGTTTTTATTCTGGGGCTCATTTTGTGAAAAAGAAAAGTTATTTTTGTGAAAATAACATTTTTTAATGGAAGTTGACTTTGTTATTTGAACAAGGAATTTAAAAACTAAATATATATATTTAAAAAAATTCCTTTGCTAAGTTTTTGAAAATTATGACATGTTTTTGTGTACAAATTAGATTTTAAAACAGTATTTATGAAAATAGCATAAAAGAATTTTGTGAAAGGATCTGTTTTATTAAAATTATTTTGTGAAGAATCCGATTTTATTAAATAGATTTTTGTGGACCCCAAATTTTGCCTGCTTCAACCCCTGTAATTTAATATTAAAGTAACTAGTTTTCTATTTTCATTTTACATATCAGACTTTTATCTAAACACACGAGGGTTTGTTATCCTACCAGTTTTTAAATGCTCCACCACTCTCACTATTAAAGTGTGTGATGGTAAATTTTGGAAAGCTAAAAATTGTATTTTAACATAAGTTATTAATGCAACAACACCAAAATTGAGAACCTTGTAATTGAATAAAAATACAATTTACTATAGGAAATGAGTGAGAATGCTCTCCTTTAATAAAATTAAACTTTTATTTGTGAAAAAAAAAAAAAAAAAAAAAAAAAAAAACTACAAACTACAAACTGCCTGCTAAGAGTACATGAAAACCTTGTAAAATTAGGTTTTGAACATACAAGTTTTATAGTATGCATAAGTTATGAATGTTTTATTCAAATATTGCGAAAACATAAGTACTCCTGTGAAAATTAATTTTTGTTGTTTATTAGTGTTGTGAATTATCTATATTCCTCTTTTAAATCTATTATGGATTTTCAGTTGGTATATATGGCGATCCCCATTAAAGATTTTATTTTAAAAGCTACATAATTTTATGATTTGTGAAAAGAGAATGGGGTAATGCTGGATAACTGTATGGAAATTTATATTAATTTCACTGAATAATCCTTTTTGTAATTTTATAGACAATCCTTTTTCTTTAATGAGGTATCCTAATGTATGTGTTTTGTTATTTTATGCGCAATCACCCCTTTTTTTCATGCCCAGAATTTGTATTATTTTACGGCAGGGTTGGCACGGTTTAAACCAATTGGTTTAAACCATGGTTTAAACCAAATGGTTTTTTTCTCAAAAAAACCAATTGGTTTTTTTAGAAGAAATCTAATGACATTTTTTTTTTCCTTATAATTTACGTGTTTCAAATTATTGGACATAAATATTTTCTACTTTTAACACTTTATTTCAGTAATAAGTATTATATATAGTGGGTTTAGGTCTTTTTTTATGCATAGGATTAAACCAATTGGTTTTTTCTATTAAAAAAAAGCAATTCTTTTTTAGAAGAAATCTAATGACATTTTCTTGTTTCTTTATAATTTACGAGTTTCAGATTATTAGATATAAATAATTTCAATTGTTTTTTAGGAGAAATCTAATGACATTTTCTTTTATTCTTTATAATTTACGAGTTTCAGGTTATTGGATATAAATAATTTCTACTTTTAACACTTTATTTCAGCAATAAGCATTAGATATATTGGGTTTACGTCATTTTTTATGCATAGGATTAAAATCAGTACACATTGGTGAACATATCTATTGCTCTAAAGAAAAACTTCAAACGTGAATTGATCAAAGATAAAATAGATTCAATATTTAGTATAAAATATTTTGCGTATAAAAAAAGTAGTATAAAAAATAATGCAGATTATTTAATGCAATTAATAATGTAACACAATGATCTTTCAAGATTTTGCACAAGCTGTAAAAGAAATTTTTCTTTTGGGAGATTATCTTGTTGAATTAAAAGAAAGACTGGTACCTAGCTATAGCATTTTTATAATAATTTTTTTCCCTTTGCTATCTGCTGAATTTAACGACTAAAAATGTTAACTTCAAATTGTCACTCAGAAAGAAAAAATCCTAAGAAGTATTTGTAATTTATTATTTGAATAATTTTGGAAAAGAATATTTATCGAACTATATCCAAATGTTTATTATTAGTAATCAAAAGATTGTTTATAAAAATTTACAGAGCTTCAATGGTTCACTGTGTAAAACAGTTAAAAATTTCAACATAAGACTGTTTGCTAAAACTGTTTAAATTGAAAAATGATTTTTTCAATTTTCAGCATAAATTCACTATAATTATTAAATTTAAATTATTTTAAATGAAGTTACACTGCTTATAAACCAATAATGTCTGTTTTTATCAGTAAATATGCATGTATATGTAATAAGAAAGGATGTTTTAAAAAAACCCGGTTTAAACCAAAAAAACCGGTTTTTTTGGTTTTTTTCGAAAAAACCTGGGTTTTTTCCAACCCTGTTTTACGGGCAATGTCCCTTTTCTCAGAGATATCTTGGTATTGTATTTTTACGGTCAATGCACCTTTTTTTTTTACGGGCATCTTGCCACTATAGTTTTACGGCCAATGCCCCTTTTTTGACGGGCATCCTGGCATTGTAGTTTTGCGGGCAATGCCCTTTTTTCACGGGCAACTTGGCATTGTATTTTTACGGACAGTACTACTTTTTTTACGGGCTAGTTATGCATTTGCTAAAATGTAAAATTACGGGTGATTTTTTGATTTACGGTCAAAATATTTTTTTACGGATACTGTCCGGAATCTCTGCTGCCGGCTTTTGTCCGTAATTTTACGTAGATTTTTTTTACAGTGTAGGACGAACACTATAATTTAAGAAATCCTATTTTAAAGTGCTGTTCCTTAAAGCTAACTATATATATTTTTTATATTTACTTATAACTCGTCAAATATTGATATAAACGACTTTTATTTTAGTTATTTCTTTTTGAATAGTTTTTGAGATGTGTAGTTTGAGTTCTTTTTAAATGTGCCAATTCCCACTTGCTCTTTTGGGGGTATCCTTTGCGAGAAATAACAAAACCATACTGTGTCAGATTTGTATGCTTTGGGCTAACATTGACTCAATTTTAGCAATATTTCCGTAAATATGCATACTGGTAAAGAAAGTTTTGCAATTTCTAACCCTATATTTTCAGGCTAAAGTCAATATATCTTTGCTATTGGAATTACATTACAAAAATATCCAAAAGAAAAGTAATACTTAACGACTATCGGTATTTCACAAAGTATCTTAAATTAATGTGATATTGATGAAGAGTTAGTGTCCAATATCACTAAATAATTATCTGTTACTAAGATAAAACTTGATAACTCACCACGTCCTTTATAGAACTGTATTAAGTTCTGTCATGTCACACATTCTGTCTTACGAATAATATTGTCAGTTCTTCACCATAAATTAACTCGTGTAATTAATTTATAAGGTACCTCTGCCTAATATTTACACCCTAATGAAAATTTATTTTTTTCACCCTTATGTACTCGTGGTAGGACTCCAAAAATATATGACCATGATCCCTGGACTGTTGACTATCATTATTAAAATTAGCGACCTTGTAACTATTCAGGCTTAATTTAAATGATAAAAACAAAAAATGTTAACAAATGTCCATATAAGGAACCCCCAGTCCCTATTATGAACAGGTGCCTCCTTATTCACCAACTACACCGGGTGTACGGAAGAGCCACTCTTCTACGGAATTTTAGAGGAGAGGAGAAAAATATATTTTTAAAGTATTGCGGGGGAGGGCACAGTAAATATCTTCAGAACATGCACTTTAGAGCGGGGGATCATTTTCGGTTGTGGCTCTTCGAAGACCAATGATAAGCACCTCAGTTATTACAAAATGTTATGAAATAATGTAGTTGGTTTTGCTTAGCTTTCTATTTTTCTGAATCTGAAGATTCACCTGCTGTACTTCCAATGTGCGCATAAGGTGTCCATATTGGGAATCGGGAGTAGTTTTATTAGATTTTGTAATAAATAAATAAAGAAAACCTTTTAAAGCAATATATGTAATAGCAATTGAAAATATGCTTCAAAGGCTTTCTAAAACATCCCACTTTACAATATTCAAAGTAATTTTACAATATCTAATAAGAATTTAAACTTGTCTGTAATTATGATCAGCACACCACGAAACAACAAGTTTCCTTCTAAATGACGAACAACGCGCTTTTTTGCTCTTTCCAGAATTAATTATCTTTTCAACTGCTTTTCTTCACGGATATGTAGCGCGATCTCTCTATCAAAATTGTTACATTTAAAAATATTAGGGGAGTCCATATTGAGAGCACTGTCCATATAGGGTACAAATACCTTATATATTTTTAATAATATTCCATATGGTGAAGAGTATTTAAAAAGAATAAAATGTTCTTGCTATTTTAAAATGTAATTAACTCACAAATTTCCGCCTAAAATATTACTCATAAACATTACAAAAACATACTTATGAAAAACTGATGAAAAATGAATTCATATTGTGTTTACAGACTTTTGACTAACTTTGTTTCGATTTGATCTCTTGATTAAACCTGCCTTAAACTCAAGCTCTACTTACATGGAGTATTTGACAATTTAAATTAAATTTTTCTTACATATCTGCATATAGAATTTATTTAGTAGAATATTAGAAAACTATTAAACAACTCATTTCTTATAATCACAAACTGTGAAAATAGTACATTATAGATTTATCAAATTTTTCCAGACACATGTTAATTTCGAATGTTTCAAATTATATTCCCCTATTTCTAGTTTAATTACAATGCTATTTACAATCTGTGAATAGCTAAATTTTATCAAGACGTTATCTTAAAAGTATATTACTCTATGATTTGATGAGTAATTTTGTGAATTTGACATTACAGTAAATTGGAAATTTTATTTATAAGACCAAAATGAATTTATAACCATCTTAGATTAAACAGGATTTAAAGAAAGAAATACTGCATAAAATAATATTGAGAATAATGACTGACGCCAAATATCACATACACACAAATCAATTATAAAGAAAGCATATTACAAATATTCAAACTTTAATTTCAAAGATTTTGCTAACTATTGATTATGTATAACATTTTGGTTAAAAATGTATCAAACCTAATGCTAGTTTTATTAAAAATGCAAGAAAATAAATAAAATTATATCTTGAACAAATTCTTTCAAAAAATCGCACTCTTCCTACAATTTATATATAAAAAAATCAATACATAATTTAATAGCTTGAAAATAAATTATTAAGAGTGATAAATATCTAATTCTTTTATAATCACAAACTACGAAAGTATTGTACCTTAGATATATGCAAATTTCCCATTCCTACAACTTTTCACCATTTCAAATTCTATTCTACTCTTTCAAATTTAATTGGTCCGTTATTTACTCACAACGGAATGCAAAATTTTATCAAGATGTTATCTTGAAAGTATTTCATTATCTGATTCATGCAGTAATTTTGTGAATTTAATTTAATTTTAAATTGTAGAATTTATTTATATGTTCAAAATTAATTTAGAATGATCAGTGATTAGTTTTGTTTTGAAGAAAGGAAGGTTTGATAAAATTCTATTCTCAAAAAAACTTCCGTCTTTTCACTAAAAATGTACTGGCAACACTGCTGCAGGTAACTGCCTGTAGGTTGACGAACATCAGTTTATTTTTCTCCGTCAAAAGAGGTAAAATATCCGTCATTTGAAAAAGTCTGGAAAAGATAAATGCGGCGGGCGTGAGGATCGAACACACGATTCCAGCATTGGCATCTGAGCGCGCTGTCTAGACGCCACGGTTGCACGTCAAGAAAACGCTTTGAAGTAGTATCGTTCATTTCATATGGGTGTGGTTTGTTTATTTCGTTAAAAAGCTTTTAATTTTGAAGTTAATTTCAGAAAGATTTCATATTTAATGAAACTGTGGCTGGGATTTTTTTTACGTTTAGTAATAATATAGTATAAAAAAGTGAATTTTAAATGTATTATGTAGATTGCTAGAGGAAAAATATGGATGTTCTATTTTTATTCGATGAGATTTTTTTGACTAATATCATTTTTTTTTCATTTTTTTTTTAATTAAAATATCTTTTAAATGTGTTCAATTAAAGTATAATTTAAATGGGAATATTTATTGTATAAATAACTTTATTCAACTTTATTCAACTTATCCAACTTTGAATAACAAATTGTGAGAATTTTTGAATGAATGAAGAAAGTAATTGTTATTTATTTTTAAATTCGAAAACATTTTTGTCGTTTTAAACTAAATTAGACATTTTATCTATAGAATATTTTGTTTTTCATTTTAAAAATAAATTCGAATTTATTACTAACAGATCCAATACGCATCCGTGCTAGAAATAAACGGAATCTCTTCCTCATTTTTCGACGTTCGGAATGAATTCACAGATCAAATACGTTTTCTGGGCGTACGGAAACTATTTGTGAAAAAATAAGGATAACGTAGTGTATATTGACGAATTTTTCTGACAGTGTATTGAGAATTATTTTAATATAAAAGAACAATTCGAAATAAATTTGTGCGAGAACGGTAAAACAGTAAATTGAATTTTAATTTTTTTTCAGATGTCTAGGAATTGTTTTTATTATTATTATTATTATTATTGTAAAAGAAAATTTTATGTTAATTTTCTCAATAACCAAAAGTTTTATTATCCTTAGGAAGAGAATATGCTTTTATTTTCTTTGCTAAGCCACATGTTCATATAAATATACAGAATGTTCATAAGCTATCTATTTTTTACTAATTCAGATATTATTATTCATTAAAATTAATAATGTTACTTCAAACCGAATAGTAATTTTTAATAATATTTTTAAAAGTGACTGAAATAATATAACGATATTTCCGACAAAATAGCTTTGCTTTATGTCTGATTTTATGGTATATTGAGAAAGGTTAAAAATGTCAACCATTTGTCACGATATAGCACAGAAATGACCAACTCAGATTCTTGCTAATTTTGAACTATTATGAATGTACTTCAATGACATTAAGAAAAATGTTCTTTAATATAAAACTTTCGATTTAAATTATGAAAATTATTTATCGGAAATCCCGCGGTCTGTACTAGTGCGGATTTTTTTTCCTGGAGAACTACCAGTATTTTTTAAAATAAAGAGATATCTGGCTTAAACAAGTGAAATTTCGCCTTATTTAAGAAGACATTTTCTGTGAGAAAATACTGGTCTGTAAAATTTCAGAATGTTTACGAAACCAGCCTCCGTTTTCGGCTTGGAAAAAGACACTAAATTTCTAACAAAAATGTGTTTCTCGACTTTCGCGTTAAAATCAAATTGTATTCTGCGTGATGGTAATACTTTTATATATGTTTCGTGAAACTTGTTTAATAACACCCTCTATATGAGTATCTCTTTTAGAAATTATTGCTTACACAAATATATTTGGACGTCAATAAATTTATAAAGAAAAACTAAATTTTTATGAAGATCATAATATACATATATATGTGTACATGTATATATGTACTTATAAAATGTAGCTAAAGAACATGACATTGCTTGAAAATTTAATAATGTTTGATTTGAAAAATCAATTTCAAAATTAAACATACAGTATAAAACAAACAATAAACGAGCAGTAAAGCAATACTTATTTCAGTTCTTCAGCTAGAATGAGCTGAAGGGACATTAGTTTTTATGAAAATAAATTTGTATATGACGAAAATAAACTCAGAGAAACCAAATACGCTATATTTTCATAATCTGGTATTTATTATGGTTATTGCATTTTTTAAACTCATATGAAATTAAATATCTTGACGTCCACTATATTTCCAATATGACGTATTATTACTATAAATTCATCAAACTATTTATTTCATTTTTCCGATGTAAATCTTGCCATAACAATGTCCTGACCCAATATCCTCTATTTTAAATCTCACTTTCATTTTTCACGTGGGAAATTTGGAATAGAAAAGAAATTGTTGTGCAAGAATTTTATTGTAGATTATATTTTTAGCAGCTACTATAACAAAAATTATTTAAATTTTATATAAATTTGCTGTTAAATTTCTGAGATTTTATTAATTAAAAATTAACTATATGTTACTTTGATTCTACATTACTTGAGTTTCCTAGGCCACAATTTAACAAATATGTATATAGCATTTCACAATTCTGGCTTCCAAACTTTTTATATACAATTAGAGACAGACAGAAAAATTTTCATTTTTATATAATAGATTGATTATATTTAAGTTGTTAATAAATTTTGTTATAAATTTTCGTTTGTGTTAATACTTTGTAAATTATTTACATTATTTGTTATTATTTCGTGTTTATTTAAGGATGGCTCGCAATACGTAACTTATTCATAGTACTGTTGTTTTGAAAATGGCTAAAGCAGCTTTCATTGCATTTCTACATATGGTTCTACTATAAGGTTAAAGAGGGCTGTATGCCATTGGGTGCTTTTAGGCACTTGGATCCCTTTTTGAGAAGCATTAATAAAGCGAAGCCCTTTAACCCCATGGTATTCTACCATTTATAAATTAATGTTTTTGATCCCAATGGATCAGAAAAAGATTTGTGGGTAAAACGTCCAAACGCGTAGTTTCCAACGTGCACAAGATTCCCTTTTGGACCCTTTTCTTGATACAAAAATTCTGAATTCATGCTAAAAATTTTAAAAATCAGATTTTCTTTTGTTTAATACTTTAACAGTTTTATTTATTATTATTATTGTTGAAGACAATAAATTAGAAATAAGGAATAAAACCCTATTTTTTGTATTAAAATATCTGCCTAATAAATTCGAGGTATGCCCGCCAAATACAACAAACCGTATACTTAAAAATTCGTGGTTTCTGAAAGTTTTTATAATAAATATTTCTTAGGGATATCCAGTGTGAACTGGGAATTAAAAATCAAAATGTAATCTTTGTCATACATTGATTTGTGGCTTCCTGAAACTATTGATATTTAAGACGAAAACGAAATTAACACAGAAAAAAGGTAAGTTATAAAGTTTTCATTTATAAACACGTTTTCGCTAATCCCCCCCACCCGTAATAGAATCATGCGATTGTAAATTTTTTTTTCTTTTTTTTTTTTTTTTTTTTTTTTTTTACGTTTATAGTACTTCAAAACATGTAACGAAAAGGAATCGCCTCTGAGCTTTTTCTTTTGAAACATTTTTTTTAAATACATTTAGAAGACGATCATCAATTTACTGTTTAGGTGAGTGGGTTAGGTGAGGTAGATCTTCGTTCTTTTTCAATTTGTTGACGGTCCCTTGTTCGATTTCGGGGAAAACTCTTCGCGAAAATATGTGACGCGTACTATTTTGTTTACACACGTGGAGTTTCACCACATTTCGATTTATATTTTTTTCATTACTTACTTAATTACCAATTATGTTTAACTTTTGGACACCAGTGTATAGTACATGGTTATGCCTTTCTTATTATGACTTCATTTATGTTTTGACATTTGGTAACAATAATAAAAATAAAAGTCTTAATTCTCTTTGCACCTTTCTCAATTCCTTTATTTTATAAATATTCATATATACATATTTTTTTTCTATTATTAATATTACTATTCCAACTTTTCTCTCTCTTTTATTATTTTAGCATCATTTTGGTTTCCACCTGTTGTTTTTCAACTAGCACCACATGTCGCACTCTTTATAATCTCCACCCTCTTTCAGTCTTACTTTCAATTTATCTCTAATTCTGCCCCCTAACGGACACATGTTAGTTCTGCTGATGACGAACTCTTATTGTTGTTGCTTGAAACGAGTCCAGATCTGTTATTTCTGTTTAATGATGATTTATACAAAGTGTATTATTGTAATTAATAATTCCCGCCAATGTTATTGGCGTATTTCATTAGAAATATTTCACTCATCAAATTTTAAATATAAGATACTTTCCTGAGCGAATCATCTGTGATAAAACAAAGAGCTTCAATAATACTTCCTTTTTTAAACGTATTGAAAAACTCTTCTTTAAATTATTATTTACAGTCGACTGTTATTAATTCAAACTCGTCGGGACCACAAGAAATGTTCGAATTATCCAGATTTTGAATTACGGAAGGTATCAGAGGAAAACATGTTTTAAGGAGATCTATTGCAATGGAATTAGAGTTATAGTATATTTTTAATTTATTTCCGTGGTTATCATTGTAATAGGGCTTAATAACAAATTAGAATATATAAATATATAAACTAATAATTAATTTGTTAAAGGCACAACGGAAGAAGGGGAGGACGTGTCATTGATTGAGACGGGGAACTAAGAAAGTGGATATGAAATGAGATGGAATTATATGTGTAATATTTTCAAAACAATTCTGACAAAAATAAAAGAAAAAAAGTTATTTCTAGGATCTGAAGTCCGGGAGAAAGTAAGGAAGAATTAAAAATTGGAATTCTCCTTAGTTCGAATTAAACGAAAGAAAAAAAAGAGTCCGAATTAAGGAGAATTTTTAACGTTCTTTTGCCATTGAAATTTCGGGACTTCATGTTTAGTTCGAATTAAGCGAAGATTCGATTTATCCTATTTAGAATTAATGAGAGCTGACTGTATATGTGAATTGCATTGTACACAATAAATAAGCTCGGTAGATTTTAGACAATGAGACAATTTTTAAACTTCAATCAGTTGGATAGCTATGATTAATATTATTAAAATGAAATTAATTTTGTTCTCAAAATGAGAAAAAAAATTCGCACCCCGAAAGTATTAAGATATTTTTTTGAAAATTTTAGGTTCCAATCAAGACAAGAACCATACCCATATGAAAATACAAATCATCTCACTAAAAATATAAATGGCACGCGACGTACATAAAAGCACGCGCTTACTGTGAAACATTAAATAAAAAAATACTATGTTTTTAAAATTATTGTGACTCCCCCTTATCTACGCTTATAATAAGGAATTTATTTTTAAACTCTAACCAAAAGTTAGGAATAATATAAAAAAGTATCAACAAGTATATCCTCAAAATGTACAACGGAGGAGTTCAACGATCATGAAATTCTTGAAATTGCATCTTCAGAAAATCCCTATTATTTCATCCTAGTGTCAAGAGGAAAATAATATTCAACTTTTGAAGAGATCGTTAGATGTTACAGAACAATGTGAGACTGTAAAAAAATATTATTATTATTATTTATGCAGAGGGATAAGAATGTGTCTAATTAAAATGTCAAGAAAATTTAGTTGTACACTATATACGATGTCCGGCCGTTTTAAAAATAATTATGAAATTGACAGTCAATACATTCCAAATAGTAAGTCAATACATGTCCAAAATTAAAGTCACAAACATAAAATCTGGGAATTCCGATGAACTAATCCCTATGTTGTCTTGAAATGTTTTACAGAGGGTATTACAATGGAAAAAAGAATACAGCAACTTAATAATATTGAACAGTGTTTAATTATGAATTAGGATACAGGGCAAATAAAATAGTGTAAAATTATAAATCAGGGATAAAGCTTTTAGCTCGGAAAATATGTGTCTTTTATGGTGTCTCACCACAGTGTACTGCTCTACAAGTCTCTCAAGGTTCTCTGTTTATGAGATGTCAAAAGTTTGTAGAGACTTATTCTACAGTTATACTCATACAGGCTTACATTACGATGTGCTCAACAGTTACTCATAGACAGGGCGTGGAGGTGCTTCGCAACTGTGAAGCCCATGAAAATGAAGCCCCTCATCATGTTCATACAAAGCCCATTCATCAAAAAGCGCGCTTTATAACTCATGGCGGTTGTTAGGAGAGAGGTTACGGTGTGCAGTGACCCTTCATACAGAATCCCAAACATTTTTAATATCATTGAGGTCCGGAGATATCGAGAGTTAATTCATACAGTAAATATCCTCTTCTTAAAGAAAATTATCAACAATGTGAAATCTGTGTGTCTTTTCGTTATCGCCCATATAGATGAAATCTGGCTCTATAGCACCCCTTACAAACTCCCACAGGCTTCAAAGAACTCATCCCTAACACATGTCGTCCAGTCATGTGTGTAACTTTCACTGAATATAACAGAATATATCCCGGTTGTTGCGGAGCCAAAGACACAAAAAGAATAATGGTGTATTATTTTCAGTGATGAGGCGAGTATCTCCACACAAAGTGTTTGTCATGAAATCTTCATGTAGAGAAAACGTGGAGCTCGCTATTATCCTTCCTACGAAAAAGAAATCATCAAATTTTGTGGTAACGGAATTCTTGTCTGTAGCAACATAATGTTGGACAGCGTACGCCACTGCATGTCCTTGATGCGGTTACTATCAATGCACATCTCGATAAGGTCACTGAAGCCTTTTTGAGATTGTTACAGATGCAGTAGTCACGGCTAATAGTTTATTGACAAAAATGCGAAGCATAACGCAGTTCACATTGTTAATGATTTTTCTTAAAGAACAGAATATTTGCCGTATGAATTGGCTCTCGAGATCTCCGGACCTCAATGCTATTAAACATGTTTGGAATGGATGAGAAATAGCGATTGCGCAACTTCGCCGGGAGATAAAAGATGCGCTTTTGTAAAAATGGAATTCGCTGCCAGAAATATTTATAACGCCTGTATAAACAATTTGAGAGCTCATTTTGAGGCATGTATGGAAGTCAAAGATAATCATACACCATATTAGATAGACATTTATCGAGATAATTGTTTTATCTTTGATTTATGATTTAACACTTTTTGATATAAACTGTTTTTTAATTTACAATTAAAATATTTTCCATAATGTTATGTTGCTGTAATTTGTCTCCCATTGTGATACATGTGTGACGAATTTCGTGGCAACACAGTGAATAGTTTATCAGTTTTCACAGTTTTCTCAATTTAATTTTGGACATGAGTGTACCATCCACATATCCTAATAGATATAACGTTTGAATGTTTTTAAAATTTTATGTAGAAATTTATTTGTAAGTAAACTTTCTGGGAAATTCACTTTCGTATTTTTTTTCATTTAAATGAATCTTCAACGTGTTTAATATGTTATTTTTTTCATCCACATTTAAAAGTGAGATTTATTGATTTTAGATAGTTTTAGGAAATATTTAGAAACTATATCTAGTCAGAAGTGGAATATCTTGAAAGGATCCAATTAATATATTACAAAAATGACATTTATGTTTTTCTGTCACTAAGCAATAAACAATTTGTATAAAAACTAAGAATATCTGCATACTTTTTTCCTTTCCTTTATTTTTTTCATCTGCTTTTGCCAACTACAGCTGACTCTCATTAATAATATGCTGCATAAAACATCAAATTACCTAAAATATCTGACTTCGCTTAACATTTATCAAACATTAGTTTTTCTTGGCTTATAAAGAAAGAAGTAAAATAAGTTTCATGGAATAATAATTCTTTAAACAAATTGTTGTATTTTTTCTCAATTTCATTTCACTATTTCTGTACTTCTATCTATCATTCCGTTTTTATAACATAAGAAACATTCTGTGTATAACATTATTTTTAAAAAACGACGCAGATTTTTTATAATTAGTGTTATTGTATAGAAAAGAAACGTTTATTTTGTGCAAGTTTGAAAACCTAAAAATACTTAAATGTTTTACTTTCTGATTCAATTAGGACTTAAAAAATAACATCAAGAATATAATTTTTTTTAATCCAAAAACATATATTAATAAATACATAATACTGTTATAGTTTTAAAAACATTCCATGTGGAAGGCACCTTAAGATAAACTTGTCAGTGGTCGGTACATAATTATTATTTCCATAGCTCGGTAACTTTTGAAGCAGTTTAAAATATATATTAGAATTGTAAATGCAAACGTGATTTTATGCTTTAGCTTTTAAGATAAACGTAGAGTCTTAAAACACTCTTTATCAATATGGAATTCCTGAAAAATTAAGAACATATAAGGTACCGTTCATGTATGCGTTAGTGAGCATATTAATAATAATATATAAGTTCTGTATGAAAAATATTAGATATGTGATATTTAAAAGATATTTTTCACTTTCATTTCATATCTAATCTAAAATATCTCGGAAGTGGGAAAAGGCAAGAGATAAACAGTTAAAGTTTGCAATACAAGCTAAAACTGCATTAAAAGAACTGATTAGCAACGTTGAGATATTATAGACATATTACATGATCATATGTTATATATTTATAAATATAATTATGGGTATATTTATACATATAAATTTTAGTTAGGTCATATTGAATGCACGAAGGAAAGTATTTGTGCTTCATTCATCCTTATTAATGCCCAATTCATCCCTGCTGTGGAGATGATTGGGACAAAGAGGAGGTTATTTTAAATTTTATAGCTTTTAATCTAATAATAAACTAGACTCAATATTGTGCATAAATGCAGTAAAATACACAGTGTGTGAAATGTCAAATGCAATCTTGAAAATAACTATTTTTTTAACAAATATTTTTTTTAATGATGTATAATTCATAAGCCAAATTCCCTTCTACATGCAGCTTCTAATTTGCTTCAGATGTTGTTCTGCGTCATTTATAAATCAAGATTCCACTTATAATACAGTTTTTGGGTTATTTTGTAGCCCTCGTTAGTATCAAAAAGCTCTGAAATTTCATGAAATTGAAAATTGGATGTATGTTTTGCTGTAAAATAGTAATTATTTCTCTCATCGCAACTGTACGCCAAAAAATGTTCAAATTTTAAATTACATTCACAGACATATAAAAGTTTTACTTTCATAATTATTTAACAAAATTATTTTGAAATGAAAAAAAAAAACGTTTGAACAACATTAGCATTTAGAACTATATCATCATTACGAGAATTAAAAGTTATAGAATTTCCCGTTGGTCAATAATTTAAACATTCGTTAGAATAAATTATTCATTGGAACTATGCAAATCTTGAGTTTAAATAACACAGTTCTACAATTAATTCTTCTATTTAATGTGATAAGCATTTTCTGTGTTTTTTTAACACTTTCAACATAATTAAAAGTGTTTAATTGGAATTTGTCTTACTGTATTAAGTGCTGTCAATCGCTTTAATATGCTTGTATTGTTGTGTAATTAGTACATTATATGCAGATTTACCATTGCTTGTTCAATATATGAATGTATTTAGTTTAGCATTTATAGTTATGTTACAGTGATATACAGAAGATATCTGTCATAGTATGGTCTAAAGGACAAATCATTAGATGTATATATTGACGATATTAAACTATAATAAAGATATGGTATCTGATATAAATCATCAAAGTATATAACAAAATCTTTAGTTCAGAATTTGAAGGGCATAAAATTTATTACTTTACTTACAGGGATGCACAAAAGTATTTTATTAAAGTACCATCTCAAAGTGAAAAAGTTTGCAAATATTCTTTCAATTATGCGGTGCATTAAAGTTATGCTGTGCAGTTAAGGTTTATACAGATATAACATTATCAATTTTTTGGTAATTTTGAACCCTGACACCACCTTTACGATATCACACGTTATCATTCCTTGATACTCTCTACCCCCTGACAGAATGATATCTTTATCAATACTCAGAAATATTCTGCTTTTTACAATTTGTTTTCTTTGCTTGCAATGAAATACGAATATGGTTATGCATTTGTTAATTAAATAGTTCATTCATTCTTTTTTATTAATACCCGCTCTCGCCATTTGCCTTCCGTGTATAGTTAAAAATAAACTAATATCGTTTGATCTATCATATTTTGTCAATAAACTAAACAATTAATATTGCTTTCCTGTTTTTGACCCTAAAATCACATTGGTGTGTTACCTCAATTTTTCTTGCATTTGCTGTTTCTTAATTTTGAACTCTTTCAATCTCTGCTTGTAATTTCGATACCTCAATCTGAAATTGCAATTTCCTTTCTTATAGTGTCCTGAAGTTTCTTCTCTTCTTTTTCTCTCTCTTCTTTTGGTTCCTCTTTTCTAGTTACGATAATTATTTCTAGATGATCCTTTATAAAATTTTCAACATTATTCTCACACCTTTTAATCACCTTTATTAATACTAGAATTGTCGATTTTTCAGGTAGTACAAATCCGCATTCCTCGCAGTGGTTTATTAGACCAATTCTCATAGTTTTATTTAAAGTTTCCATGTCTATATTTCAACATTTACTTGGATAAATACGATCCCTATTATTATATTTGCCTTGACACTGGCAATTTCAAAACAATTTCGCTTCGATTCATCTTCAAGTACTTTTCTTGCTGTTATTTACTTTTAATTTTTATATCCTGGGATCGGGTCTCAATGGTTGTAGTAAAATAATATGTAAAAGGCCAATTTATTGAACTACTTAAGGGAGACCCAAAACCCATTTTTGGCCAATAATCATCAAAAGTTCAAAAAAAATTTTATCTCAGAAAACGACAAAATGCATATTTGCGAATATCCATGCAAAATTTCAAAACTCGGGGACACTTGGAACAGGTAGCAAATGAGCTTTTTTTAATTGCAGTTACTAGTGTTTAAAGGACTAGCGGCCATTTAAAATGCTTTTTCCTGAAAATGACTTTTTCCATATTTTGCCTAAGTTCAACGTACTAAGGCTCAGTGGTAAAATGGTTTAGAAACAAAGTGTTTATGTTTTTAGAATCTTAAAGAAATTTGCAACAAAAGTAAGGAGAGATATTTTTTTAACTATTTCTGAAATTTTTACATAAATTGGTAAACATGAAAATTATAACGAATTTAAGGAAATTTACCATGCGTAATTTCTTTCCTTTTTTTTAGCTGATTAAAATAGAAAATTAAAAATATATCTCCCTAGGTCGTTTCCATATACTATAACACTATTTAAGAAATTTTAGTAATACCAAAATATTGAAAATTGTATGAGGAGTAGTAATTTTAAAAAGTGTATTTTTCCACAAAAAAATCATAAAAATCGACATAAAAATATACTTTTTAATAAAAAGTGAATTTTTTGGCCAATTATTCCTTACAAAAAGGTTCTTAAATAGCACACCAAAATTCATTACTTTAAAATCAATAATAAAAATTTTGGGGTTTTTTATTACGGGTCTCCCTTAAATGACTGGACCTTGAAATTAGATCACAAGGAATTTTAATATAAATTCATACAGATAATTTTAGCTAGTAGTTTCTTGAAGTAGTTTCTGACACTTCAAAGATATAGTACACTCTCCTTAGAAAAGTACATTTAAGTCTAACCGTGTTTTTTTATTTAACATTTTATATATCGATGCTTCATACAAAATAAAAGCTAATGGACTGGCTTTTTTAAATTTTAAATTTAACCTCCTGAACTCTTACTGGTGAATTTTCATAATATTCTCTTATAAATAATGGTTAATACTAAAAAAAAATAGAGTCATTAATTTTTTGATCACACTCGTCTTAAAAAACTAAATGATTTTATTTATTTATTTATTTATTTGCAACTAAATGTTTGCATTTCATTTAAAGCATCATCGATTAAAAAGAAAATAAGCTCATCTATTTTTCTATTTATATCCATATTAGCATTTATCGCACTTGAATACATTAAATTGAGTAAAAAATAAATTATGAAAAATGAATTTTTTACCATTCAAGATTTTTCCTCCTTCTTCTTTGAAATGATCTTATATCTTTATTTGAAGACTCCTTGATTGTGATATGTATATACATACTTACATATGTATATATATATATATTTCTTTCCGATAGCATGGGATTTAAGCATTCATTTTCAGTAAAACCTTTTGCTTTAAAATGTCATTTATTTATCTTAACTTTAGCAAATTTACAGCACCATTAAACTGTGATAAATCAATCGATAGTATTTTATCTAAATGTTTTAAAATCGTCGCTTGAAAGATTTGTCAGATCTCTTTTCTTGTTCCTAGTCCCATTAACATTTATCACTTTTTAATCCATTTATTCATTCTTAAAAAAAAGAAAAAAAAATAAAAGAAATGTGTAATAAATCAGGATATTTTGTTTTAAATTATAAGACACGAAAAGCTATGCATTTTCTTTGAAACGTCCTTTATTGTAAGAAAATTATCTTTCCGATATCAAGTGATACATACATTAACTTTCAGAAAAGTTTATTTATAAATCTGCGTTTTTGAGAACATACTGCACCATTAAATCGTTATAAATCAATATATATATCTGTATATATCTTTGTATTTTAAATTATTCAGGTTAAGTACCTATGTAAATTCTCTAATCCCTTTACCCGTTCATAGTTACATTACAGTTCATCATTCTTAAAACCGTTAATGTATTCTTCCAAAAAGAAAATCTTTTAGAGATATATGTTGAAACAAAAGTCTTTCATTCGTTTTTATAACTAACTGTATGCATTTTTTAAATAAGTTTTGGTTGTAATATACATACATATATATATATATATATATATATATATATTACAAATTTTAAATTTTCTTCGCCAAAACTAACCTTCATACTATCTTAATTTTCTTATAATAATATTCCGTACTTACTTCAAATTATTAAATTAAAATCTTGTTTCTAGAACTAATCTGTTAATCTTTATGCAGACGATATAAATTCTTAATTTGCCTTAAAAAACATTATTCCAATATGCGTAAATGTAAAAAGATGGCTCTAAATTAAAAATATTCTTAATTAAACTTTATTTCTTAATATTCCAAATAAACTTATAATAATATACTCGTTTCTTCTATGTTTTTATACGCCCTTTTTAAGAAAGTCTTTTAAATTTATTCCAAAACCATACCTTTCAAAAAATATCATTATTTTATTTTATCTATTTATTTATTTTTCCTCCATCAACCTTTGATAATGTGCATATCAATAAATTCATTTCTTTTCTTTTTCTCTTAAAATTAATCATCTATAAAAATTGTCTGCCTAAGAAATTCTGAGTCGATTATAAATTGATTAAATAAGTTTTTTTTTTAATAAAATTATCGTCTGTGGAAAATAGTCTCTTAGCTGGACAAGAATTCTGTTTACATAAAAGAATGATGGTTTGAGGTTACAGAATGTTCTAGAATTTTCTTTTTAGATTTAAAAGAGGAAGGTCGAGAGGTGGTAAGGGAGATGAGAAGAAGGATTCTTGGATGCGCTCTTGCATGAGTACGACTTGATGCAGTAAAGCATGGAATATTTTTTGGATGTTTCGGTAAAATATCGTCTGCAACAGGAGCTTTTCCCTATATTATAGCTACCGTTTAACACTAGAACGCCTGAAATATTGCTACCCCCTAAAACGCCGGCCAGGTGTCATTTTGACACTGGTCGATATTATGCAAAAAAAATCGAAAAAAATACAATTTAATATTCTTTTTACAAATGCATGTAAAACACACAAATAATGTTAAATCTAAAAAAAAAAAAAAAAAAAAAAAAAAAAAGAAAGAAAGAGGAAAGAAAAATTTTACAAGATTAAATTAAAATGCTTAAAGCACACACAAATAATATTATATTTGTAAAATACTCTTAATTTTTCGAGATATGTAGAAATATATTTCACACACAAATTATATTTTATCTATAATATAAGAAAAAATTTTCTAGATGATAAGAACATACATATGGCACACACTAATAATTATTATGTCTGTAACTTAAGAATATTTTTGCAAGATAATATGAAAATACAAAGAAGTGAAATAACTACTTACATTACTAACAGTCAATGCATTTATAGGTGACATTTTTTGTGCATTTGCCGCATGTTACTCTATTACAAGTTGATCATACTTTATTTGTCACATTTCCATGACATTTTTTAACTTCGCATTTCCTAAGCTTAGAAGAATTTTCAGTCCGCATTTCTTCATCTCTCCTACTTCTTTTAGTGGATTTTTCATTGTATTCTGCTCGCATTTCTTCTGCTAGTGTTAGTATGAAAATACGCCTTGTTATGTTTTTTTTCGTCATAAGTTTGAAAACAATCCAAGCGTTTATGTCAACAAAATCTAAAATATTTTAGAAAGTGTGAATTGGTCATCTTCATGAACCTGCCTTGACTGAGTATTTTCTTGCGATTTGGTCAACAATATCTACGTCACATTTCGTTTCATTATAAAAACTGACGGTTTCAGATGTTTTCTTTGAATTCTCAGCAATTGTGATGCTTGAATGCATAGAACTAAGAATTATCACATTTTAGTTCATTTTTAGACTGATAAACTGTAAGTGTTAAGCCCGATGCTTTATTCTTCAATATTTTTGTTGAATACAACGCTTCTTTTCCTGATTTTACACAATCTGGAATTTCCCGTCTTGCTTTATTTACCGTGCCAACTAAACCCGTCCTTCTTTCCTTTAGTTTCTTGGCCAACTTAAAAAAAGTAAAAACTGTGACATTTCTTCCCATACTTTTAAAAGGTTCTATTAATTTTAAAATCACATACCCAGAAAGTCTTTGACTTTGATGTCGTTCTTCATTATTTCCTAAGTAGGGAAATGCGTTTATAATATACTTAATTTCTAAATCTGCAGCTATCCAAAATTTTTGCCCGTGTGTTATCAGGTTTTGATGCTATAAACTGAGTAAACGGACAGCAAGTCTTACTTGAAAATAATTGTTCATCAGTTGTTATGTTCTGGCCTGGTTTGTAACAGCTTATGCAATTTTCAATAAAACGATTCCATACTTCCGAAATCATTGCGAATTTATCATTTTTAATTCGATTACGACGAGTTGACTTGATATCAAATCTCAAAAATCTTGATATTTCACAAGATTTGTTTCTGCACATGGTTTCTTTGCAAAAATTTATACCCTATTCTGTAGACCATAATGAATGAAGTTCCAGGTTACTAGCTCCTGAAACTCCACGTGTATACAAAATCTAAATGTAAGCAAAAAGTTCCTGTTCTGAAAGAGACCAAGCATCATTTTCTAATACTCGGCGAGCTTCTGTGTTTGTGCATTTTATTATATGCTCTAAAATCCTTTTGTCTATAAAAAGGAACCAAGCACTCAAAGCACTGTCATAATTCCTATTTCTTTTTGCATAACTAGTTGGGCCACTATTTTCTCGCAAAATATTTTGTATTGCTAATCTGCCGGTTGCACTTCCAGAATAACATTCTTTCCAGCGCGAGCCATCGCGAGCCATAAATTCAATCTGATTTCGAGAATGATTAATTTCAATATCCTCATCGCTTTCTGATTCAGATGATATAACAGGAATAAAATTTTCACTATCAGATTCATCATACAGTTCTGATAATTCTCCACCTTCTGATTCATTATCTGACAATTCTCTCAGTAGCGAGGTAATTTCATCCGCAGTAAGTCCCCTTTTATGACACATTTTAAGTTCATAACATTCATAAAATGTAAAAAGAACGAAAGAAAATCTCACAAAATTTTACTAGTTATAACTCGGAAGCAACTGTATATGGACTATCTTTGTGAGAAAAAAAAACCTCAGTGGCAGATGTTGTTGCGGCTGAAACAAATCACGTGATAAACAGGTGTTGAAAAAACATTCTGAGATACCCCTGAAGTATGATCGTGTGTGGAATTATTGCACAGAAGAACGAAATTTAAAATAGGAGAAATGAAGTTATTGCGGTGTCCAATTGACACCAGTCCGGCGTTCTAGGTAAATTTGCCTGTAAACCAAGTTTGAATAAATCGAGTTCCGAAAAAATTTCGATGCGAGTTCTACCCACATATTTAATAAAAATCGAGAGACATAAAAAATTTCCTCTATAATTTGCAGATTTTAGATAGGCGTTTACACGCTTCGGTGTCAAAATGACACCGTCCGGCGTTCTAGTGTTAATAAAATGAACTTGCAGCAGCCAAGGAGTGTTTATTTTGACCTTCTACATTTATTTATTTTGTTTTTTTTTCTCGCTGGCCATGACTTCTGTGCGGAGAAAGCAAATCCTGGCGATGATGTTTCTGCCCCCTAACTTTAAATCGTCACAATCTACTCCAAAGTCCGACAAGATTGCTTATGCCTGTGCTGCCTTTTTTGGATTTTAAAGAAATTTGCTATGGAACGAAGAAGAACATGCTATCGCTAAAGTTCGATTGAATTCTATGTTCTGAAGGGCATTCTATACGGTAGTTTCGGCTTGCTTATGAAGCCTGCTGTGAAACGAAGGATGAGAGATTTGCGAATCGCCGATAATCGACTTCTCGTGAATGTTCTTGTGCCAAATTCACCGTAATTTCTTACTTAATTAAAGTAAAAGAAATGTTCTTTCTAAAGAACTTCACAACTATGCTTGGAAAGATGCTAATCTGAAAGAATTAGTACTTGCTTCGAGTCTGATGTGGATTTCCTGACGCTTGATGTTGATCTGTGCGCATAAATTTTGATTCAGTATTCATGGTCATAGTGAAAATTTTTGAAAATTAATGACTTCAAAGTGTGAGTATGCAAGAAGTATTTGATGAGGAATTTAAAGACGATTGAATTTTATTGAAGATTTTTCAAAAAACAGTAAGTTATTTTATTAAATGTTTTGATTATTCTTTTTATTCTTTTTATGATTGAGAAAAAATATTTATTATTTATTTATTTATTTATTATTTTATTGACGAGAGTAATTTGAAGTTAATTTATTAATTTACTAATTTATTTATTTATTTATTATTTATGGTATGTTATAGATCTGATATAGTAATTTTGAAAAAATATCTGCTGTGGAGTCTGCTGTGGAACGAAATGATGATAGGTTTGCGAATCGCCGAAAATCGACTTCTCGTGAATTCCTGAAACTTGATATTTTTGGTGATAATGATAAATTTTTGAGACCTGGTGATTTTCAATTGGATTTAGTAAGGAATAGAAGCGCCACGATGTCTGACATTCATCTTGTTGCCGCCCAAATATGCGATCATTGACTTTAAGTATTACTGGTAGTGATGACAAGAAAAAGACAAAAAAAACTTTTAGAGACAACTGAATGCTGATTGCTACTTACTTTCATAATTTTCGTTATTCTTGTCTCCCCTAGGATCAGCTTGAGAAATTCTTCTTAAGAGTGAGTTATTGTCAAATTAATTGAATATTACTTGTATCCTTTTTATGCATTTGTGTAGATTGTTTCTTCTCTATTTGTGAGGTTTATTTATTTATTTGTTTGTTTTTCTTTGCGTCTTATTTATTAATCTATTTATGAGTATTATTATTATCATTATTATTTGTTGGAGATTGAAACATTTTTGATCTTAAAGATTAAAATGAAGAGTATGATATTCTTAAGACAATTAATGTTGCATATTAAAGACTTTTATGATACTTTTATGCCCGTTTAAAGATAAGTTCGTAATAATAATGAACTATAAAAGAATTTAGAAGCTCAAGTTATTATTTTTTAAAGTACATTTTCTAATTTATTGATATTTGTTTGTTTTCAAGAACTGTTCAAAGAATGCAGAATATTTATGAGGATGTTCCTCTTACTAGACATTTGAGCTATAAAATTAAGTTAACATTTACGTTTTTTTCCTTTATTTGTTAGAATTTCTGGTGAGAGTGAACTTTGGTTCCCGGGTTCTTATAATTTATTTAAATTCAGTAAGAAAGATGGAACTGTACAAAACTGTTGCTAGAGTTTAAAAAATATGATTAATTTTTTTTTAGTAAATTTTGTGATTTTAAGTAAGAAATTACCTATAATTAAAATTTTTGAATCTGTTTATGATTTATAAAATAATAGAATTAAAAAGTTGATCCCAGTTTAAGGTATAACTATGATATTTACAATTTCTATTTTATTAGATAAAATTTCTGATTAAAGTTAACAGCTAAATATAGTCACAATTTCACGATAATTCTGATTCAGATTTTTTTTAAAGGTGGGTAACTGTTCTGTGGGAGTCAGTTAAAATGTATACAACACCAGTAGACAAAGCCCTCAAAATTGCGAAAGCGCGAACTCATGAATTTCACCTTAAAAGTAAAAGACTCTATGATCGAAATTTTGTCGAATACCTATTAAAAATACAAGACTCTGTAATTTATGAAGAATTTAAATACCCTAACACTCGAAAATTAGAACCTACTTTCTCTGGACCATACAAAATTATAAAGAAACTTTCTGATGTAACTTATGAAATAGATAAATTTAATTATGAGACAGGACAGAATTCAGTTATTGTGAATGTTTCTAAATTCAGACCCTATTTTTCACCCGAAGATTTTAAATTGTTTGATAAGCAACCCAAAAAACAAAAAGTGTATGATAGTCCAATCTGATTCTCGAAGATTGAATAAAATTTATTGAGAGACGATAAACAAAGAACTGTGCTGAGCTGTGCTGTGGAATAATTGCTACTTAAAATTGATAAAGATGATTGATAAAGATGATAATCTTGAAATGCGTCTTGTGTATTATGACATCCATCGAAAGAAAATTTAGAGTCAAAAGCTTTTTACCAAAACTTTAATAAGTCAAAAAAAAAATTATAAAGAATGTATGAATGTTATCAAAGGGGAGAAGTTGGAGACGAAAGGCTGATTTTTAGATTTAAGGGGCTGGATTTGTATCAATGGATGAGACATAACTACTATCGTCTGTACTGGAGATAATAGTGGTGTAGCCACGTGTCATCCACTGTCAAACATGCAGCCTCATAAGCGTGAAACAAACATTTCTCCCTCATCCCCGCTATTTAAAATCTTCTTCTAAAATAGGTCTTTGTAAATGACGCAGTGTCTTTATTCTGGAATTAACTAGACAGAAATTGAGTCATCCTAATAATTAGCATAAAGACACCCCAATAAGGGACTTAGGTAAAAATCCACAATTAGATTTGTCTGGGCATAAGACTGAATTATCAGCGTCTTTTCACATACAAGGATGATAATTCCTGTCTCTTTCCTTTCAAAAGTTGTTGCTGAAAGAAATATAGACCAGAATGCGATATTTTTGGATTTTTAATTTTCCATTTTTTCATCTAGTTATGACAGTGGAAAATATTCGTATACGAATCATAAATCCATTTACAAATTAATATTAAAGATATTTTTGACGAAAGTTAAAGTTTTTACATATTATTGTCATTATTATTATTTTTATTATTATAGCAACTTTTTTTCTCATGTTCCACTATAAAATAGAAAATGCATCGAATTATGAAAATATTTCAATGAAATATAAGGATTTTCTTTCATTCAATTTATAAAGATCCATTAAAATTATAGATAAATCTGTTTGTCTATGCTAAAGAACCATAAAACTTGAATTAAAATATATTCACGTAATGTGTCGTTACTAAAAATTGTTTTTTGAAGATTTTAAGATATTGTATCGCACCACTTTAAAAATAAATGAAAAAACAAATACTGATTGAGAATACAAATGATAAATATCAAAGATAACTTTATCAAACGAAGCTGAACTGCACTCTTCTTATTTTAAAATCTTTTCAAAATTGCATTGCAATATACTTCCCAGTAGTCAAACAATATTGGACCAATATTGGCTAAATATTGGCACATTGGCGAAATACTAGCATAAAATATTGGCCTGGCATAAAATATTTGGGTGTACATTTTGCCGTTATTTAGCCAATATTTACAGCCAATATTATGCCAATATTAGGGTTTTATTATTGCCAATAAAACGTCAATATTGGTTAAATATTGGGGTTTCATTGGAAATATTTCCAATGTAACGCCAACATCTGTATAATAGTGGGAATTCATTGGAAATATTTCCAATATAACGCCAACATTTGTACAATATTGGGAATTCATTGGAAATATTTCCATTGAAATGACAATATATAATCAATATCGGCGTTTTATTAACAATATTTCCAATAAATGACACATTGGCGCAACGTTGGACATTCGGTAATAGCTCATGTTAGTAATTGAAATCTGCTATATGACTATAAATATAGATCAATATTATATCGTTATAGTAGGAGTAGAATTATAAATTTGACCTACTTTTTTTTCAGAAATTGCATTATTTTAAGAGAATATCCAAAAGAAAAAAATACTTTAGGTAATTATAAAATGCATTAAATTAAGTAAGAAATGACATTCAGGATCTTTTTAATGTAAGTTCCGAATTTCTTGTGCAAATTTGGGTAGTTTGAATAAAAATAAAGTCTTTATTGGCAACTCTGTTAGGAAGTGACGATGTGTGGATTTTTTGCAAGATGCACAAATACGTTTCAAGTACAATATGAGCAGTTAGACTAACTATTATTCAGAGTTCGATATGAAAAATATTTGAAAATAAAAAGCATATTTTTTATGTAGAATTGCTTTTCCCGGAAAAAGAGTCTTTTTTTATAGAAATGAAGCTGACACTCAAAATTATACTTAAGAAGCCGCACTACTAACTGAAAAAGACCCGGATGATAATGTAAAGTCTAAAAGGGTGTTCTTTTCAAATATCTCGCACACATTTTAATATTTTGACGTGACTTTTTTGCATAGGATAGCTGGCGACGATCCACAACCGGCCTAGTTTTTACTTTTTTGATTTTGGTGTCAGATTAAAAAAAATTACTTTAACTTTCAGAACCGGTTTGAGCCGGTTATGAAACTGAAACTAACCTACTATAAAAGTAATATTACCAAAATCAAAAAAGTAAAAACTAAGCCAGTCATCTATCCTATGAAAAAAAATCACGTCAAAATATTTAAATTTGATCGAGATATTTAAAAAGAACGCTCCCATAGACTTTATATTATAATCCAAGCCTTTATTAATCAGTAGTGTGGGCTCTTAACAGTAATGATAACCCTTTGCGAAGCAGAGCACTTCCATAGCGAAAATGATCAAGTGACTGATTTACACAGGACCTTGTGTACAAATTTATTTAAAAATAAGACAAAACTATTTTTTCATACTTACCAAGTAGAGAAATAATTGTACCAGAATTCTGGTGCTATTATGACTTCTCGGAATTATGTTGGGTGATCCATGTAATGGAACACTGAAAAACAAAGGGTTAAAGAAGTTTTTTAATGGTTTTTCTTTTAATATCTTCTAATAACAAGAATCATATGAAAGGCACCTTCAAAAGCTTTAAGGGACACCATGGAGCCCAAATTTGCCGCATTGCACAGCCCTGCTGTATTACATTCATGATATTTATTTTTACTAAAAATGATTTCATAGAGCTTTTAATGATTTGCACAATATTATCAATAATGAAGATAATAAGCTGTTTTGTTCCGCAGGATAATAAAGAAGAGATTCGAAATCATTTAAATTTATTTAGCTTCCCACTTCTCTCAGATTAATATTCTACCGTATACCAGCGATAGACGCTTCACGTACCTGTACCTGTACTAAGGCGAATTTAAGTAAACCTAATTTAAAGTACTGTTTCTTAAAGTTGCCTATATATTTTTTATTTACTTATAACTCGTCAAATATTGATTAAAAATAAACGACTTTTATTGTAGTTTTTTATTTTTTAATAATTTTTCAGATGTGTAGTTTGAGTTCTTTTAAAATGTGTTAATTCCCACTTGCGCTTTTGGGGGCATCCTTTAGAGATGAGACGGGCTCAGCCCGAGCCCGAAAGCCCGAGCCCGAGCCCGGGCCCGACACGGGCTCGGGCTCTATTTTTATTTTAGACTTCGGGCTCGGGCGGGCCCGGGCTCATTTTTTCTAAAGCCGGAAAATTCTATTTACTCATATGTAGAAAAGATTGAAATAACTTTTTCCACTTAAAATTGCTTACTTATTCCTTTTCAAGTCATTTTATTTCTTTTTTATCAAAATGACGGGAGAACTGAATGCTTTTTTATTTATTTTAGTATTTCATTGCAGTTTCAAATGAAAATTTGAGATAATTACAGGGGAGAATCATGGGAGAGTGTTATGAGAAAAGAATAAATTATAATGAAATATGTACACTTTTTACAGAAAACTGAAAAACGTTGTTCGATTCGCTAGTTTACAAATAGTAATTTTTGCAAATTTCATGTATTTATTCTTTAAACAAAAACGTTTCCATCAAATTTGCTTGTTAAAGGAGGAAAGAATATGAAAATACTTTTACAGTATATTTTTATTTTATAAGAATTTTGATAAGAATGAATTTAAATTTTCATTTAAAAATCATATCTATGTAATAAGTTTTTAAAAATGAGATATTACTTTTGAAACAATTTTTAAATACAATTTTATTTTGTATATTATTGGTATCGGGCTCGGGCTCGGGCTCGGGCTCTGGTGACAAAAAATTTTTCTGGCTCGGGCGGGCTCGGACTCAAAATCGTCGGGCTCGGGCGGGCCCGGGCCCCGAAAAACGAGCCCGAACTCATCTCTAGCATCCTTTGCCATAAATAACAAAACTATACTGTGTCATAAATAACAAAACCATACTGTGTCATATTTGTATGCTTTGGGCCAACATTGACTCTATTTTAGCGATATTTTCGCAAATATTCTTAATGGTAAAGAAAGTTTTGAAATTTCTTTCCCTAAATTTTCAGGCTAAAGTCAATATTCCTTTGCTATTGATATTACATTAAAAAGATTTCCAAAAGAAAATTAATATTGAACGACTATCGGCATTTCACAAAAGTATCTTAAATTAATAATGAAATGTTAGTGTCCAAAAATACCAAATAATTATCTGTTACTTAGATAAAAATTTTATAACTCCCCATATCCTTTATAAAACTGCCTTACGTTCTCTCATGTCACGCATTCTGTATTACGGTGATATTGACAGTTCTTACCCATAAATTAACTCGTCTAATTAATTGATAATTCTTAATAATAATATAACATATGATGAAGAATATTTAATAAGAATGAAATTTTCTTACTTTTTAAAATGTAATTAATTTACAAATTTCCACCAAAAACATTATTTATAAACATTACAAAACGTATTTATGAAAACCTGATGAAAAAAATGAATTCACATTTTCTTTACAGACATTAATTATTGTTTGACTAACTAATCGTTTGTATTTGATCTCTTGATTAAACCTGCTTTAAACTGAAGCTCTATTTATATGGAATATTTGACAATTTAAAATAAATTATAACATAAGCATATTCTTCTAATATACAGTGAAACCTCTCTGTAAGGGCCACTTGCAGTTCCATTGAAAATGGGCCCTTATGAGGGGTGGCCCTTGAATAGAATATACTAAAAAAAACCCAACTAAAATAAGGAGATAAAAACCTACATAGGTGAAAAAACAATTTATTAACAATTTCAAACTCTATACATGATTGAAAAAAAATTTCTATTGAAGTTTGTTTGCTTTTCATAATTTTTTCGGGGACAATTTTGGTTTCTAATGATTCTTTTACTTTATGGAATAAATTACTTAAATTTGCATCACTTTTTAATGCCTTAAAATTAGATATTAGTTTATTTATTTCTGTTAGCGTTTTCTGACAGGATATATTCACAGCTGCAGACCTCATCAGCTTCATTAACATTATCTGAATCAGATTGAACTCCTGAAATATGATTTAAAAAAATAGTAACACATTTTTTAAAAATTTAAAAAATAAATTTTTATATTTTACCTGTATCTATGTCATTTATAATTCTTTTCTCCCAATCATAGCATTCCACCATATTTTCATATTTACCTGAATCAGGATCATATTCAATATCAGCAGCTTTCGAAAGTTGAACCATATCATTTTCTAAATCAGCAGCATCAATAATGACTTCTAAAGCTGTTGAGCTGATCCAGAGTATCAGACCAGATAAAGTGATCGTTGAAGTTAATTGGGTGACATAGTCCTCCAGTTTTCGTGTCCGGGATGGCTCAGTTGGAAGAACATTGGTGGCTACAGCCAATACATCCCTGGTTTGAATTCGGCCCGGGCTTTTTTCACCAAAAAATAAAAAATAAAAAAATTACATCTGTTATAATTAATTTACCGATTGATTAATCGTGTCTAAAAATTAATCTAATTCTAAAGCTCTGTTTCTTAATACACATTTTTTAAAGCAATTTACAATAGTCTGTCTTTTCACATTTTCCCAGGCAAGTCTAATCCATCGAATGGCATCTAATACTGTAATAGATTTAATGCTTTCAGATGAATTGTTATGAGAATCTATAAGAGAAAGGAGTCTTCGCAAAATAAAACGTCGATATTCCAATTTAAAACAGCGAATAACTCCTTGGTCTAGAAGTTGTATTTTCGACGTAGTATTTGGAGGCAAGAATTCAAGTTTTACACTCTTCAAGTTTTCGTCAGAGTAATATGGTGCATTATCCAAAAAAAAAAAAAAAAGAATGATTTTTCTGCCTTGATTTGTAATTTTATTGTCAAAGCGAATTAATCATTCTTTAAAAATTTTCATGGTCATTCATGCCTTCTTTTTTTGATGATACTTTACCCCCATTTGTGATAAATCTTTACCTTTAAAACAATCAGGTTTCTTGGAGTTCCAAATGACTATAGGCTTTTCCTTTTCACCAGCAGCATATACACAAAAACACACAGTGAGTCTCTGTTTAGCTTGTTTCCCTCCTTTTGTCTCTTCTGCTTTCTCAACTAATCTTTTAGTAGGTAAGGCACGGAAAAAAGTCCTGTCTCATCTAAGATATATACATCACGATCTTCATAGCCTGCCAAAATGACTGGAAGACGTGATTTCCAGTTTTCACACAATTCTTCATCAACATCAGTTGATTCACCAGATAAAGTTTTAAAAAAAATACAGTTTCTATTACAAAACATATTCAACTACCCGTTACTTGCAAAAAAATCGTCTACGCCAAGTGATTCTGCAATCTGAATGGCTTTTTCTTTCACCAAAGTACCACTTAATGGGATGTTTTTAATCCTAGCACATCTGAACCACTGAATTACAGCGTCATTTATGTCACCAAGTTTTTAATTTCTCTTTCTTTTTATACCGCGATTTTTTTTTTAAATCTGCATATTCTTTCAGTAAGTTCTCTTTGTTTTTAACAATATTGTTTATTTCATTCTTGCTGCAATTACTCTGTAAAACCAATTTTCTTGCAGGTGTTCTTTGATCATGAAAATTAAGAACTTTGATTTTGTCCTTCAAATCCAAATGTACTTTTTGGCTTGATTTAGGTGCCATAGTTTCAAATTTTACATAAGTCTGAGCATAAAATTTCTACGGTAAAAATTTTGCTTCCATATACATTCATACATTCACAGGTTTAGTAAATGTGCAATCAGTTTTTCTAGATTACCTGTTATCCTTTGTGAGTCCACAACAAAGGTTCAGGTTTCCCTATTAAGCCAACCCCTACAGGTTGAAAGGTCAAACAAAGTGTGAGGACACCTGGTAATCTCACTTCATTGTGTTACTAAACCCTCACATCTCACTTTTCATTCTTTATTCCAAAAGCAATTGTCTGCTGAACTTTTATCTTTTGGTACAAGAATTCAATACACCTGTTTAGGATATAAGGCACATATGAAAAAAATTGCCTTTATGTGGGGTAGATGTGGCCCCTAATGGGAGTAAATTTAACATTATGTTTATGGGAAAAATTTTCGTTAATAAAAATATTGGCCCTTAATAGAGGTGGCTCTTGAATAGGGGTGGTCTTTAACAGAAGTTTCACTGTATTTCTCTTTTTCTTACATATCTGCATACATAATTTATTTAGTAGAATATTTTGAAAATCAAAATCAAAGAACTCATTTCTTGTAATCACGAATTATGAAAATGGCACATTATACATTTATCAAAATTTTCCCGACATATGAAAATTTCGAATATTACAAATGCTATTCCTCGATTTCTAATTTAATTACAATGTTATTTACAATCTGGGAATAGCTAAATTTTTATGAAGAAGTTTTCTTAAAGCTATATTATTCAATGATTTACTCAGTAATTTTGTGAATTTGACACTATAGTAAATTGTAAAAATTATTTATAAGATCAAAATGAATTTATAATGATCTTAGATTAAATACGATTTAAACAAAGAAATACTGCATAAAATAATATTGGGAATAGTAATTAACCCACATTAAATCAAATATCACATGAACACAAATCAATTACAAAAAAGGCATACTACAAATATTCAAATTTTAATTGCAAAGATTTCGCTTACGATTGATTATGTATAACATTTTGGTTAAAAATGCATCAAACAGAAATAATAATTTTATTAAAAGTGCAAGAAAATAAATAAAATTATATCTTGAGCAAATTCTTTCAAATAATCTCACTCTTCCTACAATTTATAAGAAAAAAATCAATACATAAGTAAATAACTTGAAAGTAAATTATTAAGAGTGATAAATATCTCATTATTTTCTAATCACAAACTATGAAAGTATTGTCTCTTAGATATATACAGCTTTTCCCATTCCTACAAAACTTTTCAACATTTCAAATTCTATTCTGCTCTTTCAAATTTAATTGGATCGTTATTTACTCACAACGGAATGCAAAAATTTATCAAGATGTAATCTTCAAAGTCTTTTATTATCTGATTCATGCAATAATTTTGTGAATTTAATTTAATTTTAGATTGTAGAATTTATTTACGTGTTCAAAATTAATTTAGAATGATGTATGATTAATTTTGTTTTGAAGTAATGAAGGTTGGATAAAATTCTATTGAGAATTAATTTAACATAAAAGGACAGTTTGATATAAATTTGTGCAATGAATAGTAAAACAGTAAATTAAATGTTACCTTTTTTCAGATGTCTAATTTTTTATTTATTTATTTATTTATTTATTTATTTATTTATTTATTTATTTATTGTAAAGAGAGGGGGGGAGGGTCAAAGGAAATTTTTATATTAATTTTACCAAATACAAAAAAAGTTTTAAAATTAAATTTTATTCTCCTTAGGGAAAAATATGATTTCATTTTCTTTGGCTTAGCCACATGTAATATAATTATATAAATATACAAAATATTCATAAGCTAACTTTTTCACTAACGCAGTTAATATTACTCATTTTGTATTTATTTATTTATTGTAAAGAGAGGGGGGGAGGGTCAAAGGAAATTTTTATAATAATTTTACCAAATACAAAAAAAGTTTTAAAATTAAATTTTATTCTCCTTAGGGAAAAATATGATTTCATTTTCTTTGGCTTAGCCACATGTAATATAATTATATAAATATACAAAATATTCATAAGCTAACTTTTTCACTAACGCAGTTAATATTACTCATTAAGAAAAATAATGTTACTTCAAACGGAATCTTAATTTTCAATGATATTTTTAAGAGTGATGGAAATAATATAAAGATATTTGCAAGAAAATAGCTTTGTTTCATGTCTGACTTGGTGATACATTGAGAAAGGTTTAAAATGTCATTCATTCGTCACAACATGGCACTGGAATAACCATCTCATATTATTGCTAATTTTGAACTATTCTTATGTAATTTCACATGAATGTACTTCAATGACATTAAGCAAAAATATTCTTTTATATAAAAAATTTCCATTAAAATTATTAAAATAATTTATCAAAAAAACCACGGTTCGTATAGGTCCAATCTTTTTTTGCCGGGTGAACTACAAATATTTTTTAAAAGAAAAATATATCTGGGTTAAACAAGTGAATTTTCGCCTTAGTTAACAAGAAATTTTTTGTAAGATAATACTGGTCAGTAAAATTTCAGGAGGCTTACGAAACCAGCATTCGCTTTCGGTTTGGAGGAAGACAACTAGATCAAAAATGTGTTTTTTGACATTCGCATTACAATCAAATTGTATTCTGCTTGATAGTAATACTTTCATATATATTCCGTCAAACTTAAAAACACCCTCTATATGAGTATCTCCTTTGAAATTATAGCTTACATAAATATATTTGGACTTCAATAAATGTATAAAAAATCTATATTTTTATGAGGACAATAATTTTTGATTGCATACATCCTGTGTCCTTCGTGCAGGGAATTTTACACAGAAAACCCCAGTGTATATATATATATACATATATATATATATATATATATATATATATATATATATATATATATATATATATATATATGTGTGTGTGTGTGTGTGTGTGTGTGTGTGTGTGTGTGTGTGTGTGTAACAAAAACTTATCTTATTAATTCTTTTACTGATATTTTCCGTCTCATAAACCTTTGCTTTTTTTAAATTTATATAGTTTAACTTATATGAGTTAGTTTACCTAAAAAAATGCCGCAGTTTTGTGTAATTTGAAACATTAGTACAACCACTAGTGACTTTTAAATAGGTGACACTTAATTATACCTGCCCTGTGCAGAATGTTTGGCACAAAAGTAACCATCCTATGAGTTCATCGCGTCTTTAATTCAAATTTTGATAAAGCGGATACAAAGACTGATTCACAATAGTTATGTGAAAATTTAAGTCACATTATTTAAAGTTAAGTAACGCATAATTAAGTAAGATCAATTTCTCTATAACAATACATTAAAAGGGACAAGCAAGCAATAGAAGGGAGAAATTCGCCAGCTGGTTACAAATCTGCATATTGTTTTCAAATTTACATATGGAGAATCCTTAAAATTTTGAAAGATGTATAGTTCAAAATATAAATATTTTAATACTGCATCAATTTAATTTCATCGTCATAGTAGTTGCTAGAAAATTACTTCAGAGTATGTCTGATTCAGTTACGATTTATGACTAAATTTGTTGGCTCTTCATACGAAGGTCATGTAAATCAAATGATTTGATGTTCGTTTAGCAAGACGAGAGTACTCGAAGTATTTACAATATCAAGGATTAATAAATTTAATACGGAAGCCTTGTAAAATCATGTAGAACTTAAATAAATTGTAACAAATCTCAATGAGTACCTTTCAGAATTAACGCTTCGATGAGCGCAATACGAAATCTGTCTCACAAGTTATATTATACTAATATTTGAGATTTACAATTTAATACAACGTAACAACAAATTTAAACAGATAAACTACAAAATCTTAAAATTTTATTCAAAGAAATAATTATTCACCCATAAAAATTTTTATATTCATTTTAGTGAAAACCCTTTGAAAGTGTGTTTAATGTATAAGATTTTGAAAAAATATTAATCCTTAATTGTATTATGTTTTTTTTTTCTATTTTAAGAAAAAAAATATTTAAAATCTATACATCAGTCTAATAACGGGAAAAATAATAATTAGAAAAATAAATTTTAAATTTTCATCTCACATTTGGTACTTTAAGGCTCACAACCTATATACATAATTAGGGATTTTAAATATTGTATTACTTTATTGTGCTTAAATTAATTATTTTTATTTGCTTAACCCTCTGAAACTTTCTTCATATTAATATTTTTGAATATACAGTCAAAATAATAAAACTAAATTTTGCCGTAATAGCTTGATCTTTTTTTCCCGAAGATTAAACTCTATTTTTTTGCCAAATGCAATCCGACATAAATCAAAAAATATTTATTCAAATCTTTGGACTGTTCTAAATCATTTGCAACGAATATTGGCCAAATTCATGGCACACAATGAGAAAAATGGTGTTTTTAGTTAGTACCAGATGTAGCATACATGGTAGTGAAGACTTAAAAATGTCCCTTCTTACATTAAACACAAAAAATAATATATTATAGCAATCAATTACTAACTATTTATATAATCTGCACAAAATTTCAACAAAACACCTTTTCGGAACAAAACAGTTTAAACCAAGATATAACAATACAAATAACTGTATAATTTATAATGAAATAAATTATTTCCCTTTGAAAATAAAATGTCAGTTTACTCTTCTTCATCCATATTAGAATGGAAAGCACTATAAAAAATGGGAAGGAATAGATAGAGATGGAGCATCTTCAGTTTTATTTACATGGTCGTATTCATAAGTAATGAGCCTCACTTTATTTTGACGCTTGATTAAATCGGCACGCGCACCTGTTGCTAAGGACGATGGTAGGAGGCGTTGACATATATATTGAAATATAAAGGCTGAAAAAAAGCGTCACGCGCATGCGAAGGGACATCAAGGATGTTTGGAAGACTTACCACGATAACACGTCCAGCCACACGTCCTTCATCGTGAACGCTTACTTGGATCAGCTGGACGTTCCAATTGTCTCACATCCTCCATATAGTCCGGACTAGTCGCCCACTGACTTCTTCTTGTTTCCACGCTTAAAATAAGCGTTGAAAAGTAAACACTTCAACTTGATCGAGGACATCCAAGAAAAGGTCAAGAAAGCCCTTGAAGCCACCCCAGAACAGGTCTACGCAGACGCCTTTGAGTCATGAAAATGCCACCTGCATAAGTGTATTAATGCAAGAGTTACCTATTTTAAAGAATACTAGACAATTTTACCAACTATCTCAAGAAGTCTGTCCCTTTTAACGAAGGCTCATCACTTATGAACCCGACCATATATGATAAAGAAAATGATACGTTTAATTGTAAATCACTAGCTAAAGAATCCGGTGTTGTTTGTAATTTTTAAAATGTTTATTTTGAAAAATCATCTAACAAATTAAACATACAGTATAAATAAAACAATTAATATAGTGGTAAATTCAACTTTATTTCAGTTTTTCATCTGGAATAAGCATTAGGAAACAAAATATTCCCAAGACCCGCGAGGAGTTAAAAACACGTTTTTGGAAGAACGGGATTTCCAAACATCTATTGACACTCTCATAAATAGTATGCAAGCTTCTTGTGATGCTTGTATAGGAATGCACGGTGGTTAAACTCCATATTAAACAGACTTTTCCCGAGATAAATCCCGAGATAAATGCTTTATATGTGATTCACGATTTAACACTTTTATTGTACCCTGTTTCTTAAATTGAAATTAAAATATTTTCCATAATATTATGTTCTTATATCTTTTCTCCATTTATAATATACATCTGTACCAAATTTCGTGTCAACATAGTAATTAAATAGTTCATCAGTTTTCACAGATTTTATGTTTGTAACTTTAATTTTGGTCATGTGTTTACCACCCACATCTCCTGGGGGACATAAAGTTAGAATTTTTTTTTTTTCAAATTTTATGTATTAATTTATTTTTATGTGAACATTCCGTGAAATTTACTTTTGTAATTCTTCTAATTTAAATAAAACTTTGAAGTTTTTAATATGATATTTTTACATCTACTTTTTAAAGTAAAATTTATTGTTTAAATATTTATAGGATTTATATAGAAAATATTATTTAAACAGCTATAGAATATTTTGAAAAGATCCAATTAATATCAGACAAAAGTGACATATATGTTTTTCTTTCAAAGACCAATAAATAACTTAAATAAAAACTAAGAATATCTGCATATTTTTTTCTTTACCTTATTTCTTTCTCCTGCTTTTGCCAACTGCAGCTGCCTCTCATTAATAATATGCTGCATAAAACATCAAATTACCTAAAGTATCTGACTTCGTTTAACATTTATCAAACATTAGTTTTTCTTGCTTTACAAAGAATATTTATAAAATAAGTTTCATGGAATAATAATTCTTTCAACAAATTGTTGTATTTAATCTCAATTTAATTCCACTATCCCTGTACATTCATATATCATATAGTTTTTAGAATTTACAGAATTTAAGGAAAATATTGTGATTAATATAATTTTTATAAAACTACGTAGAGTTTTTTTTTTTTAACAAGTTTTAGTACATAGAAAGATACGTTTATTGTGTGTACGTTTCTAAACCTAAAATTACTTAAATGCTTTATTTTGTGTAAATACGTAAATGCTTTTACTTTGATTACGAGTTATATCGTAAATTAAGAATATAAATTTGAATTTTTTTCTAAAAATATATAAAAATAAATATGTAATACCATTATAGTTTTAAAATCGTACCATATAAAAGTGCCTCAAGACAGTCTGTGGTTGGCACATAAATACTATTTCTATGATTCTGAAATTTTTGTAATATTTTAAAATATACATTACAATTAGAAATGCATGCCTGATTTTAAGATTTAGCTTTTAACAAAAAAAGACGAGTAGTAAAGTATTGCTTATCAGTACCTAATTCCTTAATTTTTAAAAATGTATAAAGGAACAGATGAAATAATTCGAAAGTGGATGGATGGGACAAAAACAATTCTTCAAAGATGTTAGTTGTAAAATACATTTTTAAAAAATCATTATTATTAAAAAACTTTATTATTTTTCAATAAATAAAAAAAATAAAAGTTAACGAAATGTTTGTTGTACTATTAAGTCATCCGGAATATTCTGTAGTTTTTTCATGATAAACAGATCATAGTCAATGATAGTCAAATAAAAATAGTTTTAGCCAAGAAAAAGAAAAATGTTTCATTTCTACAACAGTTCTATATACATGAGCATTATTTTTAATTATGCAATATACAAACAATACGTCACTCTGTAAGATTGTTCCTTCGAGATTTACAAATAAATTATTTTAAAAAAATGAAAAAGTTTTAAACTGTTTTATCCAAATTACTGAGTTAGTACTTAAATTTTTGACTGTCAGTTTGTTTCTCAAGTCATTTTTTATTATCTTATGAGACTTATTTCCTTTATTTAATCTGCTGTTGTCTACAGCAGATGTCTACGCAGGTGTTGCTAAAAATTTATACAAATACGTCATATTGAAAAACATGTCAGTAATGCCTTTTTTTTTATAGAATAACACAATACAATAACTTATTTTCATTGTGTAACACCTTGTAGCCAGAACCCACCTCAACAACTTCCATTCATGAGCAATTTCAGTTTCTTTTCCTAAGTGGGAATCAAAATAAAATAAACAAACTAATAATTTCTTCTATACCATTACGTACTAAACTTTGCTTTCATTTGTCATATTACTAGAAAGCAACTACTCAAATCTGAAAAAACATAATAGACATTCTGATACATTGGTAATTGAGAGTTAGCGTACATTGTGTCACACACATACCCTATCTCAGTTTTTTGCCATACCATATGCTGGAGTTGCGTCTGATGCAAATAGCATCCTGCTGTTTGAAGACCACTGCATTCTGAATACTAGGCCTAATCACTGACACAAAAATGGAGCTATCATAGGTGTCTATTTTAGTATTTGTATGGTCTATTAAACTTCAACACAAATGATATTTAATAGCTTTTCTGTTTTTATTTTAATAAGTTAAAGAAAACTTTTGAAAAAAGCTGGTGTCTAAATATAAAGGGACCATACAAAGTATAAAAAACATTTTTTTATATCAGCACTGAGGCCTAGTATTCAGTGGATGGTATTTAAGTTTCCTGTCCCCATGAGGAGAAGACACTGGCGAGCTAATATTAAATATTTAGCAGACACTTTTTTTATAATAACATTTAAAGACAGTGAAAGTAACTTAAAAATATCTACAATGAAGATCTAAAAAGTAAAAAAAAAAAAAAAATAAATAAAAGGCAATGTAGACATGGACCTTAACTTGTTGAATAGTGGGATAGTGGCAAATAAGATCCCCATAGGATTAGTATTAGCTTCCGGGTATCTTCGGCTGACAGAAACAAGAGTCTTAAGATACTTGCTCAGAGAGGACAAAGCAAATTTTGAAACGAGTTGCAAATTCAGACGTGATATGAGTTTTTTTTTCCCGCACGACAGCAGCAGGTTATGAATTTGGAACAAAAAGTGGAAGTAATATAGCTTATTTTTTTGGCTGTCAATTTTTGACTAATCCACAAATTTTTTGCGGACAGAAAGAGCTTTCAGTTAGTTTTTTAGATATCCGTCTAGATTTATATTAAACCGTAAGAGATGCAGTTAATTTGGTGATCGCGCTCATCTTAAGGAAACTATGTTAAAATTCAAGTCCCATAAATCCCACACACACACATACACACACATATATATATATATAATACATAACTGTTTGTTACAAAATCTTTTTTTTTTCTTTTTTCTCCAACTAAATTTTTGTATATCATCTGAAGCATTCGCTTAGAAGAAAAATAAGTTTATAATGAATCTTTTTTGTATTCATATACATATTTGTATTTATCGCTCTAAAATTCATTAAATTAAATAAAAAATAAATTATGTAAAATTAATGTAATGCCAATCATGATATATCCTCCTCCTTCTTTGAAATGACTTTTTTCAAGCCTCCTTTACTGTGAAGTAATACATATAATATGTCTTTTCGATAACATGTTATTTAAGCATTCATTTTCAGCAACATCGATTGCATCAAAATATTATTCATCTTCTTTTTTTATTTTAGAAAATCTACAATGCCATTAAACTGAGATAAATAAAGTAGATTGTTGTGAATGTTTTGAAATTTTTAACTTCAAACCTTGGAAGATTTATCAAATCCCTTTTCCTGCTCATAGTCTCATTAACATTTACAACTTTTTTATACGGAAAATAAATTATGTAAAATCAACATAATACTAATCAAGATCTTTCCTCCTTCTTCTTTGAAATGAGTTTATATCTTTCTTTAAAGCCTTGTGATTGTGAAGTATATATATATATATATATATATATATATATATATATATATATATATATATATATATATATATATATATCTTTTCGATAACATATGATTTAAACATTTATTTTCAGTAACATCGAATGCTTTAAAATATCATTTATCTATCTTTATTATAGTAAATTTACAGCACCATTAAACTGTGATAAATCAATTGATAGCGTTCTATCTTAATGTTTTAAAATCGTCAACCTAAATGTCTGGAAGATTTATCAGATCCCTTTTCTTATTCATAGTCCCATTAACATTTATCAATTTTTAATGCGTTTATTCATTCTCCAAAAAATAAAATTCCTAAAAGAAATTTGTAATAAATCAGGATCTTTTGTTTTAAATTTTAAGACACGAAAAGTTATGAGTTCTCTTTAAAGCGTCTTTTATTGTAAGAAAATTATCTTTTCGATATCAAGTATTACAAACTTTCCCTTTTAGAAAAGCTTATTTATAAATCTCCGTTTTAGAGAACATACAGAACCATTAAATCATTATAAATCAATATATATATATATATATATATATATATATATATATATATATATATATATTTGCATTTTAAATTATTCAGGTTAAGTACCTATGTGAATTCTCTAATCCCTTTACCCGTTCATAGTTACATTACCATTCATCATTCTTAAAACTGTTAATGTATTTTTCAAAAAGAAAATCTTTTAAAAATATATGTTGCAACAAAAGTCTTTCATTCGTTTTTATAACTAATGCATGCATTTTTTTAACCAGCTTTGATTGTAATACATATTTTTTCTATATTACATAATGTATATAACTTTTTTTAGTAAGATAAGAAGGAAAAAAAGAAACAAAAATTAGGAAATTAATCTCAGGAACAAAATTCATAAAAAAATAATAAATAAGTTTGTTTCAAGAAATTGGACAGTGCAGCACATTTAATTAGAATTTAGCGAAGCATTTCTGCAATCAGGCGTTTATTTCTATATCAGTGGTGCCCAACATGGAGGAATGTCCCACTGGGGTGGGGGATTCCAAATTTATTACTTCGGAGTGAGTTTCCCCTTTTCCTTTTATTTTTATTTTACAAAAAAATATATTATAAATTAAATGTATACATGTAATCAAAATTTTTTATTTAAAAATTTTTCCCAACTAAAGGTTAATTATATGAATACTATTTTAAAGTATTTTTACACACTGTTTTTAGTATTAAAAATCTCTATAATGTTATTAGTTAATACAGTATTTTGTAATTTTTCGTAGAGTTTTCGATTTTTTATTAAATGAGCTTTCCACTTCTCTAACCTTCGCTTGATATCAGACGAAGAATGTCCTTAAAATTCCTTATAACATATGTAAATTTGAGTGTGTTGAAGATATTTAATTGAAAATATATGAAATTTTGGAACGAGGCATTAGTAACATCATAAAACTTATAAATCATAAGATGTCTCAGGAGTCTTATTTTTTACCTGGTAGTGCAATTTAGCAACATGTCACACAATATATTTTTCCTAAGCTTCCATGAAACATAAATGCATTAACTTTTAATATAGACAATTTAATGATTCTTCTATTTAAAATATTTCTTTAAGTATTTCATACTGTAATTTTATTTTATTCTATTTATGTTTAATTTTGATAAAATAATATATATATATATATATATATATATATTTATACATTCCTTGACTTGCACCCACTGCGTGTAAGATTTCTCAAGAACTACTAAAACAATTTGCACGAAACTTGGTACATATCTTCATTTTAAATTAAAGAATAATTTATACAGCAAATTTACTATGATAATTGTATTAATTATTTAAAATTAACCCATGTCTTCGTCGGCGACGCCTACCTACGTCCCGAATAGCATTACTTTCTTGCGCGAAGCACTGTCGCCGATAATTGATTACGGATAGCGTCAAAACTCTTTACTTACGAACCGAATGCTTTGGACTTGCACTCTAAATAGAAAAAATGAGAAAAATAAGAGAAATTGAAACCGGACAAATTTAAAAAGAAAAGTAGAGGAATTAAAGACACTGAAAAATGGTTAGTGGGTGGTGGGGCGATGAAACTTTCGAAAAACTCTACCTACATCCCGAATATATTTGTAGCTAATTACATATTCAAATTTTCAATTAAAAAAAAATTAAATTTTAAAAAGCGAAAAATTACAAAGATATTCATTTTATAACTTTGTTTCTTAACTTTTATTTTATTATACTAAGGATATGCTGATTAACCCTTTAAGACCCGATGACATTATAAACAAAACTAGCCATGCTGATTGAAAGAAAAACATGTACTGCATCCACTATTTGTTGATAAAAAATGATACTTTACTCTTTCTGCAACCCTGAATGACCGTTCGATTTGGGTTTTATTACGTACAACTGAAAAGCAACAATTTAAAAGAATGTCTAACCAGCACGATCGTGTGGGTTGGGTTTTAAAGGGTTAAATTTCGAAGTATTATAAATAATGTTTTAAAAGCATTTTATTAAATGGCTGTCCCTTTGCGTACCACAATCAGCTTCACCTAAAAGTGATTTTTTCGGTGAATAAGCATGTTCAAACTGGTGAACATTTTATGTACTGCTTGACCAGTTTTAAAAGACCTGTTTTGGCATAGTGCCAAAATAATGGACCTTTCCGAAGGTAGGGAAGCATTAGGAGGGGACGAAATTCCTCTACATTCCCCACAAAAGCAATAGTAGAGAAAACTCCCTTTTCATTGCTCCCAGTCCTATTATCAGCAATAGACTCGTCTATCTCAGACTTATTACTTACGTGACTGGTCTTTAATGCTTGGCTCAGCAGTATATTTGCCAATTGAGTCGGTTTTTGAAAGTTGATGAAAGTTAAATGATGATTAAAAGTTGTTCCTTGTGGTATCGAATTTACATTAAAGTAAACAGTTTTTTTACACATAATAATGTAAAACAAATTTTTACAATAATTTTACATGTATTTGTACGTTTTATTTTATTTTTACAAATTAATTTTTTTTATAATGAATCGGATAGTTAAAATTATACCGCATAATTATTATGAAGATTTATAAAAAATAACTCAAAATGTTCAAAATTGTACGAGTAAATACATTTTTTATATTTCTTAATTTTTTCAAAAATATTTTAATCTTTCGAACTTTGCTATAGAAGTTGAATAATTTATTGATAAAATATTTTTTCTTCATTAAGACCTTTATTATTATGCCAAAATGTACCTTAAATTGCTCAAATAAATAAAAAGGTTTTAAAATTTAACAATCGTCTTTTTCATTACCCATCATTTTTTTTTCTTTTTTAAGTTTTTAACAAGAAAAATACAAACTCATACGGTTCAGTATTGGCCATTTTTAAACTTATTCTAAAATGCTTTTATACAACAGAACACTTATTATAATCAACATTTTTTCTATACTAAATGGAAATAATCTTCTGTGATAGAATAGCTTTGTGACAAAAAAAAAAAAAAAAAAAAAAAATGAATACGGTTATTCAGGACAAAATATGACACTTCCGTGTTCAAAAGAAAACAAAAGAAAAAAATCATTTTATATTAATTCTAAAAATGTAAACAGTTAAAAAAAATTACATCAATCTCGATAAATAAAAACAAGAAAATAAAACGGAAATTTTCAAAACAATTTACTTCCTCTATAATTTTCTTAAAGACAAATATTTGTTTTTAAAAAAATCTATATTTGTGTTTTATCAATTAATAAATCTTAAAATGGCATATCATCATAATGAAATATAATACGTGATTGTAATTTTTTTATATAAAAAAATGAAAGAAATCTATTACTAGTGTTCTTTTTAATAAAAAAAATCTTAAATTAGTTTGTACACAAATAGGGGCATAAATAAACTGTAAAATATTATGGCAATTATTTCGCATAGAAATCATTAAATAAAAATGGTATCCTTAATTAAAAAAAAAACTCAACTTTAAAAAATTTCAAAAATAATGAATTAATGTACGAGCACCAAAATATGTGATTTGGAAAGAAGAGAAAATTTTGTACGTAGAGCTAAAAAATTTAAATTACATTATTGTTTATTTCTGTCTATAAATCCTCTTCTAGAAATACATAAAATCGCAATTGGCGTATATGAAATTAAAAAAAAAACTGAGTCCCAGTTGTTTTGGAGGCTTTTTTCTTTTATTCAGAACGGGATTAAATTTACAGACCACGTCTTTATGCAATTTTTATTACTAAAGATAGTCAGAGAAGGGAGTTGTATTAATCATTTTGTGGAAGGACTTTTTAGTTGACAATAACATTTGAATGAAATAAGGTGTGAAAGGCATCATTTGTGGACAGTTTTCCTGATTTCTAAAAAAGGAAATTTGTCCTTGCGTATACATTTTAGGCATGAAAATGTGAGCTTTTGTAGTTATATGATTTTTTTGAATGATCCTTTTTTTCTAAATAGAGATTTACAGTTTACCAATTTGTCAAAAAAAAAAAAACAGTATTTGTGGTATGAACTGCTATTTTTTCTCAATTTCCATATTTTAATTTGCTAACTGCAAAGTTAAAGGAAGTGTTAAACGCAAGAATTTATTTAATTATAAACCTTTATCTTAAAAAAATAACTAAATAATTTCGAAGAAGGAAATCAAATTAATGAATTTAAATTTAAAATAAATATATATAATTGTGTAGTTTATTTTTTCATACCACAATTTCGTTTTAACATTTTGAATGTTTACTAATGTTTTGCATTCGATACGTTAAACCAAAGAACTCTAAATAAATAATGAGGTAAAAAAATAAAAGAATCTAATAGGTAAAGGGAAAACCCAAATATAAACAATGGGAGATTTTTTATTTCTTATGAGTTAAAAAGTAAATAGAAAAAAAAGGACGTTGATAAACTATACAAAATATTTCACTGAAAGCAAAACGCAATTAATTATTAAGGTGAACTGACATATTCATTGGAAATTCAGTTGTTGAAATAATAAAGGTGGTTTTAAGATTAAGCATCGTATAAAAATATATTAAAATAGTTAAATGATTAGTCAAATTCGTGTTTAAACCCTAACATAAAAAAATTATATATACATTTTTAGATATTTTTCTATTTTGTTTCAAAATATATTTTTTACTTATATATATTTTTTTTCGGTTTCAATATCATTGAATATAAAAAGATACGTGAAAATAAAAAATTTAAAAAAATCATAACAAATGATAAAGAGATTGTAACTACATGGTAGAATAAATAAAACTATTTCTGGTAAAATATATTATTATTATGATATGTGTGTCCTGTAATAACCATGATATTTTCAAGTCATCATAGACTGGTCTTTTCACTATTGAAAATATAACAAAAATTACATCAATAACTTGGAACTTAATGAATGAACTGCTCAATTCATATTTTAAATCATTGAAGGATATACAAGATATTATCGTATTTTTATTTCTTATATTACAGTCGTATTTTTATTGGAACTCTTTTATATCAAGAGACCCAGAGACAAAGATTTCATTAACAGTATTTTTATTCAATTATCGCATTAATACTATGCAATTACATCTACATAATTTACCAAATGCGAAATTTTGTTGATACAGGTTGTTTTTTATCATACTGTACTTGCAACTTTTTGGACTAAATTGAGGACACTCTGAATGTGGTGCAATCTATTAAATTGTTCACACATTGAAATGCGTTCTAAATTGTACTCTCTTAAAATATCAGTCAAAAAATAACATAAGTTGAGCCGAAATTTACTCGTCTCATAACTTGAAAGTTGGCTTCCCGAAAAGAGTTACAACAACTCGAGTTACCAAGGTTTTTTAGACAATTTAAATCAAAATTATTAATTTAAATAAACAATTTAAATCAAGATAACTAAAATGTATTTAATAAAAAACTCATTGATGATCCAATTACTTACATTTCATGCCTGAGAAGCCAAATCCCTTCTTTCGTTTTAAGAGTGTATTCTGAAACTGATTATCACATTTTTTTATTTTATCTCTTTTTTCTAGCTACATTTGTGTATACAGTCAAACCTTGGTAACATGAACACGCTTAACGTGAATTACTCATAGCAAGAACTGTTTACTCAATCCCTTATAGAAAGGATAAACAAAGATGCTGGGAACATGAATTGCTGTCAACATCAACAAAATTTTAATTCCCCTTAAGGTTCATGTTAACGAGGTTCAACTGTAATTGAAACTTATTGAACTATTTTTATACAAAGGAGGTGGGCTAATAAGGGCTATTTTTCGCCCATCAGCACCTAGACGTGACATACATTTTTTTCATTAGTATACCTCATGACAAGTAAGAAAATAATAATATCTTGAATGAAAGTTTAATAATTGATGAAAAAATAAAATATAGATTTAAGTAAATAGTGTGTGTATTAATGAGCATAAACACAATTGTCATTAGTTTTAATCCATATAATCAATAGTAAATAAAACAATAAGTGTAAAATAAGGATAAATGGAGATTAATAAGATTATTATTTCAATACAGGAAATATTGGAAATAAATAATAATAATAATAATAATAATAATAATAATAATAATAATAATAATAATAATAATAATCATACCATTTCAGACTTTTTGGACAATGTTTGATTATTTTTGTTATAGATTGCTTCACCAGAATCACTAATGGACCACCCAGCGGCCTCTTCTTGTGCAGTATACGAACATATTCGATATTTGGTTTTTTAATTTTGATTGAGCTATGGTACATTACAGTAGTATTGTAAGCCAGAAACCATAATATGAAAACAACATGCACCCAGCACTCTACGACACTTTCGAGTACTTTACACTGACTGTACCATTATGTTATAATGTTTCGCTGCGTTTTTATCCAAATTTTATAGGTTTTAGAAATTGTGCGCTGAAAAATCAAATTTTGGTTACGAGAGGTGTCCCTTAGCATCACCTTTTGAAAACTGTTGCTGCTTAATTAAGAATTTTGGCATTTCATGTTCAATATCACTTTTGTGCAGAAGTTCCAAACAATTCCGGTAAAATCTATCAATGCTCTCAACATCATTTGGCTTCAGCCACTCTCTGATATTATATGAATTTTTTAATGTACTTGTAAGTATGTTCGACATTTGTAAGAAATTTGTTCTATTTGTAAGTATGTATGCGTAATTGTTCTTTGTTTCCGCGAAGTAAGGAACGAAGGCATCCAAAATGTAATTTGAAGTAATGACGAATACCATATGCTCAACAAAAGGTCTTCCTGTTTATATCCAGAAGAAATGTCTCTGCAAGGAATAGTTCACACTCTTCTGGATATAAACGTACGTGCTATCGAAAGCAATCATCACAGTATCATTGTTGTCATCCGGAATAAACATTCATTCTGCTGAAGGCCTCGTATATTTTTCAATAACTTGAGTTCTGGTGATGTGTACCATTCTACGGTGTTTTAAAAAAGCGTTCTCAATCAAAGTCTGGTTTTCATATTTTACAGAAGATATTATTATTTTTCTTATATTGAATAATGTAGAGAGAACACCATGATAGATACCAGTTCTAAGTTTTACAAGTAACATTGCAAAGTAAGTACGAAATGACCTCTTTATTGAAAAACGTATTTTGAACTTTGCAAGTTTAAAGGTATATCTAAAATCAGGCATAAATATACCCATGAGAATATGATAATAGATTTCGGAAAAGTGTCTCGGTATATCAAAATCGAGGCCTTCTTTGCTACATTTCTCATATTGGTTTAAATATTTTCATGAATTGCATTTCATACATCGATGTATTCTCACTTACATGACTTAAATCTTACAGAGTCAATTTACCCATCAAGTAATATGAGTTTTACAGCATCGTTTTCACAACAAAATATAGATGTTAGTTTCTATAAAGCCTTGAGTTTCAATAGCTTTTCTTACAATAACGAGGCAGTTCTTACCTTTATATAATATACAACAAGTGTTAGAATTGTGAAAATGAGATATTGATTTAAATGTATATTATGTTTCTTATTTGTGGTCTGATCGACAGTAATCGTTGACGCATAATCTTTTGTTGTTACATCAGAAGAAGAAATAGAAGTATTTAGAGCCTGGAAAGCACGAAATACATATTATTTGCATTTAGAGCACTATTTAAAACCATTCTGTAAATCTCAGTTTTTCGAACATCTAAGTATCAATGTAACTTTCTGTTAGAACAGAAACGAAAAGTTTTCAATGACATTGGTATCCAAGCATTATTTATTAATAATTTCTTTGATAAATATTTACAAAAACAATTTTAGAAAACAACATTGACTTCTGAACAATGTTAATAATTTTTAAGTACGGCAAAAGAAGTCTGAACCCGCTCCGATAGTAGCGCATTTGATTCTCTCACATGATAATTTTTTTTCTTCTACGGGTAGAAGCGCACACTGAACCCAAATAAAGCAATGCTCATATAAAAGCTTATAAAGAGTAGAATCATTGCATGTCAAAATTAATTGGGTTCATTGAGTGCTTCTTAATAAAAAATTAATTCAAAAACACAAAAAACGTCAAAAATGCAGGAAAAAGCCAAAACACTCTACTTTCGGGATATAATTTCCATGCCTTGCTATTTTATTTATCACGTAAAACTTATATTAAACAAAAATACATATCTTTAACTATACAAAGCCACAGAACAATCATCTAAATTCGAAACCTTTTTCCGGGTATATGATGGGCGAAAAATAGCCCTTATTGACCCACCTCTTTTCTTAAACAAAACATACGATTTAAAGATTTTATGTTCAAACTGCTTTTCGGTAAATCAACCCTACATTGTATTAGTCCTTTTAGTCCCAAGCATGTGATCTTCCTGATGAGTTTGTATGTCGAGAAAACGCAGCACATTTCGAGTATTTGGACTACTGATAGTGCGCCGATTGGGACTGAACAACTTAAATTGAAGAAGCGCTACTGTGTCGCTTGAGATTTCTCGACATAAAATAAAGAAGGCTATCGTGCTGCTTCAGTGTTTTCGGCATAAAATAAAAGAAGCACAATCGCGTTGCTTGAGATTTTTTGACAATGTTTTTACAAAATCCTGTGGAACTGAAACGATTTTAAACTGCAAAATAGGTCATGGACATATGTCTCCTCTATGTTATTAGATTACATATTTTTCTATAATGATTGAAAATTCGAAAAGCATTTGGGATTCCGTTTAAAAACGGTTCAACTCACGATATTTTGCATAAAAAATAACAATAAAGTAAATTAAAGTTTTGGTTTAACGTGTGAATAGATAATGGGATGTACACTACACAATTACTGAAGACAGAATTAATATAAATTGTCTAAGCATATAAATTGTATAGTCATATTTTGTGTAATTTGGTGAGGGAGTCAAATTGATTTTTAAAAATATATCATTTAAAAATCAGTAAATATAGGAAAGTTTTGAATTTCAGTGTTATGTGTAAAGTACTCACCACTAATTAAGATGAGGTTCTACTTCATTGGCATCAATATTCACTTAATGATTACGATTTTATTCATTTGTAGTGTTTGTGTTGATCTTGTTTATAACGATCGATTATCAATAGAAGGTTATTAGACCCCAGGAAGGTGCCTGCTTGAGGGGGGGCTTTCTAAAGGATCCTAACCGGTATTTAAGCAAGGTTATTAATACGTCAATTGTATATATATATATTGCTTAAGTCTGGTAGTTTTCCTATCTAGTAGTATTTAAATAGTATCTGTTTTTTAGAAACATATACTATTTTTCTGAAAGTAAATTTAAATAGATTGGCAAAATGTTTCTAATCATTAAGATTAGATATTTCTTCCTATTTAACATCTACGAGAATAATAAGCCAATTAGAAACATTCATAAATTACTTTAAAATGTTACCTCAATTTTTTAATGTTTCAAAGTTTTAACAATATACAGCATTTCCCAATTTTAGCTTCAATGAAACAGTTTCCGTTCTCAATAAATTAACTACATTACATGAAAACTTCACATTAATATTCGTATTTCGATTGAAATATTTTTAAGACGAACCATTGTTTAAGTGTTGCTTTTCTCACTGCTTCGATTTGCATAGCACAGGGTGTTTAATTGCTGTCAAGAAACTATTTCTGTAAAACTACATAGATGAAATTTTGACCGTTTTGAAAATAAAGTAGAGACATAAATTTAAATTCTGTCTTATAAGTCACGGTTATTTTGTTTCAAAAGTAGTTTTAATGATGCATTATGGAAATTAGTGCACGCAGTTAGAGATAACAAAACATTCAAAATATAACTGAGTGCTTATTTTATTCTATTTAGTTGTATATGTTCTATGATATTTTATATGTTGATGCATTTTAAGTTTTTGATAACAGGTATGTACTTGAAAACTACAGCATGGTAAATTACAATGTAAAGATATTATAAGGATGTTGAATTTCCATAATAAAATAATCTTATCCATTTTATCTCATTAAAGAAATGCATGTTGTTTCAAAATTACTTTGAGACACACACTAATAAAAAATTATTTTGCATACTTACAGCAATATATATATTACCTTATTCTACTTTGATATTCTGATAATTAAAGTTAAGCAATTGAAAATGATATCTTCCAAGTTTTAACAATTTATCTCTAGCAGATCTTAAGTAATAACAATTTAAATACTATGAAGTGTGAATAAAGTCATCATGAAGAAAAACGCATTTCTTCGGGAACTCATTTTTATGACAGCCATTCATTGAAAGCAAGATTTTGAAAATAAACCAAAACAAAAAAAGTAAAATTTTCTGTTTTAGTGACGATAGAAACATGATTTAAACTTAATTTAAAGCAAAAAAGCGTAGAAAAATTATAATGGAATAATTTATTTTTGAAAATTCGAAGTTTTGTGTCGCGGACTTCATTAACACATGAAGATTCTTTGTATGAATTTATAGAATATCTAATTTATAAGAATGCATAAAATACATTTCTTTTTTTTCTATCGGTGTTAACTGGGCCATTTAAAAAATTTCCTTATTTTGGATATAAAATAATACCAGAAAACTATAAAAGTTTTTGCGAAATTCTCCTTGTTTTTTTATGAACCAAAATTTTAGTTATTTTTCTTAACACAGTTTTCATTTGTTGGGTATGAATTTCTACTCTTTTCCGAATTAAAAGCAAAGTATGACTAATTCTCTTCTTTTTAGGTAGATTTCGTATGAAATACTACTTATTGCGGTCGCTCCAATGTTGGAAATTCTGAAAATTTTTGCAGATCTACGCCGATCATGACCTGTAGACTGCAAAACTATCATCAGTAAAAAAGTTTATATATATATATATCACTTTCTTATGGACACGATAACTTTTATAGTTCTATTCCAATCTCTTCCAAATTGATACATAAAATCCAGGGGTAGAAAATTTCGGCTAAGTTCGTTAATGTGCAAAATGGGTCCAAGAGGGTGGAAATAGGGAGGGTTTTTGTGACAACCGAAAAAACGCCATAACTCTTTAATTAAAATAGATATCGAATCGATTTAAAGTTTATATTACTTCTTAGAAATGGGCCAAAAGTTTATGCATGACAGATTTTAGATAAATTTAGAAATGGGCTCAAGGGGCGAAAAAAAAACAGGTTTTTGGGGAGAAAAAAATTCATAACTTCATCAATTTTCAAGATATCAAATCCAACATCATCTAAAACTTTTGTATTGACAAGTTTTTGATAGGACTAGTTATTATAAATACAAAAAATTAAAAACGAATACAAAAAGGGGGATGAAAAACACAAAAATGCATAACTTTGTCAATTTTAAACTATCAAATCTAATTAAATTTATTTTACATCTTCTCAATAATATCTACAACTTTTATACTGACAACTTTTTCATAGGACCAATTCGTATAGCAAAATTAATTAAACAAAAATAGGATTTGGAGAAAAAACCTCAAATCGAAACTGCTTATATTCTGAATCATTTTTAAATTTATTTTTGATTTTAAACGTATCCAAATGGCAAATCCTCTTATTTAGGAACTATATAATATGACGCATTGGACAGTTTTTTAATAAAGACAGAATATATTTCAAAAAAGGCTGCCAAAAAGGGTATTTTGAACAGAATTTCCCGACGTTAATTGAAAAATTGAGGAAGTATAACAAATTGCGTTTTTTCTGACTCATTTTTAAATTCATTTTTACTCTCAAACGCATCCTGTTTACAGGTCCTGTTATTTAGAAACTGTATAATGTGACGCATTGGTCAGTTTTTTGATAAAGACAGACTGTATTTTTAAAAAGGCAGCCAAAAGGGTATTTTGAACAGAATTTCCCGAAGTGATCGTGTAAATCGCGTTTTTTCTAACTCATTTTTAAACTCAGTTTTGCTCTCAAGTTTTTGCTAAAGGCTAAATATATTTTTTTTTAAATGCTCTCAAAGCGGGCACTTCGCACAACATTTCCCGAAGCGATCACGATAAAGAATTGAGTTTGTATTCAAATAACAATTTGGTTATTTTATAACTCATTTTTAAATTCAATTTTGCTCTCAAACGCATTCAATTTACAGTTTTTTGTTATTTAGGAATTATATAATGTACCGTATTGGTCGATTTTTTAATAAAGTTAGAATATATTTCAAAATAGGTTGTCAAAATGGGCATTTGAGTCGAATTTACCTTAAGATGATTCTGATAAAATCTGTTTTAACAAAAAAAAATGAAATTTAAATTTTTTCAAAAGAGGACAAATCAAGTCGTTAAACTTGATTTAATTTTAATCAAATTTTATTTTTTGTTGTTGAAATGAGCACTTTTCGAAATCTACCTCCACCAAAACCCAAGCCAACAGGGATTTTTTATTACTAATTATGGTACTTTTTTACATCTAGAAATATTTGAACTCTGCTTTTCACATATTTTTTAAGAATCGAACAAAAGTTTTTTTTTTTTTTTTTTTTTTTTTTTTTTTCAAGAAAACGCAAACACATTTCTTTCAATCCGTTGTTTTTTTCCAGCGACACTGTAAATCAAAGATAACTTTTAAGGATGCAGGCGACAATTTAACCGATTCTGAGTTGATCTCTATGGATCTTATTCTTCCTTTCTGTTCGAGACTATAAAAATTGCTATTTTTTATTATCTGACATCTTTGGAATATTATCCACCGTACTCACTGGGCGCAGATGATTGGAGAAAATTTCGTATTTATTTAAAAAATATAAATAGTTTTATGTTTGTTTCCATATAATAATCCATAGAAAAAAATAACTTTTACTTCCTTTCTGTTCGGGGCTTCAAAACTTGCTATTTTACATTATGTAATGTCACAGTTATATGGTTCATTAGAAAATTTTCCCTTTAATTAAATCACAGAAAAAATATTTTAAAAATTATGAAGTCACTCTCGTCCGTTTTCAATTTCCTTTAATTTTTTTTCCCGCTGAGCTGATACATAAATAAACTCTACACATAAAGAACACGCTTAATGTCTGTAATTAATAATCTAATTATAATTTTTGTTTTTCTTCATCGCATCATACTCGATACTTTTTAAGACTTTCGAACATAGCTGAAAAGAGTTTATTGTTTTGGTGTATCAGTCTATAGTCTGACAGTTCTCTAAATCATGCAATTTTTTTCTCGGATTAATCATGGCTCACTCAAGATACAAGTGCAAATTATAAAACATTCAGTGAATAAATGATTAAACTTTCACGATCCCATGTTCTTTAATATCTCAGGTCTTAATAGTGATGGGAATTTTTTTGATTGAATTGATATTTGGGTTTTGTATGGGTTTCATTCTTAAAAACCTGTTTCGGTCGATTCTTGATTAGAATAGTATTACCAATATTAAACATAATAAAATTTATATTTATAATTAGTGTAGTTCTACACAGGGCTACTAAAGGATATGTTAAGTGTAGCAGTTACAATACTCTTATAGGGAAACTCAAAAGTATTAATTATATATTAATACTTTTGATAATGATGAATAATTATCCTTTAGTAGCCCTGTTCTACACAGGGCTACTAAAGGATATGTTAAGTGTAGCAGTTACAATACTCTTATAGGGAAACTCAAAAGTATTAAATATATATTAAGTTTTAAGAAGAAAAGTCTTAAGCGGCGTAACTTAAATAATGGGCTATGTCAAAAATATTTTGAAATTAATATGAATTTCTGAAAAACTCTAAAATATGCTTTCTGTAGATGGTGGGCCATAAAGCATTTATAATTCATTGGCAGGAAAACATGAAAGATATCGTAAATAATATTGTATCTCAAATATTGTCTATTGGGTAAGATTTCTGAATGTAAATTTTCAGTTATTGCATGTATTTTAACTAAATGTTTCTGCTCTATGTAGTGTACAAGAATTTCAAAAAATATATACAGGCCTTCACAAAAGAATTCATAAACATTATTGCGAATAAGCGAAAATTACTTAAAAGGTTTTTTTTTTCAATTTGAATAAATGTTTTTCATAACTCAGCTACATTTAGTATTATAATACAAACATAATAATACACATGATTATTCAGAATTTTTATACATGACCGCCTATACGTAATATTTCATGGAAAAGTAATTTCAATATTTTCATGTGCGTTTTCCCTAAAATTAAATTTATTTTATTATACTGCGTGCGTAAATATATGTAGGTAATATACAGGGCTGTACGAAATAATTAAATTATGACTACATTTCTGTTTTCCGATAGACATTCGTATAGGTTAATTTTCAATTGTACATTGTGTTTTCCAATTAACTAAATTTTAGCTTACTGTATAAACAATATATATCTTATTCAATTCGTTGTTTTAAACATCGTCATTTAACCTAAGATAATGACTTTTGTTACAGCGTTCTTGAAATATTGGAAGATTTTTAAAAGCTATGCTTGACGCAAGATTTTTCTGTCTTGTTGCATGATCAAAGTCAGTTTAAGTCATACATTATGACTAGAAAATTACACTTTTTAAGAATGAATATATTCTGCTATAGCTCAAGGAAGAGTATAACGTATCTTAGCGATAATCAGATATACATTGTTCAAATTTTAATTCATTCCTTGTGAAATAGTTTTGAATTTATCACACTTTAATTAAAACTTCATAAATGATCATGTAAACTGATTTCATACACGATTTGAAATATCCTTATTTTATATTAGTGCAGTAAACCCTGATAATTCGGAATCGATCGCTTCCGAGAAAAATATTCGTAGTAAACAATATTCCGCCTTAGACAAAGTTTGCATGGACTTAAAAATAGAAAAAATTCCACTATTTTCAGCAAAATAAAAATAATAGTTGATTTGTTGTAAAATAAAGTACAAATATATTCTTTTTTGTAATAAATCTAAAGCTGATTTATTAGTTTTTTAAAGTAATATTGTAATTCTGAAATAAGGGGAAAAATTAACAAGTATATGATTTCAATATTTGAATAAAAAAATAGTATAGCACTTGTATTGAAAATCTTATATTTTAAAAAAAGAAAGAAACGAATTTCTTTTAAATATCGACTTCAGATACAATTCTGCAACTTTCTATAAGATAATGATCTGCACCGAGTGAAATGGAAAGTCTTTTTTTGAAAATATTTAAGGAAAAGACGCATGCTTATTATAGCGAGTATATAGAATAGTTTTTGAGCATTTTAGTGAATTTGTTAGAAAAAAATTTTCGATAGAAGTTGTAACAGTCCATCTTCTATAGAATAAATTTTTTAAATACATTATGAAATTATCTTTAATGTTTGTAAATCATAGTAAAACTCATATTATTCTGGAATTTTGGAAATCAATAATAAATGTATATTCAAGTTGATTTTATGTAAAATATTTACTTATATTTTCACGATTTGTAAGTCATATTACATATTATTAATTACATTATTTTTTAATATTTTCTATTATAAGTTTCATTTAATTGTCTCCTGGATTGCAGCTTATGAAGTTGGAGACCAGTTTACTTGGACAAGTAATCAATTATAAGGTACTTGTACCCTATATGGACAGTGCTCTTAATACGGACACCCGTAATATTTTTAAATGTAACAATTTTAATAGAGAAATCGCGCTACATATCCGTGAAGAAAAGCAGTTGAAAAGATGATTAAGCCTGGAAAGTACAAACAAGCGCGCTGTTCGCCATTTAGAAGGAAACTTGTTGTTTTGTGGTGTGCTGATCGTAATTACAGGCAAGTTTAATTTCTTATTAGCTATTGTAAAATTACTTTAAATATTGAAAAGTGGGGTGTTTTAGAAAGCTTTTAAAACATATTTTCGATTGCTATTGCGCTTATTGCTTAAATGTTTTTATTTATTTATTTATTACAAGATCTACTAAATCTACTCCCGATTCCCAATATGGACACCTTATGTTCACATTCGAAGTACAGCAGGTAAATCTTCAGATTCAGGAAAATAGAAAGCTAAGCAAAACCAACAGCATTATTTCATAATATTTTGTAGTAACTGAGGTGCTTTGCATCGCTTTTCGAAGAGCCACAACTGAAAATGAACCCCCCCCCCCGCTCTAAAGTGCATTTTCTGATGATATTTACTGTGCCCTCCTTCGCAATACTTTAAGATATTTTTTTATCCCCTCTCCTCTAAAATTCCATAGAAGAGTGGCTATTCCCTACACCCTGTGTAGTAGGTCAAAAGGAGGCACCTGTCCATAATAGAGACTGTCGGTTCCTTATATGGACATTTGTTAACAGTGTTTGTTTTTGTCATTTAAATAAAACCGGAATAGGTCGCTAATTTTAATAATGATAGTCAACAGTCCAGGGATAATGATCATATATTTTTGGAGTCTTATCACGTGTACATGTACATGGGGGTGAAAAAAATAAAATTTCCTTAGGTCCATATAAGGCAAAGGTACCTTATTTTACACAGCTGTCATCAACTCATGTTTTTCGATTAAAACTTCTCTCAAAGAAGTACTTTCTAATTTGCTTAATAAAGACATTCATATCAAATCACGAATTGTTGAATTATTTTAGAAATGGTTTTCTTTTTTACTAAAAGGAGATATCATTTTAATAGCCTCACTTTTTCCCATAACATGTTCCTTTTTCTAAATCCATGAAAATGCTTTGATCTTCGTGTTGGAATAAGTGTATTAAACATATTAGTAACAACATTTACTTTAAAATCTTAAGAGTTATTTCTGTTTTCAATACTTTTATTTTCAGTGCCGAACTGGAAAGTTTTTAAAGAAATCATGTAATGAGTCTTTTCCATCCAATATTTCTACAATACAATCATTATTGTCTATTGCTACTTATATGATACTAATTATATTACTTTTTATGTCTTGTGTTAATTTCATGGTTGTGTACGTCATTTCAGTTTTTTATACTTCGAAAGATGTGTATCCCATGTGATACGAAATTAACTTCACTCAGTTACCAATAAGTTCAATATGGCTTTTTTTTTTAAATAGTAAGTTAAAATAGCCGTTTAAAAAATTTTGTAATTTATTTGCATTAAAAATATAAGGCTAAATCTGTTCAATTTCGACGAAAAAAAAATTTAAAAAGAAACTGTTTCATTGATTTATAATAAGCCTACAAAATTAATTACAATAAAAAATGCACTTTATATTGGTAAGTCTAACTCTTAAATAAATAATGTTTAAACTACAGTTAACAAAATAATGTTTCCATAAAACTAAATTTGAATAAAATTAAAATTAAACATTAATCTTATTGCAAGTAGTTAAATGTAATGGCGATCTGTTATTATGACAATGTTATCAATTACGGCTTTTATGTTTTATATTCGGAAATACTACCTCTGACAATAAAGTTCGGTCAATAGTCCTGTAACATGAATGTAGATGAAATATTAACAAAAGTTACCATACCATCCTTCGAAGTAGTCATATCCCGTCAGTATGCACCGCTGAGATCTGCTATACATTTCCTGAGAAATTCGCAAGAAGTCTTCTTTTGGGATGAAGTTCAAAAGCTTCGTCATGTTTCGTTGGATGTCAGCAAAATGGTCAAATCTCTTTCAAAGAAAGTTTGAGTGGTGAAAATAGGAAGAAGTCTGGTGGATTGAGATCTAGCGAGTATGGTGGATATTCAATTTGCACCACCCCTCAAGAATTTCTTTCGGTATCTTGCAAAGCTTAAAACCAAACTTTAAACTGATATTTTTTCTTTCATTTTCCTGTTCTTAGTTAAGAACTAACACACTGAACAAGCATTTAGTAAAGCATGTCTTACACAGAACATAAACGACGCTCAACTGAACAACGGTGGGCGAAGATAGTCAACAATTGCATCTATGCAGGTGCAGCGTTTTGTTTCCCCAGTGTTGCCAGATCGGTTGTTCTGAATTCATTCACCGAACTTTATTGTCAGGGGTAGTATTTCAAAAAGTACTATGTCAGGTGTGAAATATCGTGAAGAACTTTTTAGTAAAAGATCTGAGGGTAGGTTCTAAAATAATTTTAAACATATCATCTCCTTTTACGCTAAGTTTATAAGTTTATTTAGCATGCATATAGGTAGCTCTTTCGAGAGCGAATACACTGTTAGGAAGATGTAAATTGTATACTTCAAAGAGCTCTAGAATGCATTCTATTACCTCAAATAAAATCACATTTGAACTACACATAATTCGAATTGCGCACATTTGAATGATGCAAAATCAGCCGTAAGATTTTTCTTACAGTAAAATTAAGATGTATCTAATACTCAACAAACAATTTTCACACTCACACTACCACGCGGAGGATTGCAAGGAATAAGTTCCGTAATTCACAGGGCTCTAGAATCAGTTTTTTTTTTTTTTTTTTGTCTAAATGAAATGAAGTTTAAAATAAAGATATTTCAAATGATGCGCTTTACATTTATTAAATAAAAAACTTTGTTATAAAAATTCACCAACATATGTCGCTATAACACAAATGGTATTTATTTGCATGCATTAAAAATTTGAAACATCATTTGCATTATAGCGCACATCTGTCAGTTTTATTCTTTAGTATAAAAAAAACAATTACTGAACGTCTCTGCACATCATACCTACATTGCAAGGAACAGAACTATTGGTAAAATCGTTCTTCCAGAAACAACAGAATTAGCTCTAAAAGAATTCTGCCGTATGAACCAGATACGTAGTATCAAAGGTCCAATATCTCCATTTGTCTTACGCAAGATGATAAACAAATTTGAATTAACTAAGCAAGCTATCTTCAAGGTTAAGGAATAAAGTAACTAATGTAGTCTAGCATCGAAAATAAGTCTACCCCGGACCTGGAAGCCAGCAAACAGTTACATGTATAGTTTATATATAAGAGAGTTCCTTTTATTGGCGTATTTTTTGAATTTTTGTTTTTGTAATTTTTTCTAATAATTGTGAAGCACATCATTTTAATTATCTGTAGTTAAACTTAATCTCCTTTGGATCAAGAAAACGCATTCTTGAGCCTTTTGAAGTGGCAAACTTATTTCTTGCTAAACCTTCATATAAAAAGAATTTTGAAAAAAGAATGTATGTCCTAAAAGATCTAAAATGATACTTCATTACTATACTATATCGAAAAGAAAAAATAAAATAATTTCACCTAAATTGCAGAATATTTTCTTTTAATATATATACATTATTTTTTTTTCCTTTTTTAGAAAACCTTTAGATTTTTTAGATTTCAACTTTTACAAATGAATTGCAAAACAATTTGAAAATTTTTATTAAAAATAACAGTTCAATTTTATTTCTCGATGGACTCCACTAAAAAAAATTGGTATCCCATTGGCCCAGAAATCTATAAAAAATTTGAAGAAATGTTTACTGCATTGGATTTTCATAAGAATATTGTACAAAATTCTGCAGATATTTTTAAGGTACAGGCAAATCTGCAAAATGTCTTCAGATTTCTGTAAAATTTATGAAGAAATAAGTGGCTATTTATTTCTTCAAAAAAATCTTAAGATTTGTTTTAGTAAAGTACCTACGAGATGCGCTGAAAAAATGCTTTAGAGACGTAATTAAATTGACATATGTTTTCATGCAAACTTATTTAAATGAAATGTATCTGTTTAACAGACTTAAGTGTTAATTTTTCAAAAAAATTTGCATTATAATTATTTTTACAAGATCATATATCTTTTGAAATATCGTGAAATGAATTGAAAAAAAATGTATTTTTCTTTATACTAATAATATCTTATAAAGTCTGTATGTATATATGCTAAGACTATATATGAAAATAAGGAACTTAAAATCCCCAATCTTTTTGTAGAAACTCATGAAAATACATTGTTTGCAAAACTAAAATGGAAATATGGTTGAACATATATGTGTGCAGTAAAAAATTCTAATACATGCTATATTGATATGTGAAGGAAATCCTTTCGCCTAAAGTGCAGAACATTTGTGTGCAACTCCAAATGCTTTGCAATACAAAATATAAGTCTAATAAAAGTTTCGTTTCAGCATATTATGTTTTTTTTTTTTTTTTTTTTTTTTTTTTGTATTCCTTTTTTGAATAATAAAAATCTTTTGATACATTGACTGTATTTCTAAAGATAAATATTTTTTTTTAAATGGAACAAACCTAATGCCTTATTTTAAACATCTATATAATAAAAAATAAATGAATATTTCTTCTTTCTCAAATATATGTTATTCAAAATAAAGTTAATAGCTTGCACTGAAAAAAATTCATGCATACTTTTACATAAATATATAGTTTCCCATACATAATTTGATTGGATATACTTTAAAAAATACGGTTCTATTCCGTTTTATAGTTTATCAAACCGACAATGTTTTTTCCTTTTTTTTGTCAAAACTAATCTGTGAAACATAAAGATCACGTATTCTGGATTTTTCAGTTTTTGTTGCCGTAAAATACCAAAAATCAAACGACAATCACCATTATAAACAAACAAAACATTTTGAATTTAATAAAAAAACATTTAGCTAAATATAATAAAAGTAATTTACATAGTGAAACAATGATCATTATTTAATTATAAAAATATGAATTTGATATAAGTTAGTGTTCAAGCGGAATGACGAACAAAAAAAAAATACAAGGAAAATTGTTGTTTAATATTTCAGAATCAATTCTGATACTAATTTATAATGAAAATATATCAAAATTTTCCTTTTTTCAAAAAATTCTTTTATTTTTTCTTTTTATTCATAAATTTTTGTTTATATCTGAGAAATTTACGCAAGGATCTATATTTTTGTGAAAGAAAGCAAAATACAAAAGTTTAATTCTTTCGTGAAAACTATTATATTGTTTTAAAAAAATCAAATACTATCAAAATGCATACTCATTATCACCATCATTATGATAATTATAATTATTTTTCCAATTTCTTAGACAATTTGTACGGTTTTTACTTATATAAGGCATTATAATTAAAACAAAATAACGATGAAAGCATTTTCCATTTAATTTCTTTAGTCGACAATTTTTTATGCTCCTTTAAGAATAAAATTAATCTATAAGTAGTTGATGGAAACATGTTCAAAGCATGCCCATAAAATTAATAATACATAAACTATATTACTATCGAAGTTTCATATTTTTCTGTAGCCTACGTTACCCTTCATTTTTTTTTCAGAAATAGCATTTGAAAAAATAATTTTAAAGTGATGTTGTCAGATTTTCTTAAGACCTACTATAACTCATTTGCACATGAAAATATGCTCTGGTTTATTTTAAGATTTAAAAAATGCTTCCGCAGGTTAAAAAAAATCTTTAAAAAAGTCAAAAAATATAAATTTCTCACAGAAAAACATAAGCTTAGGGGAGAGTGGGGATACTTGAGCATAGGGGATATTTGAGCCACCCCTATTATCTTTACAGTTGGTCAATTTTTCTTTCTAAAACTGGCAACACGGTAACATATTTGTAGTTCTGGACATGTAAAAAAGAAATCACATACCTTGGTAACATTTTAGAAGTATGGTGATTAGCCTCTGAACTCTGCTGGTAGAATTTTCTACCACATAATTTTAATTTTGAAATGTCACATCGACACCAGAAAATTCGACCAAATTTATTTGAAAAAGGTTTAATGCATTTTTTCGCGTATATTGTAAATCGGTTGTTTTCTTTGCAAAATACTGGTGCGAATGTGACATCTGGCTCAAGTATCCCCTCCATGGGGATACTTAAGCCACGATGTAAAAGGAAAAATAAAAAAAAAATTTAGACATAGAAAAATAGTTCAAAATTAATTGAAAGTGGTTTTCAATTGAAGAAAAAATATCATATTTTCACTTTCAATATTTTATTTTGTTTTAAGAAATTATAAAAAAATTTTAAAAAATTAACATTTAAAAAATGGCTCAAGTATCCCCATCTTCCCCTACATTTAAAGCAAATAAATTGATTTTTTTTTCAAAGATATTAATGAAAACATATTAATTAATCAGCACGGAGTATATAATAATATTTTCACTGATTATTAAATCAAATATGATTAAATAAACATATAACCATACTTGTTTTCCTATTTTCTTAAAAGCTAATTCTATGCAAGTGATAAAAATGTATAATATATTATTGCGACTAGATGTCGTTTGCAGTGTTAAAGAAAATGTCTCAAGACATGCATGTCTTACGAAAAATAATTCAAAAATACTAATGCCGTTATTTCTTTTTCAATTCACAAAGTGAACATCTAAATCTATATTTTAAAAAAAATCAATTACATTTAATATTTTATCATATTAAGTTTAATTTATCAAACAAATTAAAATATTATGTTTTCAAAATGAAATTATGCAAGTATTTCGTCTACTCAGGTTTAGTAACTACAAATAAATATATTTTTTTAAGTTGCTCAGTCATGTTAATAAAATTGAAATGTTTAATGCATATTCTTCATATAAAACCTTAAAAAAATTGGTCTTTTATTTTGATAAGAGATTATTAACTATCCAAATTACAAAATTTAAAGCTTATTAAAATTATGATAGTATATCATTTATTAAAATTTAACTAGTGTGTTAATTAATGAAGAGAGAATACAATTTATGAGTACTATTAATACAGGAATAGGGTGCAATGGAATTTTTGAAGACGAATAGAAAAAGCCCCAGTGCAATAGAAATAAACGGACATAACATCGGGTAAAAAAAATTTCTTTTCTTTTTATGAAAAAGTTTGATACTTGTAAGTAGTCATTACCTTGAAAGTTTGAAATAAATATTCTACGTATACATAATTAATGAAAAATATCAAAAGTAATTTGTAGAGATTTAAGCAAACATCCTTTATTATTAAATCTTGTAACAAAATATACAATGAAAACAGTAAATGTGAAGACATATCTCATACTTTTCAATATACTATATTATGTAATACATTACTTTTCATTATACTGTACTAGACATACGTTTACTATACTTTTCAATTATTTATTTACGTTTAACGAGGCATGGTGCTCTTATCAGAAAATTCAAGAAGCAAATTGCCAATTTTCACGACATTGAGCTGAGATTTGAGAACACAATCAAAGCCTTGATGGATGCATAAACTCTTAATAATCGTAATGGGCTACTGTTAAAAAATCGAGACTAACATTATTTTAGTATATTTTACTCATTTCAAGGAAATTGAATAAGATGACATAATCTACAACCAAATATAATTAGTCATCTTTAAAATTCATTACTGTACATTATACATACCTGCTTACAATATAAATATTAATTTTGCTTTTAACTGCACAATATAAATATCTGAAGGTAAATGTTTCACGTTTAGTAAATTTTAAATATTTATGAACATTTTTAATACAAATGTTCAAAATATGTGGAAACCATTTGTGTACAGAAAAGTTTATCTGCTTGTATTGGTTTTAAATAAACATTTTTTGATCATAGAATCTTTAAAATGTTAATACTATCATTAATATTATATTATCTAACAAACCTTAATGGCCTTGCTAAACAGAATGTTTATCTAAAACTGGGATGTTTTCCTAAGATAAATACAGACGCATTTCATATTTACAGAATCAAGAATGTGATTTATCCGGTTCTGAGTAACGCAATGGATGCTTTGAAATGATCCGGATTTTCACGAGAAAATCTCTATAAGCAAAATTTAAACATTGTATTCTAAATATTAAGTACAAAAGTATTGATAAAAAAATTTTCTTTTAACTTTTTGAAAAAATAAATGATCATAATTATAATTATCATTAAAATAGTATAAATTATTCTTGGGAATAAACTCACGAAACCAGACTTTTTAATATTAATTTAAAAACTTTATTAAATTATACTGTAAATTAATAATACAGATTGAAGAAGTAAGTGTATAACTTTTGGTTTTAGTTTTGGGTTTGTTTTCTTAATTATTCCAAAATTTTCATTAATTTTTTTTTATATACTAGAGTAAATGCTCGTCCTAGGGTGGTGAATAAAAATCATAGTTTTTTCTTAAAATTTTAAATAATTAATGTACTAATTAAAAATAATGTATTCATAAATTATATTCACACTATTCCTATTATATATAATTCAAATACTATTATTCCATAATCGAGATATTCGATTTAAAAATTATAAAAAGTCAGTAAAATGAAATACAGTTTTTAACCACTTTTCATTGTAAGTTGCAACCGCCTTGATGAACTTCGTAAAATTTTACTTTATGCAATGTTGAAATTTAATTTAAATAATAGATTAACGGTTCATCGAATTATTTTTTACAATGTAATTTAAAATAAATCCTAGAGCAAACAAATTAAAGACCACATATATTACATTAATATAAAAAAATAAGGTGCTTTGATGTTAGTTTCGCGGTATGAAGAATCGCCAAATATTGTTCTCCTTGACATCATTTATTCTGTTTTAATTTCACTTAGAATTAAAACCTAAAACCATTTCTTTAAAAATAATATATTTGAATAAAAAGAAATGACGCATCGAGTACTTGTCGAGAATTAAGTAAAAATCATGCACACGTGACATCATAATTCACTTTTATATTTTATCAGAGTAATAAGACTACTGTAATTTGTGACTCCTGTTATAGCCATTATACATGTCAGGACACGTTGCTATTATCGTTAACTCTTAACCCGTGAAGGTTTCACTATGGTACTTCATTTAGAAATTTAGTAATTTTTTTAACTCAGCATTTGAAAAAAGATTTAATCATGAGATACCTTTCCAACGCAGATTGTCAAACACTTTTCTGACAAATAATTTACGAGCTGTTAAGTTTTTTAATAACTTCAAATGTTTCATTTTCCGAGATTAATCTGTAGCAATGATTAACAAAAAAATCAGTCGTCAACAACATGCAGCTTTTTATTAAACTGAATATTTAATAAAATGTTAAATGTAAATTGTTTTTAACAAACAATTTTCAACTGCTAATAACCGTACGTTCTTTCATAAATTCCGCTGCATAGAATCTCTGGCACAATAATTTACATTAATGTGACATTATAATTAGTATATTGTAGTTTATCTGCCATCAAAGAATTTATAATAATGGCGTATCAGTTTATGACCTACTAAATTGGTGAGGAAGATGACGTACAATTTAAAGGGAAAAAATCAACCTCTATGCAATCTCTATGAAAAAAATCTCCAATGATCGAGAATAGAACCAATATAGGAATCATCTTTCACATAATCAGAAATAGACAACCATTTTCTATAGCCCAGAAGATTTTCCGTGATACGTTCTCGAAAATTTAAGAAAAGAATCTTAAAAATTATTCACTATGTCAATTAAAAAATAAACTTATGCGTAAGAGTAAATTCTTATATTATATTCAGATAAGCCAGCTACGAAATATTAACAGACAAATGAGTTCTCTAATATAATTTAGTATTATCAATGGCTCTGGATGCTTATTGGATGTAAGTATCAGTTGTTCCTGTTACTTTAGATGACGTCAAAAATTAAAAAGTTTTCAAGTGAATCAATTATTCTAATCTCTGTAGAAAAATACAGACAAATAAATTGGCAATTTTTCGAGCAATATTTTATAACAGCTTGACAACGTATATTTGAAGAATTAAAACGTCAGAGATGGGTTTTAAAGAATTAAAACCCATCAAAAAGCATTTATAATAATCCTACGTCGATTAATCATCTCCCACAAAACAGAAAAAAGAGGAAGCCAGATTTCTTGGGATAAATCCCTTTTATGGGGACCATTTCCTTTTTATATTTAAAAACATGAAGCGTAGCAAAGTGTGCAGAAAGAAATCTCACGTACCACTCATCTGAATTTTCATGTTTGAGAAAAGTTGTAAAAATACACTTTTTACTGACACGAACTTTGAATGCATAAACATCTAATATTTTATAAAATGTACCTTGAATTTGTTACAATAGTTTGAAATTTCCGATTACTTATGTACGCTGAAAGCGTCATAATTTTCATAACGGCAATCCTACAAGAAAACTAGAGACCTGAGGCAATGGGACAGGCCTCAAATGACATCACTGATAAAAGAAAAGTCCTTATTCAATGTTTGTATCAAAGTATGGACTGCTGATCGTTGTAATCACCTGCTAATCTTATTTAATACACTATATGGCCAAAGGTGAACGGCGCTTGCGATTTTAGACATTTTGTTAAATATCTAAAAAAAAATACATAATGAATAAACCTGAAACTCTAAGTATGTGGACATAATAACATAGGTCATACATCCTCGTGAAGAGTTTTCTAGAAACTCCATAGGGGACCATAAACAAATTAAAAAAAGACGAATGTCTTTTGGATAACCCTGTCAAAAATAATGTAGCAAAAACATTCAAACTTTAGATTAAGTTACTTACTGTAATAATCTGTGTTCATTTTATGCGGATAACATGTATATAACATATAACAGTCCCAATTTTCGCCAAGTCCCAATTTACAGAGTTCTTTATATAAAATAATGTTATTTTCAGAAAATATGACTAACAACATTGTACACAATATCCTGTAGTAAAAAAAAAAATAGCAACAATTTTATGAAGAATGAGTAGATTTACGAAGTAATTTTTCATTGCGCACGCATGAAAGCTATCAAAATTTTATTTGCATATTATGTTAGCAAAGTCTATAGAGCAACTTTTGTAAAAGTAATAAAAGCATAGCTTGAAAATTCGGAAAGTGATCTTCAATAAATTAAGTTGAAAATCCGTTTTTCCCGAAATGAAGCAAAATAATGAGGAGTTATATCCAAATATAGTAGTTCGTCCATATTGTGTATTCTACATTGACAATAATCAATGGATAAATAGATATAGCCCCTAATCTTTTTTATATATAGATTTTATACAGTTTGAGAATAACGGATTTTGAGCTTTTTTTACTAATGATCACTTTTGAGAATTTTTAGGTTATGTTTTGAGACTTTCATAAAAGTTACTCTATACATTTAGCTAGCACAATATGTAAATGAAATTTTAATAGCGTTGACGTATATACAATGAAATATAAGTAGTTAACCTGCGTTTAACCTTAATTAAACGCAGTTTAACTAAGTTACGTAAGTTGCGTTGTTAACCTTAGTTAACCTGCTCATTTTTCAAACAATTTTTACTATTTTTAAATTCTGATTACAGGTCATTGTTCACAATGTCATTTGTCATATTTTTGAAAAAAAAAAACATTATTTTATATTAAGAACACTGTAAAATATAAGCAAAAAACTAGGAAACATTTGGGAATGTTTTTATAAAAATTTTAATTTTTCTACGAATATACAAGCTATCGGCATAAAAATGAACATCGTTTATTACAATAAGCAACTTAGTTATAGTCTATAGTTCGAACACTTTTACTACATTAGTTTTGACAGGATTATTCAAGAGGTATTCGTTATTTTTCAATTTATTGACGGTCCCCTGTAGAGTGTCGGGAAATAAAATCTTCATGGAAATGTATGACTTTTCATGCATTTTTTAGATATTTAACAAAATGTCAAAATTTTGAAGTGGCCGTTTCTTTATGACTTAAGCATTACGTCCTCTAGACTCAAACATATAAATATTTATTTTTGTATAAAGATTGTACATATCATAACGCAATATCGGAAATTACATTATACTTATTATCAGTTCCGTATAAACTAATGAAATAAATTCTAATCTTGAGACTTTCAGAAGCTCTTTTGATTTCTTCTGAAACACTTTGTAAAAGCAAATACTTATAAAATTAAAAATACAACAATTATAAAAAATGAAGCCTATTTCCAACATAGATTACTTTCGATAAGGATCAGTATTTATTTTCAGTTATCTCACACAATTGCTTAAATGTAGTATTTATAGAATGTAAATCACGACAAAAAATATTCAATGATAACCTTATATAATTTCTTTGCAAATCCCTAACATGTATCAGCACACACACACACACACACATATATATATATATATATATATTAACGTCTTGCTGTAAGTAGATCCTTGTCATAAAATAACACTTTCCGTGAAATAATGCAATGTAATATTGCATAATATTGCATATATAAAGCAATTTATAAGAAATCATTTTTCTGAATGTAAATTGTAATTTTTTTTTAAAATGGGTTTCATATTTTTTAATGGGAATAAAAGAATTTGAGAGGCATCACACAACAAAAGTTAAGAAAAGTTTTTATTAAATAAAACAAAAAAATGACCTTACATCTCATACAAATATCAATCTCGAATAGTGCTTATTTTTGACAAAAAAAAATTACCTGATAAATTCGCTATAAGATATTATTTTTAAATAATTACCTCCAAAAGAAATGATCTTTTTTCTATTGAGCAGTTAGAAGTTCCAGTAATTTGTATAATAATGCTGTTTAAAACATAAAAAAAGAAAAATATATTACAATACATATTTTGCAATGAAGAATATTTAATGGTACTTTATTTGAGACACATTCAAATAGTATGATTTAAAAATGTGTTCATAATAATGCTTTTAAATTGAAGCAGTTTATTTTCATTATATTATTAATTACATTTCATTATATTGCTATCGTACCTACAGTGGCTATTTAAAAAAATATAACATTATTTTCCATATTTTTACAAGATAAAAACCATTTTCTTATGTTCTGTATATTTAATAGAACATTAAAATATTGTTTTGTTAATAAAGCTCAATCAGTAAACAAGACTTAAAAAAATTGTTCCATAAATATGTATCAATAAAATGCTTAATGTAAAATTAATTGATTTCGAACGTACATTCAATTATATGTAAAAATTTTGGATAAAGATAGACTACTATGTTGACAAAGAAAATATTTACATTTAACATTTTACCTAAAATTCTATTTTTAAACTATTTTCGACTTTTATTAATAGTTTTTAGAGCAACCGGGTGTGGTAGTTATGAATTGGGGCTGAAAACTTATTTTTCTCAGAGAATAAAAAGAACGAATAGAGATGAAGTATGGTGGCTGTGTGTAAGGAAGAAAAACCAACACTAAAATCGGTTACATTCGGATAGAATATAACGACGTGCTCTGACGATTTTGTTAATTAAAACTTATATTTCTTTGTTCTCTTTTCACAGTTGAAAATTGTTAACATTTAAAAGACTTAAACATAAGCAGATCGCTCAGTCATTTAGAGAAATTCGTAGATGATGTTAATTAATTCGGTTTCTGTTTCAGATACTTGTTTTGTTTGGGCAGAATGAGGACATTGAAAGTTGAGAAATAACCGGCTTCGTCTGGTAAACGAACTTTACGGCATACTACACCTCTATTCTTTTTCTTTCCAGTGTGTTTTTTTTTTCCATGTTGATATGCAATATTCATTTTCTGTTATTTAATCTATATATATTTAATAGGTATGTTCTATTTTTTAACCTCACTATTTTCGTGAAAATCGTGTTAGTTTAAATGCAATAGCTAATTAATAATTTTCAGTATTTCTTTGGATAATACATTATCCGATTTTTCGAAAATGTTTATTCCTCCATAACAATAATGTATTTCAAATCAAGTCCTTAATAGTGGGTTTAATTTACAATTGCAGATTAGTATTTTTTATCAATTTTTGTAGAGGGTATAGCCTCTTGTATTTTTTTAACTAAACTGTGTGCTAAATTCCTCAAGATTCTCGTAAAGTTGAACATATAAATGTAATTTTCTCTCAAATTAATTTATTGAATTTAAAAATAATTACTCGATTTAAAATTCATTTTCATTTTCATTCAATGAAAAGAAGCAATATATATATATATATATATATATATTGGAAGGGGAGGTTCAAAAGTATCATGAAATTGTATATTGAAAAATTTCTGATAGCTGAAATTAGTATTTGTGTATATAAAAAGATTATTCCTATATGGATAAGGAAATAAATACTCAAGTAGTATTCTGAAATAAATTTTACCAAATTGGATAATTCTTTTAGACAATTTCTAAATATACATTTGTTTAAACTGCATGAGAATTGAAACTTTAAATCGGCGACAATGAGAAAGATTTGTGAGACCACTTTATACTTATTAAATACCTTGATTGCCTTATTTTGCCTTTTTATTGCCTAAAATCAACTAATGATATCAGACCAAGAAATAACATCTCACAATTTGATGTATCTCAATGAAATATGTGATATATTCCTAGACCAATGAATTATGAAGTAGTTTTAATAAAAAACCGAAATTACATAGTGAATTCAATTCTTCCAAATAAATACAGGTTTTTTGTTGTCAATAAACAGAAAAGAGCATTAGTTGAATCTGTTGACAATCTCATTAACGTTACTCCGAGATTTAGAGGATATATTCTTCTTAAAAGATAAAGCACTTTTAACAGAAGCTTTCTGCTAATGCTATGCTTAGTGAAAAATTATGTGTCTGTTATTCTGTAAACACTAACACGTCCAAAATACTAACTTAATTCCAAGATGATGAGAAATGCAGTGATATTGCATATTAAATGAGTTTGTGAATCACGCATGTGAGTCCATATAGTCAAACTCTTGCAGTTTGAATATATGGACATACAACTTTTCGATGGTATTCTTTTATTTCTTTTCTTTTCTTTTATTTATTTACTTATTTTTTTTGTGTATGCACGTGGTACCCTCATTGATAGACATTAGAGATTGTGGGTGATTTTTACACTATGATTTTGACAATTTTTGTTGATAAAATAGCCGTATTCATTCAATGATATTTGATAAGCGAAATTTTATTTTCTTTGCAAGTTACTTTTCTAGCCATAATCAAAACTAGGTCAGAAAGTTTCATTCGTAATTAATATAGTGTATGTACTTGAAATAGAAAGAAATAATAAATAATAAAATGTAAAAAAATCTTAAAATATAAAGAAATGAAACTGTTCTGCTGACTGTGCTGGAAGTACTTGTTTTTAATTTTCCATATATTGTAAAATGCATTATTCACTTTGTTTTAGTTTTTATCAAAGAGTCTTCATAAAATTTACGTTTATTCATACATACCTAACTCTAAGAATCATAAGAGGTAGAAGACAGTGTAAGTAGAAAGGATTTGTTAGTTAAGGAATACATATAAAATCCTTCAGACGAGCAACAAATACTTTAACGGTTACTTAACTATTTCTTTGTTTTGTTTTGAGTATTAAAATGGAAAAAGAATGTATGTATTGTACCTTTTATATAAACAAATTCATTTTTACTTCTTCATTTTTAGGTGCGTTCGTAATTATGTAAATACATAGCACCTATTGTTGTCGTTCAGTCCGTCCGTCTGTCTGTCTATCTGTCCGCATATAACAACGCAAAAACTACCCAACTGAATCGTTTGAAATTTAAAATACATAATTATTACATAGTTTTATCGAGTCATTTCAAATTTTATGAAAATCGGATGCATAGATCAATTACAGGGACAATCAAAAGGATTCCGTTACATTTCATCAATGGGAAAAAAGTTTTAAATGTATTTTAATCGTTTGAAATTTTAAATACATAATTATTACAGAATTTTGTCGAGTTAGTTCAAATTTTATCAAAATCGGATGCATAGTTCAACTACAGGGACAATCAAAAGTGTTCCGTTACATTACGGTTAATGGGGTAAAATGTTTAAAATGCATTTTAATGGTGTTACACTCATTCGAACGTAATAAAATTGATAAGCATCTATAAAGTACATACTACAATATACATTTTGCATAATCTGTGATGCAAAGAACATTTGTTATTGATTTACAAGGCCACACAAAAGTATTCCATTGCATAATGTTATAGGGAGAACATTATTTGGTGCGCATTTTAATTGTAATTATTTACAATTTTATGAGATTGATATATGAGAGTGATATTTTTAAAACTTCGTTATCGTACGAACGCACCTCATTTGCTACGCTTCACGTGCAAATTCAAACTTGTTTTCTTTGGTTTCTTCTTCTATTCTAATATTCAATTGAATCATTATTTACCATCTAGCTAAAATTAATCAATTAAAAAGTCTGGAAACATTAAAATTTTGCATTGTGAAGCGTCACAGAACATCAAGAGGCAAGTAAAATCCCGATTTAATAAATCATTCTTTTCACAGATGAAAAAAATGATCTTGAAAATTATATTTTATGGGATATCGAACAATCTCTAATAATAAATGGCATTGAAATGTGTATTTTTTTCAAAAGCATAAAAAAATATTTCGAAGACATGCTCTATTAAATAAGAAGAAATGATATAACTTTCATATTATATTATGCTATTTTTAAAAATAAAATTTCCAGTCTCTTCTTTTACTCATTAGAATTAATTCATGATTTCAAAAAAGCTGCATTTTTTGAATGACGTTAATTTAAACAAGTTGGAAATTGCACGTGAAGCGTAGCAAATGAGGTGCGTTCGTACGATAACGAAATTTTAAAAATATTGCTCTCATATATCAATCTCATAAAATTGTAAATAATTACAATTAAAATGCGCACCAAACAATGTTCTCCCGATACCATTATACAATGGGATACTTTTGTATGGCCTTGTAAATCAATAACAAATATTCTCTGCACCGCATATTATCCCAAAATGTATATTATAATATTTACTTTTTAGATGCATATCAATTTTATTACGTTCGAATGAATGTAATACCATTAAAATGCATTTGAAAGATTTTTCCCCATTAACCGTAATTTAACAAAACACTTTTGAGAGAAGTTAGTTTCTAGTTGAACTTTTCATCCGATTTTGATAAAATTTGAAATAACTCGACAAAATTATGTAATAATTATGTATTTTAAATTTCAAACGATTAAAATGCATTTGAAACTTTTTCCCCATTGACCGTAATGTAATGAATACTTTTGATTGCCCCTGTAATTTATCTATGCATCCGATTTTCATAAAATTTGAAATGACGCGACAAAATTATGTAATAAGTATGTATTTTAAATTTCATACGATTCAGTTGGGTAGTTTTTGAGTTGTTGTATGCGAACAGACAGACAGACTGACAGACGGTCAGACGGACGGACTGAGCGACAACAATAGGTGCTACGTATTTACATAATTACGAACGCACCTAAAAAAGGTTATTACATTTTACTGGTAAAAGATGTTTATTTAAACGAAGATGCATTACTTACCAATTCGTATAAATATTATAGCGTAATTTTTTTTCCAAGCACCTTTGTCTTCCAAGCCCAAGCTCGCACTGTTGCTCTCGGCACTGTTTTCATGTAACTTGGCGATAATCATACTTGGCGTAGCGATAGATGCTTTCGTCGAGGAGTTTGATTTCCTTCCGAACCGAGTACAAAGTAACTTTTCTCTTGCAGCATTGGATTGGTGGAACGTGTCTTACTGAAAGCTGTACTCTTTAAAAGTTTTTACACACAAGATCACAAGACCACCAGGATAGGAATGAACGAAGAATAAGAATGAGTAGGTTATGTTTCAGGTTTACTCGTTCACGTACGAGCGAAATATTTTTCGCCAAGTATGGTTATCGCCAAGTCTGGAGGTGATAGTCATCGGCCCAGGTGATTTACGAAAAAAAGGGAGCACACAAAAAAACTCCGAAAAGAGAGACTTATATATTTACCAATACATTTATTAATGAGCGTTAAGAGACTGCACGTCCCCCCATAAGGGGGAGGGAATTCTCAGAGCTCTACTGAGCTACATCTTAACAATCTGATGGCAATCAGTGAAGTGACGACACAACGTCATATTGCTTATCGCCAAGAGGCGTAAGAAGTTTTTCATACAAAGATTTTGGCGATATTACTTTGGTAGACCACACCTTCAGGATCGGCTAAATTTTGCGGTTTAGGAACCCAAGGATTTTTTTTACATCTGCGAATATCTTTTAGGGTTATAGAAATATTTTAAGCCTGGGAAGTAGACAAGAGATAAGCAGGCCGTTACATACATTGGAGTTTTTCTGACCAAAATTATATTATCCAGATGCGCAATTGAACAGATAACAAGGGACAGTCAGGATAAACAGAAATAAAAGTATTTCTAGGTCTAAGCATTAATTGTGAGATTGAAAACGGGGTGTGGAAGGCAGATGTTAGTAAAAATGTAACGGATAAAAGATTATGATGAACCAAGCCCAGAATGTTCTTTATTTTGTTAATAAGTGCGGTATCTGTCGCACAGATGTTTTTCGAAGACACACCAGAGATTCGTGAGAAAGGAAATTCTATTATTGTTTTCTACAGAGAGTTCCAAAAGTTAATAAGTTTTAACTTCTATTAGTGGGAGTATGAAAGCTAAAATTAACTATTAAATGTAGAATTAATTTAAACTAATGGGTTTATTAGTGAAAAGGGAATCTAAAATAAAACTAAGAATTTATTGAAGGGAAATAATTATTGCATTTATGAACGGGAAAAGATATGTAGCGATAATCTTCGCTACACCAAGTTACGTGAAAACAGTGCCGAGAGCAACATCTAATCATAGTGCGAGCTTGGGCTTGGAACGACGAAGGTGCATGGAAAAAAAATTTTGCATATTAATTATGTCTGAAATATTTACTCAAATAATTAAGTTCAAACTACGGTCTAACGGAAGTCTATCTTATTTCATCAATACTTCGAATCTTTCTTTATTTTGTTTTAATTAGTTAAATTAATGAATAAATTGTTAAATTAAAAAGTTAGAATACAAATTGAAGAGTTTTTTGTGGAAAAAGCAAAATATTACTATATATTATATTACATGTTAGCACAAGTGTTTTATTTCAAATATATTAATAAATAAGCATGTGTTATTTTATATACAATTTTATTCTTTTTTTTTATAGTTTCGCATCAACAAAAAGATTTTCATTATTTGTATTTTAATCTATTTGTATCTAAGATAATTTATATTCGTGAATAATATCTAACCAACAGTGCAAATCACAATGCTTTTAAATCTAAAAAAGATAATATTATGTATGTATTGTATATATATATATATTACTCTTTTATTTGTAATTGCTTTCTTTTAATTTAAATAAAAATCTGTGACTTAATTAGGCAAGTTTTTAGGTACACATGTGTTTATTATAAACATTTTATATAACATCCTATTTTTGTGTAAATGGTTTTGAAAAGATTAAAAAAATATCATTTGGGAATTTCTAGAGTTTTAAATGGAATTTATTTCAAATCAAAAATAAATACTATAAGATGAAATGTAATAATTTTCTTCAGAAGCTGCATTCTAAATCTACTTATTGCTATGTGTACTAAATCACATTTTAAACCTAATTACAACATAATGAATAAAACATAAAAATATAAAACTTTATTTATCCTTTTAATTAACAAAGCAATGGTATATTTTTTATACACGTAATGTAACACAAAAATGAAAAATCTGGATTTACAAAAATACTCTACTACAGTTTTTTTTTCTAATCTTATTTTGATAAAATTTAATGAGCTTATGTAGCAATACAAACGAAACAATAATAAGGAATAATAATAAAAAAAATATTTTTCCTTTCCAATCGATTGTCAAAACTAAATTACTATTGTTTTTTCTAGAAGTTAGGGAAAATGTATAATTTAATGAGCTTAACGAAATATTAATTAAAAGAAGAAGAAAAACATTTATAGTGTATAAGCGAATTCCCTGAGAATCACATTTTTATTTACATCTGGCACACGATTTCAGGAATTTTTATTTGTGTACTATAAGTATTATTTATTCAGAATTTTTTCGAAAAGTTTACTCAGTAAATTTATAATATATATTAAATAGTATTTCTTCATAACTCTTTAATGGACATTAGTAATCATTAAACTGTATACACATGAAAAAAAATAACAAATTTCCTCAATTGAAGGTCAATTTAATAAGGATTAATCTCAAACAAATTCTTGAAATAGTTTCTGAAGCCATTTTTAAAGATTACTAAAAGGTAGCTTTACATTCTAAACAAAAATGAGTGATTTTTCACTCAAGAGGAATGAATAGTCACTCTATCGCTCAGTTAAAATACATCCAACATCTTTAGAGTGATTACTCATTCTAAGAAAAAATGGAATTGTTGACGCATTGAAAGACTAAATACTTAATAATACGAAACTAATAACTAAATACTTAAAATAAAATTCCAAAAAAGTAAATATTCACTCTAAATATTCTTCTTTCGGAAGAATTTTTTTTTTATGTTGATTTTATATCAATTTTAAAGGAATCACATCCTTTAGAGCACAGGTTCCCAAAGTGTGTTCCCGGAGCCCTTGAAGCTCCACCTATACTTTTCAGAAGCTCCGTGGCGTTTTAGCAAAATAAACAACACATGAAAAAAATTAGCACATTTCAAGAAGAAATTTTTCGAAAATATGTAGAAATTTGTATGTGCGGGTATCAATATACCTATCACTTGGTTGAAAAATAGTACATCTTTTTAAACCATATAAAATTTGCATTACACATGCATCTATTTTCAATGTAATATTTTTGTTTGAATTACTTTATTTTATGTTTCAGCATTTAGTGTGTTTTAAAAATTCTTTTCAAAATAAGCTACAAAATGCAGCATTCTGAATCGAAAGTGAAAAGCGCCCCAATGCTGTTATATTTGCTTGCCGAACACAAGGAAAAACATTTTTGAAGCTCCACATATTCATATAGTTATATTGAGTATTACTTTGAATTTGCGTAAATTGTGTACACATATTTCCTTTTTCCATAATTTTATTTTCTTTAATTTGTTTATGTTATATGTATATTTAAATTTTCTTTAGTTTTTTTTTTTTTTTTTTTTTTTTTTTTTTTTTTTTTTTATAGAAAAGATTGTTTATCGGTTAAAATGTCATATTTTTGTTGACATATTTATATTGACATAATTCCTCATTAAATTCATTAAATATTTGCATACGTTAATTTTATGTTTTCTAAGTTTAATTCCTTTAAACTATTTACTTTATTTTATTAATTCTTATTTAAATTTTTTATGCTGTTTTGCATAATTTTACCTTTTTTGCTCAAGAGGTGATTCTCACTGATCATTAGATTTCCGCATAAATTGGTGCTTCAAATGCTCTGGACACCGGTATTTTAAACTAATTTTTTTTCTCCTTATCTAATGCCCGAAAAATCTGTGATAAAAGATGTCAAAATAAACTGTAAGATAATGATGGTGTCCAAAGCATTTGGCGTCCCGATTAACGAGGGACACCCGACAACACTAGTGGTGATTGAGAGTCACCTCTAGAGTGTAAAGGGTTAAAGTACCGTAAGTGGCTGAAAAAGATTTTTTTAACATCTTGTGCAATTTAAATTTTTTTATAATTTATCTTTCTTTCTAACCGATGACCAGGCCCCTACCTGCCGAGTTACCTCAGCCTAATGGGTTAGATACCTGGTATCGGGGCGGGTGACAGCCTAATTGCCGCGTAGCAAAGAAAAAACATGATTCTTTCGCTTCGCGCGTCATCACATCTGCAGTACTTGCTTCTCACTCTAGCATACTTTGTTTTGTCGGTTGCTTAACGTCATATCCTGTTGTTTGTATTGCAAATGGCTACTCAATTTGGTCTCGTAATTCAGAACCTTGATCAGATGACGAGACCTTCACCTGGCAAGGCACCTCCAGAGGTATAATTTACAGGTAACTTGGAGGACTTTGCACCCACGACGGATTTTACATGCACCAGGCGCCATTAGCGTTCATGACGTTATAATTTATCTTGGCGCTGACTAAGATTTATGTACTATGTTGCGACGTTTTCCCAATAGGTATATAAAAATTATATATTGGTTCTTTACATTTGTCATTAACATTATTAATTTCAACTTTTACTCAGCTCCACCTTTTGCTTAGTCAGTTCGTCATTGAGCACCCGTTCTGATAAATGTTTAACCCCGCTCTTATTTCTCGTTCTGTTAATAAAGTTTTTTTTACTTGTTGCAATTCTTTTAACGTGTGTAGCTTTTAATCGTATATCTATTAAAGGACATGCAAAATGGTGAAATAAAGTTTAGAAAATCTAATAGCTAAATATCTCAAATGAAATATCCAAAAGGTGAACAATTCTGCACTCCATTAATATAATTGCTATTCTTATACAATTCAGCAAACATGTTGTGCAGTATCCACAAATTTGTATTCTGCAGCAGTAGATCATTTCGTGTATTTTAATTTACAGAGTTATCCAAAATATTTTAATTTTTCTGTTATTTTTGTTGATTCCCCTAAGGGTCATTCCATGTCAATTCAACCAATTTTTCCCCCATTTGTAACCCGAGCGACAGGGATTTGGATGAAACTTTGTGTGCACACTAATTCTATGATAAAATGATTCCATCAAAAATTTTTCCTTCCCAGACCTCATAGTTTGGGAGATATGGGGGGTCCAATTCTTGGGGGTTTCTCAAATCGCACATTTCTGAGTCTGTATTTTGAGATTGCAGTTCCATCTTCAAAAAATTGTTTCTCTGGATCTAAAACATGAATCATCCTAAAAATATCACTATAAAAAGATAAAAAGATGCAGATTTTAATAAAAAATATTTAAAAAATTTACTTGTAATATTTAGGATAAAAAAAGTCAGCTAAAGTTGAGAGTTATGGTTATTTTTCCAAATTTTTATGACTTCACGAAAAAGGCTGTACACAAAAAGGCAAATTAAATTTCCAATTACTTTTTGTTTTAAATAAAAGTTTACACTTTGGGCTTTCTATCTATGAAATAAAAATGATGTGTTTCGCATGGCTTATGCAAAAATTTTGGGTACTTTCCAATTAGCCGGATAAGTGCTTTATTTTTATATATTACATATGCACACAAAAAAGCAAATGAAATTTCCAATTTCTTTTTGTTTTAAATAAAAGTTTGCACTTTGGGCTTTCTATCTATGAAATAAAAATGATGTGTTTCGCATGGCTTATGCAAAAATTTTGGGTACTTTCCAATTAGCCGGATAAGTGCTTTATTTTTATATATTACATATGCACACAAAAAAGCAAATGAAATTTCCCATTTCTTTTTGTTTTAAATAAAAGTTTACACTTCGGGCTTTCTATCTGTGAAATAAAAATGATGTCTTTCACATGGCTTATACAAAAATTTTGGGTACTTTCCAATTAGCTGGATGCGTGTTTTATTTTTACATATGTACATATATATAGATCTATATAAATACAGATGAATTATAGATGTACATATGTATGTATATATACAGTATATTGATATATATATGTATAACAATGGTGCCCGTCTAACCGAAAAGTACCAAATTTTGCCTTGTTTTGAGAATCTGCACCAACTAAAAGGAAAAAAATCTGACGAAGTTTAGCTGTATTACTTAAATAATTATTGGAGTTTCTATGAGTTACTGAATTTAATGTTATTTGACACAAAAACAAATTGGAAATTTCATTTGCCTTTTTGTGTAGAGACTTTTTCATAAAGTCAAAGAATTTCGAAAAATAATCATAACTTTCAACTTTGGGTTACTTTTTCGGCCGTATATAAATCTCTATTAACTGCCCTAATTGCTTTTTTCACTTGCTTTTATTATGCCGCTTAAATGGATCTCCACATTTATATAATTCATATTTCATTAAGAGCGAAATTCTGTGATGCTCACATATATTAATCAAACGGTTTTCACTTAATTTCTGTTTTATAAATGCAATAGTCCTAACTAATAAAAGTTCTTTTTCAGAATCACAGAGATTATCAATGTAGTCTATATCTCTGTTATTTGTATAGCTAGTTTTGTGACATTCTAAACCAGTTAATATTACAATACTGCAAGCCTGAAGACTAGTAGAGGTTTAATATCAGGCTTCATATTAAAACAATAAAGCAAAATTATTTATACATATCACAAAGTATAAAATGTGTAAAAATCAGAATATATTTTTAGTAGCACAGTAAAAGTTAGATCATTCTTCTATGATAAGAAACAACAGAATGACAATAATTTGATTAAATTGATTTCAAAACATCTGCTTTCATACTAAAAGAAGATTACCCTGCCTTTATCAGAAGGTGTTTATACAAGGCAGGTGCAATTAAATCTTTCAGACTATAGAAACAAATTTAAGTTCTGTTAAACATTTGTGTATTTAAACTTGCCAATATAAATATTTAAACTGATTAAAATTAACCAAGGAAAGGAAATACAAGGTTTTGAACATTTTTTAAATAAAAATAACATATAAGCATTCGAAATAAAGAATGGAAATGTGAGGAGAAAAATTTATCTATTTTATACTCTACAAAAAAAACTGTTTTGAGTTTAATTATTGAAAATAAAAGTAAGAGATTCTTTAGATTAGCAAAAAATGCCCATTATTAAATAACTAAATGAAATATATGGATCAATCACTAAATTTAATGGGGAAACACATTACAGTCAGATTTTTTTTTTAATCAGAACAAAACAAAGCCTAAACTTTACTTTGAAAAAAAAAATCATGCATCAAATAACATTAAATTGAATAACTCATATAAATTCCAGTAATTATTTAAGTACCACAGCTAAACTTAGTCAGATATTTTTTCCTCTTAATTGGTGCAGATTCTCAAAACAAGGCACAATTTGGTACTTTTCGGTTAGACGGGCACCAGTGTTATAAATATATATATATCAATATACTGTATATATACATACATATGTACATGCATAATATATATGCATTTATGTAGATCTTTACATATGTAAAAATAAAACACGCATTCGGCTAATTGGAAAGTACCCAAAATTTTTGCATAAGCCATGCGAAAGACATCATTTTTATTTCACAGATAGAAAGCCCAAAGTGTAAACTTTTATTTAAAACAAAAATAAATTGGAAATTTCATTTGCCTTTTTGTGTGTATATGTAATATGTAAAAATAAAACATGCATCCGGCTAATTGGAAAGTACCCAAAATTTTTGCATAAGCCATGCGAAACACATAATTTTTATTTCATAGATAGAAAGCCCAAAGTGTAAACTTTTATTTAAAACAAAAATAAATTGGAAATTTAATTTGCCTTTTTGTGTACAGCCTTTTTGGTGAAGTCACAAAAATTTGGAAAAATAACCATAACTCTCAACTTTGGCTAATTTTTTTTATCCTAAATATTACAAGTAAATTTTTTAAATATTTTTTTATTAAAATCTGCATCTTTTTATATTCTTACAGTGATATTTTTAAGATGATACATGTTTTAGATCCTGAGAAATAGTTTTTTGAAGATGGAACTGCAATCTTAAAATACAGACTCAGAAATGTGCGATTTGAGAAAACCCCAAGAATTGGACCCTCCATATCTCACAAACTATGAGGTCTAGGAAGGAAAAATTTCTGATGATATCGTTTTATGATAGAATTAGTGTGTACACAAAGTTTCATCAAAATCCGTGTGGGTCGGGTTACAAGGTCTGGTTGAATTGACATGGAATGACCCCTAATTGTTCCTCATATAAAATTCATGTTGGTAAATATAACTGGAGACTACTTTTTTTAAATCCTGAAATTCCTGAAGAATGTGACAAGTATATTTTTAAATATTCGACAAAATGCCTAAAATATAAAATGTCCAGTCATAGTAGGTCATGTCCAGGCCGTATACGGTAGATGTTAGAGTGCGGAGAAGGGCGGTGCGGTCTGGATAATACGCAATGGATAATTAATAAAAAAATGATAATGGGAAATGCATCTGTTAAATTGAAAAAAACGTATTATAATAGATGTTTAATTGACACTAATGTATGGATAATTGTATAATTATATCAAATAATTGTATTAATATATTTTAATTAATTTACACGATTAAATTGTACCTAACTTTAAAAAAATTGGAGACCTATAATACTATTCTAAGTGTATAGAGTAAGTATATTAATTACTTATTTTTGAATTTTAAAACCTCTTATATTAAGATATTGAGTTTAGCTTAGCAGAGTCAAATTAAATGATTTTGTTTTAAATCTTAATAGAGTAAATTAGTGTGTACCGTTTGTTTTTCTGCTTTCACGTTGCTCTTTTTTAATTAATTTATTACAGCTACCAGAGTATCTATTTAAATTATTACAGTTAATTTGTTTGTTTTTGATTCAATAAATCGTTGTTTAACTTTATGATCATTTAATAATTTACTATTAGTTTTATAAAAGCATTCATTTAATTTAATAAACTTTGTTAATTAATTATAATGTTTTTGAATTTCTTTATTCTAAAATAACAAAAAAGTACATAAATTTAAATAGTTATGTTTGAAATTTAACAAAAACAATGTATGAGATTTTTAAATACTTTTCAATGCAAAGTTACTTTCACTTTCAGAACCTGTTCAGAAAGTGAAAGTAACTTTATAAAAAAAACTAGCGACCAAAATTGGAAAAATAACCAAGGAGCGATCTTGAGAGGGACCTCAGCTTTCCAATGAAAAACATTTATTTTAAAATGTCAAAATGCGAAAGAGTTATTAGAAAAATTTCTCCCCATAAGAATAATGGTTTATTTTTTCTGTTAACACATTGCTCTTTTTTAAATTTATTTATTTATTTATATATTAATTTCATGTTGACGAAAATTATTTTTATTTTTCCCCTTTTCAATTTTCTATCCAATTTAGTAATGATGTGCTTTGTTTATGATGTTTTTTTCTTCATTTAATTTTGGTTTTATATGTGTTCGTAGCCCCAAATTCGTATTATTTTGCTTTTTCATGGCAAATACGAAGATGATATCACACACTTCATTTGTAGTTCAAAAGTATTTGGGGCCCAAAGATTCTGCTTTGGTTCTACAAATTCCATTTGTATTCATTTTAATTATTTATTTTTTCTCTCCATGTTCAATGTGGCATAAGTTATTGAATTCAGAGTTTCATATATTGTAATACAATTAATGGTTATATATGGGTGATTCTCAAAATAGGGGACAATTTCAAAAATGAAATCTTAAAAAAATTACTGTTAGCAAAATTTCTGAAAAAAATATGTGTTGTTAATATAGTATTAGGTATACTTTTCATGTAGTCAGCAGAGCTAAATATTTAGAAATTAACTTTTAAAAAAAATAATTAGTATTTTTTGAGCCATGCTAATGACAAAACTAATTGAATGGAATAAATATTTTAAAAAACTTTTTATTTTCTTCTTGTTTAAATATTTTTTTTCTACGTTTATTAGCCTTCCTTTCCAACAAATAGTTTCCATTTTTACATATATACATATAAGGGGAATAAAAACATTACCAAAGAGCAAACTTTGTTTACATGAACAACATTCTGACACTAACAGTGTAAGAAGCTGTCTTAGTGTTTTTCTGACAGATTAATGCATATTTTAGGGATAATAAATGTAATACCTAAATTTATATGTAAAATTAAACTTAATATAAGTACTAGTTACATTTATGCACATAGGAGTCTTTAGCATGGACAGAAAAACAATGCTAATGACGCTGATATTTGTCCATGCTAATGACAAATTTTAATTTAAATAAGATTATGAGCCATAATATAATCACAATGCAATAGTCCTTTCTGGGGCTTTTTAAAACACAAAAGTTCTATGCAAATAAGTAAAATAAAAATTTTAACTATAAAATAAACATGAAAATTATTATCCATTCTAACGACATACAATTGATGTACTCGCCTAATATTCAACTTCTATTCTTAAAATACAATACATGCTTCTATTTTCAGGCTGGAATAAAATGGCTACTTGTTGCCATGGAGAAACTTTATATTTTCAAAGTATTGTCATATGTGAAAATGAAATTTTGATTAATAAACAGCTGTTATAGTATGACCTTGTTTTGAAAATAGAATATGGAGGACAAACTTTAATTCTCTTTTTATATACTATAATTTTATTTTTAAAAAGAAATTTATTGGATAAATCCTCTCCTTGATTAATTTAAAGAAAGAATAACATTTGTTTTATTTTATAAACATGATATTAACTCTTGAAAAAGCTAGTATATACAAGGCACAGCTGCTGTGGACATCCATGCTAATGACATTTTGAACATTTATTCTGTTATTTTAAGGTGTTTTTAAATAAAAAGTGAGTAATTCTTGAGTGCAAATAATGAATAATATTAAGACAAACATATCTAAGTATAAAAACATGACAGAAAACCTCTCAATTTTTTTTGTATGCTGAAAGGCATAAATTGTCCCCTATTTTGAGAATCACCCATATATATATTTATTATTTGACGAAAGATAAAGCTGAAAAGCTTGCAGGAAAAAATATCGTTGTTTTTTTTTTATTTCAAAATCATGATATTGTTTATCAGTATTTAGTAATTACGGCTTGTTCCTTCCCGCGAACACACTCACGAGCTAATGCTATTGCTATGGGGAGACATTTTTCTAATAACTCTTTCGCATTTTGACATTTTTAAATAATGTTTTTGCATTGGAAACCTGAGGTCCCTCCTCAAGATCGCTCCTTGGTTATTTTTCCAATTTTGGTCGCAAGTTTTTTTTATAAAGTTACTTTCGCTTTCTAAACAGGTTCTGAAAGTGAAAGTAACTTTGCATTGAAAAGTATTTAAAAATCTCATACATTGTTTTTGTTAAATTTCAAACATAACTATTTAAATTTATTTACTTTTTGTTACTTTAGAATTAAAAAAATTAAAAAATACAATTAATTAACAAGTTTTTGTTAAATTTCAAACATAACTATTTAAATTTATTTACTTTTTGTAACTTCAGAATAAAAAAAATGTAAAAAAAATACAATTAATTAACTAAGTTTATTAAATTAAATTAATGTTTTTATGAAACTAATAGTAAATTTTTAAATGATCATAAAGTTAAACAACAATTTATTGAATCAAAAACAAACAAATGACCTGTCATGATTTAGATAGTTGCTTTGATAGCTGTAATAATTCGTTAACAACTAATTCTTAATGTGTTAGAATTAGGAATTAAAAAATAATTGTATTAATCTACGGGAAACTATTACGTTAAAGTTTATATCTTATAATTTATTTTTAGTTTTAATGTATAAATGTAAATAAATGATACTCATAAATATTTAATAGCGGAAAATATATTTAAAAGAAATGCACAAAATATTTGGTATAAACAAATTCGTACACATACATTTTAAAAGTCAAAAAATATTTTTTGGTCCTTTAAAATTGAAATCAAAATTTTATAGAACTTCTATGCGTTTTATAGAAATTTATAGAGAAATTATTCGATAGAAAAAATACAAAAATAGTTTCTTTAGAAAAAGTATTCTATAGAACTATTTAAGACTCTATTGAAATAGAAACAGCATTCTGTAGAAAGACTATTCTATAAAGCTTGTAAGGAATTCTCTAAAGTTCTATACATATCTATGAACTATTTTCGTCCTCTCATAACAGAATGAGGAGCGAAAATTCCACCTTCGGATAGATCAGTTCTGAACTGGCAAAAGTTCTCACCATTGTAAAGAAAAAATCATTTTATTTCATTCTACTCTTTTTGTGCATTATTAATGTTATTTTTTAATTGTCTGTTTATAAAATGCAATGTCAAGTTTACTCTGTAGACTTTAAATTTTTAAGAAAAAATCTTTCCTCTTTCAATGTTTTTTAAAAGGCGGATTTCTAATTTTGATTATTTCAGTAACATAACGAATAAAAAAATGCTTAGAGCTTTTTTCCAGAAACCAAAATTGCATTTTTTTAATTCTCAATTTTAATTTTATTCAGTATTTTATTTTATTCGCTATTTTAAATCACTTTATATTTATCCTGACCCAATTTCTACAGCCATGAAATTCTTTCTATTGTTCAAGAGGAATCTTAAGAACTAATTTAAAATTAAAATTTCAAGTCTATAATGAAAAATAGTTTGAAATAAGTTTCCAATTTAAATACAAAAATAAAATTTGACATTTTATAAAGCGTGAATAACATTTGTTAAACAATTGAAATAGATGAGGTAGATCAGAAAAGTTAGGTTTTCAAAAAATTATTCTTGTTCACTGTTCTGGAATAATTAATTTACATCTTTTGAATGGTTTCTTAAAAGACGGCTTTAAAATAACCTTCTATTAAAGACAAGTAGTATTTTTTTTAGTAAGAAAGTAAATAGATCATAAAAGTCTAAACATATTCAAATACAATTAAATTAAGAAGCACTAAAATATAAAAAACATTTGGCGTTTTGTATACACACACACACTCACACACATATATAACATATAACTTATATACGAATCAACAAATTTTTGTTTAACTTTATGATCATTTAATAATTTACTATTATTTTCATAAAAACATTCAATTAATTTAACAAACTTTGTTAATAAATTGTAATTGTTTTTAAATTTTTTATTCTAAAGTAACAAAAAGTAAATAAATTTAAATAGTTTTGTTTAAAATTTAACAAAAACAATGTATGAGATTTTTAAATACTTTTCAATGCAAAGTTATTTTCAGTTTCAGAACCTGTTCAGAAAGTAAAAGTAACACTATAAAAAATACTAGCGATCAAAATTGGAAAAGTAACCAAAAAGCGATGTTGAGAGTGACCTCAGCTTTCCAATGCAATAACATTCATTTAAAAATGTCAAAATGCGAAAGAGTTATTAGAAAAATGCCTCCCCATAGGAATAGCATTAGCTCGTGAGTGTGTTCGCTGGAAGGAACTATATGTATGCTATATTATATTATATAATTGTACGTATATGAATACTTTCACCACTTTTAACCCCCTGACTGCTCAGCTAAAATGTAAGCTTGTAATGTTGTTTTCTCTGTACTTTAATAAAAATATTAAAAAAAGATAATTTTTTCAACTTGATAAAAAATATGTTATTACGTATAGGTGTATAATCTTTGATAGCATTAATCCAAACTTAATTTTTCAGAACTGGGTTTTATTTGTAGAATTATATTAATTTAAATATTGCTTATGTTGCAGTGAAACCTGCAACTTAATGTGTGAAAAAATCCGGTTGCGGCAGTCAGGAGGTTAAAATAGCAAGAAAATAATATTAATTATGCAGTTAAAATAGATAGCAATAAAAAAATAACTGAAGTAACTGAAATAAAATAAGGCTAAAAAATAAAACAACGCCTCTTTCTTTCTTTCTTATTTCCTATTGTGATTTCTGAAATAATATAAAATAGTTCTTTTATTGAAACGATGTCAGATGTTTTGAGTCGTAATTTCTGATCAGCATAAAAAAAGAAAATCTTTAAAAACTAAATTACATCCATTATTTTTTCACGTCACAAATAAAGGTCAAAATATAAAGGTTTTTTTTTTTTTTTCAAATTTCAAATGTACACATGGAATGCTTTTAAAAATCGAATGCAACGAAAACTTTCAATCACATTACCTATATTATTAGAAAAATAATTTAAAATGTCACAATTATTGCTTCATATAATGTGAATAATTCTAAGAATAATTCTAAAAATGTGAAATACACTAAGATAATTAATTAATACGTTGCACTAGCAATTCTTGAAATTGAGCATGCAATTATATTTCAACTTGCAAGTTAGCTATAAACAGTAAAGCAAGTATAATTTTTCATAAATTCACATTAATATGAAAAGCGGTACATACTAGAATATATATCATCCATGCACACATATACGTAATTGTACGGATAGAAGAGGAGACATTGCCATTAGATAAATGAAAATTACATTTTCTCTTTACATAGAAAATGAATAAAAAGTTAAAAATGCATAAGACATAGGAATAAAGTTTTGAATGATGCTGTTTTTTAGAATATGAAGAATAACTTTACAATGTATATTTTAATATTATAACTGAGATCATGTAATACGTTCTATATCTTAGTTAAAATGTTATATCTAAACGATAATAACTTTATTTCCGTTCATTTGCATACATATGAAAAGTTAACAATAAAATAACGAAAGATATTAATTAAAGAAAAATTTAAATCATTTAATAAATCACAGTGTTTTGAGGGATGTTTGTGGCAGCATAATAAATAGAAAAAAAACCGCGAAAATAATAATAATAATAAGAATAATAATAATAATAATAACAATAATAATTATAATTATAATTATAATTATAATTATAATTATAATTATAATTATAATTATAATTATAATTATAATAATAAATTGAGTTATAGTTTGCATTAAAATTCCCCTTCCCTTGTATCGACCTAATTGGTATACATTTTACAATGTTACAGAATTTATAAATTTTATGCTTACTATTTATTCCACATATTTCCATCTTTGAATTATTATTCTCTGTAAATGTTCTGAAGCTTGGATAGAGATTCAGCAGCATATGAAATTCCAATAAGAGTTGTATGAATATAAATAGGAAATTTCAAATACTTTGAAATATAGAACGAAACAATTTGTCTACCTTTGATATTTTGAATTGTCTAAATGTCAAGCAGAATATATTTAACTTACAATTTAAAATGTGTTAGTGTCGCTTTGTTATTTATATATATTCATATATAAACGATCTTCAACAAGATATGAAAAATCGTGCGGAATTATTCAAATGTCTTTTATAAATTTCTTGAACGTTTCACTTTTTTATTCATTGCACCGTTAGAAAAGTAATTATATTCTTTTTAATCCAAAAAAATGAAAATGCAAGTGTATGTTGTTTGTGTATATAAATTTCTCTTCTATCAGTAGTTCCGAAGGTGGAGACAGGCATATACAGTGGCGGTCAAAAGTTTTCGGCCAGCAAAAATTTTTCAGTTAATTTGTAAATATACCCATATGAAGAGGAATCTCAAAGTGATATTTATACATTTTATTGATATAATAGTTAGGAACGTACTTATAGAAGAACATGTAAATATCAATAAATTTATATGACAAAATGAAGTATAAAGAAAAACGCATGTTCTCAAAAGTTTCCGGCCACCTACCGAAGTTCGTAAAAAATTGGTATTGTAAAAGAAAATTACAGTGATAAACATCATTTACAATTAGTATTTTATCGTATTACTATTTTATTAGCTTTAGTAATACGTACTGCGGTGCAGCAACGTGACATTCATACAATCAACGGTTAGAGATCGTCAATGGTACGTATTTCCCACATTTCTTGCAATTTTGGCGAAATTTCGGCTGGGTTGGAATATTTACAGTTCCGCAGACTTTTGTCAACTTCTTTTCAAAGATTTTCTATTGGATTAATGTTGGACGCTTGGGCTGATCATTTCAAATCGAAATTTTTTGTGCGAAAACCATTGCTTATCGAGGTTTGCAAATATTATTTATGTCATTGTCATGTTAAGAAAAATAGTTGCGACCAATTTTTTTCTCTAATAAGGCAGAAAATAGTCTTGCAAGATATCCTGATACATTTTATCATTCATCTGGCTGTGGATTTCAAATAACGGACCGCCACTTTTTGAAGAAAGTACTCTGCAAAGCATAAGGTGTCCAACGCCATGCTTCATTGTAGGAATAACATAGATCGAATCATACCTTTTGTTGTTAGGTCATCGGACGTTGTATCTGCCACCACTTCCAAAACTGTTTCGAATTCGATTGATTGAAAAATATAACTTTTTTCCAGTTTTCACTTGACCAGACTTTGTGTTTTTTGGAAAACGCCAGTCGGGTACGTTTGTGTTTATTTTTATCACTGAAAAATTTGTAACACCGACTCTTCCATAAAGTTAAGCATAACGTCGCCATGTTGATATGGTATACGAACTTATTTCAGCAATATTTTCATTCAGTAAATCGCAGTATATTGCAGCGAAATTTTTATGTGGATTATGATTTTTTTTTCTCCTGATAATTCTGTCCACAGGAATAGTAATTTTGCGGGATCTCCCGGACCTCTGAAAGTCCTGAAGGCCACGGCCATCTTTATATATTTTTTAAATATCGTTTACGGTCGATTTTACCGATCGATAACTTTGCCGCAATATCTCGAGAAAATTGGCTTTTTGCGACAATCTCTGGCTTTTTGCGACTCATTTAAGAACAATAATTGTTGAACTTTTCAATTTTGAATTCAGACTATGCTGTACACGTTGATTCATTCATAAACATAACCAAAAAACAGTTTACCGATAGAAAAAAACTAAAGAATGATAAGTGGCCGAAAACTTTTGCACACGCGGACTTCGAATTTTATCCCTTTGCACAAAGCATCTTCAGTATCCAATCAAAATAATCACATGGTCAGAGGTCATTCACATATTCCTAACTTTTGAAGCAATTATGCTTCTTCTTTGCTGAAAGCTTTTGGTAAATAAATCAGAGAAACTAACTGGCCGGAAACTTTTGACCGCCACTGTATGTATGTAAAATTTAAAATTAAATGAATATCTAGTATGTGTTTCATCACTTGCTATTTAAGCGTAAAAACAAACAGGGTGAAAAATATGTCCATGCCGGGGATGAAATCCTTAACTCTTGGAATAGCGCTCCAAAGTGCTCTACTAGTTAAGCTACGAGGGCAATGCCCAGCTTGATATTTTTTACTTTCATATGTTCGTAAGGCTGCACTACTGTACATAACGGAATAGTCTTCATGAGCACAGAATCGTGAGGCGAAACATAAGAAACAAACAAACGCACCATCGGTGAACTCATGTACAATTTAATTAATTTTCCAATTAAAGTTCAGCGATGAAATTGCGCTTGAAATTAATGAATATTTAATACGATTTTATCATTTGCTAACTAAGCGTAGAAACCAACAGGGTGAAAATTATTCAAGTCGGAGATCGATCTATCTTCTATTTGAGCAACGAGGACAGTGCCCTGCCCATGGTTATGGTCTTCCTAAAATGGGTTAGCACTTTGCAGCGGTATTATAAATGTTTCGGGTTCAATCCCCGGGTTGGAGATTTTACCCTATTGATTTCCATGCTTAGTTAGCAAGTGATAAATCACGTACACAGTAAAAATTGAAGACCCAAATTGGGTTGAAAGATTTCTGGGTATAGCAATTTTCCTGAAATGGTACAGTAAGGATTCCAAAATGGTAGAGTATTGTTCCCAAAACAGATAACCCAAAATGGTTCAAAACAGAACAGATCTTTATTAACATTAAATTAATCAAAATTTCTGAGGTATAATGTATATACTATCTAAGATATTTTAATTGTTTTAATGTCATTAAAAATCAGACTTATTTAAAACGATTTTGCGCTACAAACTGAACTTTCCAAATTGGAACATTTCTGTACCTAAAAATCTTTCAACCCAATTTGGGTATTTTGTTTTTGCAGTGTATTAAATATTCATTAATTTCAAGCGTAATTTTATAGCTAGAAATTTATTGAAAATTAATTTTAAAAAATACTTTTTATTTTCGTTTAAAATTCATTGAAAAACCCCAAAAAAGCCTGAATCCCAAATTAAACCCACCGGCTAGCGGTTTATGTATTTACCTCGTAAAAATAGACAAGATAGAATATACGCTGCTCATAAAAGACGTTTTATTGCATGCTTTGAAAATATGCAGTTTTTAAAATAGAGATAATTTTTTTTTAATCATGTTTTTTTTTATCTGCCAAAGATAATTTTTCTGTTAAGATATCATTTATTGCTTCTGTCTTTAATTTTAAAAAAGCAATATTATCCTAACAATATATAATTCTTACAAAAGAAAAGAAAAAGATCTTTAAATTTATTGGGACTTATTGTGACAGTTCTGTTTATCATTGCACAGATAAATTTAGTCAAGTGCGAGTATTACTCGTACTCAGATGTTTCAATAAATATAAGTCTACAATAAATATTAGAATTATTACCTATATAATAGTATTAAAATAAAACTTGTCTAAAAGAATAATAAGATTTTGTAATAAGCTATACTACGTAAGGTGTTGGGTTTATCAGTACATACTAGAAAATTATGAATGTCTATGCCAGAGGTTCCCAAAGTGTGCTCCGTGGAGCCCTTTGGGCTCCGCCTGAACTTTTCAGGGGCTCCGCGGCGTTCCAGGAAAATAAACAAAATGAAAGATTTTCAAAAGTATGTAGGAATTTGTGTGTGTGTTTCAAAAATTAATAAATCTACAAATAATAAATTATTAAATCTATAAATAAGTTGAAAATTACAATAATACACTTCAAAACCATTTAAACATTTGCGTTATAGATGTATTTTTTCTCTGTATAATATTTTTGGTTTAAATTGTTTTTTTTATGTTTCTGCATTTAAAGTGTTTTAAAAATTCGATTTGAAACAAGCACATTTTTCGCTCTAAATTTTATATATTATTGTTCGTCAAATTTTATGCAGAATAATTAAAAAATACTATCGGTATTTCATATTTACATATATTGCATATTGTATATTTTTATTTTTAGAATTTTAATTACATTTAACTGTTTATTTTATTTTTATCTAGTTTTACTTATTTAAATCATCTATCTTAGTTTTCAAAATTGTGTTTAATTTTTAAAACAATGCCTGTCATTTAAAACATTTTTTATTTCCCTGCGAAGTGTTGAAATTCATGATTGACACCGGAATTTAAAAACAAATTTATTTTTAAATAGAAAAAGCAAAATTTAACGTATCTAATAAAACAATTTTTTTAAAACAAAATTCTAGTGCCAATGTGGCCTTTAGGAATTAAAATTAAGTGGTTTCATTCAGAGCCAGCACCTCTCAAGGGGTTAAAAGAACTTGTATCATTTAAAATCCCTCACTAGATTCAATTGTGTGTAATGTATGTAGTATATATTTATTTTTATTTTTATATCTTTTTTTAAATGTGTTTATGTTATTTGTATTAATTTTTAGTTATTTATTTTTTATAATGTTTTTAATAATAAAATAATGTTTTGAAACATACATTTTTGAATGAAAACATATTTTTTATTGCATCTTCTAATTTTTAAAGTCCTTCTTTAGATTCTATTACATTTGGGCCTAGAGTGTATACATATTTAATTTTTTATACATAAATTTAATTTCTTTAATCTGTTTATGTTATTTGTACACTTACATTTTTTATACTGTTTTTCACTGTACAATAATGTTTGTCAATTAAAATGCAATTTTTCGGTAATATCTTATATCATTTATAAACCCCTCATTAGATTAATTTATCATTTATGTACGTTGTGCATACATTTTTTTCTTTTCGTAACTTTAATCTGTTTATTTTATTTTTATAATTTCTTGGTTATTTAAATTTTCTATGATGTTTTACATAATTTTATTACTAAAAACGCATTTTTTTAGCATTTTGTACAACCACGCTTTAAAAATTTTTTTAATTGGTCTCTGCCACATTTTTCAATCAGAAATAAGTCTGTAGCACTTCAAAAAGAATACATTTGTTCTTTACATTTGTCACCACACTAGGACTTTAAATATTTCCACAGCTCCCCCTCTTGCTTAGACTTTTTTTTCAATGAGTACCCGCCCTGATATGAATTTAATCCCATCCATCTATCTCATTTTGTTAGTAAAGTTTTTCTACTAATTGCAATTCATAAAACATGTGTAGCTTTAACTGCATAATTAATTGTTCTGAGGCAAAAACAATTATGAAAGACAGAGTCTTTTAAATTTATTTTTAATAGCCAAATACTTTAAATTAAATATCCAAAACAGTGAACAATGCTGCATCTAACAATACAGCTTATAGATTTTGCCGCGCCCACTTGAACACTAAAACGAGGACCTGCTTCTAAATATATTTTTCAAAAGTTTTCAAAAAAAAAAAAAAAAAAAAAAGAAGCTGAGAGTAGATTAATTTTCGTTGCATGTATAGAAGTACTAGAAATTTAAAGAAGAACGATAAAAAATATTCCATAATCGCATGATTCTATTACCGGTAGCGATAACGTGCTGCATAATTACTCCTGGATGACTGGAACTACGCATTTTCTTTTTTTCTTTTTCGTGAGTAGCCTGTTGGAATTATATGGAAGTATCTCTCTGCAAACGAAAACTGTACAACTTACCTGTTTTTCTATGTGTGTGTGTGTGGTTTTCGCTATAAATAATAATAGTTGTATGTAAGCCCCAATGAATGCATGATCCAAATATGGTTACAATTTTGATCTATTATTCCGAGTTCATACTGGAAATCCAAAAGAATATTTTTTATTTTAAAAATAGATGTCATAAACCGCTTAATTCCTTCGCGACGTGAGTTTTTTGCTGAAATTTCTACGCTTTGACACCGGATTTTAAAAACAGAAATTTGTTCATTTTTAAATTGAGAAAATGCTCCGATTAAATAAGGCAAATTTTACAGTAAAATTTTACTGTTGGGGATAAACACGGATTCTTAAGCCTTTTTACAGCACGTATACGTGTCGCTCGTCCCCAAGGGGTTAATAGTATTACTTACACCGCTCGAGTAAAAAAAAAAAATTTTCTTATTACTACAAACTTTCAGAAATCACAAATTTTTAACTATAATTTTTGCAGTATTTGAAGAAATATCTCTGTGATACAAGGTAAATATTATAATACAGAAACAGAGAGTTTTAACTCTTAATTTTATTTTATTGTATCCAAATTAAAACTATTAAAGGGTTATATAATAGATAATTTGATTTTTAAAATTTCTTTTATGAATTCAGAATTTTTGTATCAGGAAAGTGCCAAATTGAGAACATTGGTCAAATGTTGGAAATTACTGACTCGGACTTTTATACAGAAGATATTTCTCTGTTTATAGGCATAAAAAAAAGCACTAATTTGTAGAGTATCGTTTAGTTCAGGGGCTCCGCCTTAGAAATTCTTCCCAAAAAGAGCTCCGCGAACCCAAAAGTTTGGGAACCGCTGGTCTATGCAATAAAATTTCAAAGAGATATGAAGCCTAAAAAATATCAGATATTGCTCGTCTGTATAAAGCTTTTTTTATCTTATTGAAATCTGCTTTCTCTATTCTTTTGTTGAATTTTTGGTTTCTTATGAACTTAATTCGGTACTGACAATAAAATTAGTGCATATTTCAACTTCATTTGGCATTTGATAAAACTAAATCAGACGTAGTAATAATATTTTATTTTATAGTGTAGCTAATATAAAACCCTTGTTTAGAGTTTAAATTTGTGATTGTGGTAAGCGCACTTCAGAATTATATCATAAATTTATCAACACCACCCGTATGGTCCGTGCCACTTTTTCCAGATTTTAAAAGATAGAAAGGCCGAAGGTTTTAGTCAAGTTTTATAAAATGGTTTCATACAAAAATTTTGATTAAAAATAGCTTCAATTTTGTATTTAGCATTTTTCTTCTTCTTCGTATGTTTTATATATTTTTTCATAATAGTAATTCTGGTTTGAACCGAAATCTATTCATATGGTAGCAGTCAAAATGACAACTCTAGACCATTCTACTCCTAATTAACTCTTATTAACTCTTAGAAATACGAGAGGTATGTTGTGAGATCCATCCAAGCAAGTAAGTCGTGAATCCCATGATATTAATCTGATTAAGTTCGATTAAGTGTATATTTAAACTCAGTCTAACGAAATTCTAATATATAATACTTGTTTAAAAAATACAAATATAGAATTTTACAACACCGTCTACATAAATATTTGATCTTTTATAAAAGAACCTTCTCCCAAACTAATTCTAATTAATTTTATACATGAAATGTAAATAATATTAACATATATTATATATTCCTATAAAAAATATTAACATATTTTTGAAAGTTCTTATTTAAGAAAGAGAAATCTGCTAAGTGAATAAGATCGGATTTTATATATGACCTTTTTTCTTATAAGATTTCGTTAATCCTTCCAAGCCACTTTCTTTAATTAAAGTAGAAATTCTCTAGCTGCTACTGTCGAATACTTCTCTTTTTCTATAGGAAACAAAATAAACATAAAGGTTTTGTTAAGAAGGAAACATTTGAAATATAAACAAAGTAAGAACGCACTAAGTTAATTAGATTACAGCCAAGAGTTAAAGTCAAAAAGTCATTTTTTAAATTGCATCTCAAAATACGAACATTTGACAAATTGAATAATTTATTATATTTTTTAAAAAAAGTATTTTCATACTTAGTGAAATATATTTTAATAAAGTAATTGGATTTTTTTTTTTTTGAAAACTTTGTGCAAAATTTTGTAAGTTATGGTATTGGTGAATATCCAGTTTTGAACTGTATTTGTAATAAACAAATATTTTATTAGTACTGCATATGTGACAATGATAATAACATAATATTTAGTAGTCTAATATTTTAAATAATTTTTATAATAATAAACTTACAGGCATGTGTTGTATCAAAATGAGATTTTTTGTAAAAAAAAAATAAATCTGTTACAGTTATCTAATATTACTTTTTTTCCTCTTTGACATCTTCATAATATTTTTAAACGCGTTTAAGTTAATGATTGCAGTTCACAAATGCTTTAAATAAAAAAGAAATGGATTATCAAATTATGCATTAATAAAAGTGTATTATAATTATTATTTTAGGATAATGATAAAAAAATATATAAATGTTACATCTGCTGATTTTTTCTAACTACAGACGGAAGAAGATCTTTTATTAAAACCAATTACTTTTGAATTAATTATGATAAATGAAAAAAAGTCCTTTTGTTGATAAAAGTATTTACTTTGCATTTTATTTTTTAGTTTTCTCTTTTCACTTTTAGAGATAAAGGATTTTTTTTATCATTAGTTTTAAAGACAAGTTTTTAAAACAAGTTCTTTAAATACGAAAGATCAGCACATCTGCATTTTTCTTCTTGATAACAAAGCAAAAACATTGTTTTTATTTATATTGTTATTATTTATAAAAGTTGCTAACGTACATTCTTTTCATTTTGTGCTGCTTTCGAAAAGTTGTAAATAACTATTGCACACAATGAAAAGTTATTACCTTAAAATGGAAGAACAATTTATCTCTCTTTATTTTAAGCAGAATGATGATAGGTTGAACCAAAAATTTCTTAGACAATGCTTACTTTTTTACATTGCAAATGTGTACTATTAAAATTCTGCAGAAAACTGTACATACATTCAACAGTTTTTATGGAAAACGTCTACATCACCTTTATTTAAATCTATTATCACAATATTATGGTACAAACAAAGTTCAATTTAACCAAATTCTAGAAAAAAATTTAAAGATTTTGCTGAAAAGATTTGGTTGAGTCCGGGATAATAATATTAAACAAGCATGAAATTTAATTGATTTTATTTCTAACTGGAAATACACTATATGGTCAAATATTAGAGGACACTTGCGATTTTATATATTAAGTATCGAGAAAAGTATCAGGAATTATTTTTAAACTTCAGGACTGTAAACAAAATAGAATAGGTCACATATTCTCGTTAAGTTTGTTTTCCCCGAAATCCCCCAGGGTACCATCAACAAATTGAAAAATGAAAATATTTTGGATAACCCTGTCAAAACTAATGTGACAAAAGAGTTCAAACTGCAGATTATGATTAAGTGGCTCTTTATATAAAAAAATGTTCATGAGGGATGTACATGAAGATAGTACTGGTAGAGAAATTAAGGTTTGCATAAAAACAGTCCCAATTTTTTGCTTATAATTTGCTTTCTTCTTAATATAAAAATATATTCTTTTCAGAGAATATGACAAAAACCCTGTGCATAATACTCTGTAATAAGAATTAAAAAATAGTATATATTGTATGGAAAATGTGCAGATTTACTAAATAATATTTTGCTGCGCATGCATGAAAGCAATCAAAATAACTTTGCATAATGTGTTAACTAAATGTATAGTTCAATTTTTGTGAAAGTCTCAAAAAACATATCTTAAAAATTCTGAAAATTATTGTCAATAGAATAAAGTAAAAATACTTTGTTTTCACAAGGAAGTAAAAAGATGAGGGCTGTGTCCAAATGTAGTAGTGTGTTCTATATTGTGTATGCAACATTGACACAAATGAATGGATATATGGATACAACCCCTCATCTTTTTGCTTCCTTTTAGGAAGGCGGGTTTTAAGTTTATTTTGTCTACGCTAATTTTCGGAATTTTCAAGTTAATTTATTTTGAGACTTTCATGAAAATTGCTATATACATGCAGCTAACACATTATGAACTTTATATTTTGATTACTTTCACGCATGCGCAGTGATTATCATTAAGTAAATCTTCTCATTTTTCAAACAATTTTTATTATTTTTTAATTTTGAATACAGGGCTTTATGTACAATGTTGTTTGTCATATATATATATATTTTTAATTATATTAATTTAATTTTTTTTATTTTTTTATATTAAGAACTCTGGGAATTATATGCAAAAAACTTGGTAAAATTTGGAACTTTTCTTTATAAAAAACGATAATTTCTCTTCAAATATACATGCTATCGTCATAAAAGGCAACATATTTTATAACAATGAACAACTTAATCATAACCTGCTGCTTGAACTCTTTTTATACATTGGTTGTGACGGAATATCCAAAAGAATTTAGTTCTTTTTCAATTTTTTGACAGCCCCTATGGGATTTCGGGAAAACAAATCTTACGAAAATCTTATCTTATCGAAAATATATGACTAGTACTATTTTTTTCCACACTTAGAGTTTTTGAATAATTCCTCATGTATGTTTCTAGATATGTAACAAAATGTCTGAAATTGCAAGTGGGCCTTATAGTGTAATGTGTTAGCTAAATTCATAAAGCAAAGTTTGTAAAAATCTCAAAAACGTAACTTGGAAATTCTAAAAATTATCGTCGATGGAATATGCTCAAAATTTGTTGTCCCCATATGATGAGTGGATGTATCCATATATCCATTGATTAGTGTCAATACAAAATGCATAATATTGCACGTATTACTATATCTAGATACAACCCGTCATCTTCTGGCTTCCTTTGGAGAGTAACGGATTTTGAGCTTATTCTATCAACGATAATTTTCAGAATTTTCAAGCTACGTTTTTGAGACTTTTACAAAAGTGCATTCTGTGCATTCATTTAAAAGATTATGTAAATTATATTTTGATTGCTGTCACGCATGTATGATGAAGCATTATTTAGAAACCTGCTGATTATTCATAAAATTTTCATTGTTTTTTAATTTTGATTACAGTATATTATGTACAATGTTGTTTCGCATATTATCTGAAAAGAACATTTTTTATGCTAAGAACTCTGCAAATTATAAGCAAAATACTCGACAAAATTCGGGACTGTTTTTTTTTTTTTGAAAAACCTTAATTTCACTACGGATATACATGCTAAGCAATTAAAAAAAAAAAAAAAAAAAAAAAAAAAAAAAAACATTCGTTTGTATGTCACTTATTCTAGCTTCCAAAGGGGGCCATTTAAACTGTTGACATCGGCATTTTAAATGGAGCCAAGAAGACTGTGCTCAAATAGGATATTTTCAAGAAAAAGGAAAGCAAGTTCCTTGCTCCTTCCTCTATTTTAATCAAAACATTTGTATAAGTGTTCAGACATAAATGGACTTGTCAGTAAATAATTCTTGAGTTCAGTCTTCTTGGCCCTATTTAACATGACAGCGGCACCACTTTAAACCAGCCTCTTTGGAAGTCGTAGAAATTGAAACACAAATTATTGGTGTTCTCGCATAGAGTGCACTCTTGTAATGCCTCCTGCAGAAGTAGAACGGCTAAATTGAGTTGATGTGGCATCTTGCTGTTGGTCTCTCTCAATCAAGCACTTTATCCAGTGTTTAAAAAGTGACTCGAAGCTATTGATGTGACACTTTAAGTGATATTCAAATTTTGGATGTCCTCCATTTGTGTTTGGCTATCCTCAACTCTATCAAATATTTGCCACTTTTGACCTTGATTGAAATGATTTCTTTGAGTCATAACTAATGTTTTTTTAGTCACTCTCGGATACTACATTTTCTTTAAAGAACGCAACCAGACAGAATTCCAACAGAATTTTATCGTAGAATAATGTTTTTCACGTCAATTTTTTCTGAAAGTTCACGAGATTTTCTTCAAAATACGCTAAAAATCATCAATATCCAATGATGATGGTAAAACATTATAGCTTTTTAATAATAATTAATTTTATTAAACATATGTCAGGATTTTCAAACGTAGTAATACAGAAATCATTTTGTTCGTATGTCTTTAACTACTTTCTTGTATGGGTGATTCTATGACAAAAGGTAATTTGTACGGCAATCCGTTTAAAACAGATTTTTATATTCTATATGTTGCTATTTTTTGCAATGAAGCGCATCATCTTAATATACTTTATAAAATAACATCACGATTGAATGCCTAATTAAAACACATTTTTCTGAAATTTCTTACAAAGTCTAAAATAGTCTTTACTCTGGCATGTTCCCTTGCTGGTTTCAATTTAACTTTCAAACAATACATATATTTTTTTCATCAGATGCTTAGATACAGAATATTTAATTGGAATTTAAGTAATTATACTTACGTATTATAAAATAAAAAATAAAATAATTTTGTTAATTTCAAAGAATTTTTTTAATTAACTTTTGTCCCGCTTTTTTGTGTATCTGCCCTGTCAAATTTCGTTCAGCTGAAACAAATATAAATTCAAGGATGACTAAATTGGAAGTAGCGCTTAAGGACATCTATCGCCCGAAGTCAGAAATACTAAACGCGCAAATCATTTAAGCGTCGCCATTTTTAGTTGTTGCGACGCGACCGTGCGGTGTAGTGGTTTCACAAGGTGATCGTGTATCTCCCCTGGTAAGTCATAAAACTTATAATATTCACTTAATTTTATTGCATTTACTGCCCTAATTAAACAATACAGTAATAATTAAAGTGAAATATACAATTAACCCAGAAACTAATTCAGTCAGTTAAAAATTTGAATTTATCATGAAAATGTCTCTCCCCTGCCGCATTTCCCCTGTCAAGATAACTGCCAGGGGAGAAAGTCACTGATCAGAAAAAAATATAAAATATGTATAATGTGACTTGCCCTTATATGAAAAGGTAAATAAACGAGACAAAAATCATAATTTAAAGGTTTTTGATAAAACTCAAACTTCTCTTTTTCGCCGTATCCTCTATGTACTTGAAACCTCTTATCGTAGAATCACCCATATAGAACATTTTCTCTTCATTGACGGAGGTTTCAATTTCAAGGCTCCCTGATTATTATACAATGAGCTTTAAAAGATGACTATCCCCTCCCCCGACAGTAGTTAAATATAAATTACATATATTATTTTGAGAAGTAATTTTTCAAGTCATAATTTTTTTTTGTCACATGTGTAGTTTTTCCCTGCTGTTGCTAAAATGAACTTAGTAAATTTGTGTAACATGAAAATTGGAGGCGTCGAAAAATATTTTTTTATAAAGATAAGTTTATGTTCTTTACCATTTTATATTAGAAAAATCACGAAGTTCATGTAAAGCATATACATTTTTTTTTTAATATTCATATGATAAAAATGGTTTTTAATTTATATATTTTCGTTTTTATGTTCTAATTTTTCACATTTTAAAAATGACGTTTTGTAACACGTGAATGAACATTTTTCAAAATAGAACTTGTTAAGGCAAACCGTTATAAATAGATATTCTCTAAATAAGTATTTATTATTATTATTATTAAAGCATTCCATATATCACAGCTGCATCTTCAAAAATCATGTATTATAATAAACTTTTGTCAAAAGTAATATATTTATTTACAAAAATACCTTTTTATACTGATTTTTAAAGCTTTCACAACTTGCAAATATGTAGTAGAAGGTTTAAAATTCCTTCATTCATTTGATAAGAAATTACTGAATTGTATTTCATTTAATATTACCATACTTTTAACAATTAACGAAGATAATGAGGGAAAACTCTTTAATTACTTCTTCAAAATTAATTCCAGTAATTTTTACATCTTCGAAGCATGACAAATTAAAATTTTGGGAATTAAATTGGGTTACTCTCCAACTTATCCAATAAATTCTTCTGCGGATAAGCATGTTTTAATTTCTGTGAAAAATTTGAATATCTCAATTGAAATTCAAAGTTAAAATACAATTTTCTAACAAAACTGAAGTAAAATATTATCTGAAACTTTAAGTATTCATTTACCGCAGGAGGTTTAATTTTAATTAAATAAAACATTCTATTTTATACGATATAAATTTTTAAGGCGATATAAATAACCAAAGAAATATTCTTGATGAATTATAGCGCACTTTTTAAAAATATACATATAATTAATATTAAATTAAACTCTTGGTGGTAATTGGTGAATATACATATAAAACCGGTACTATCCGTATAACACTTATTTAAAATACGCCACGTTTCGTACTTTATCTTTAAAAAGTCATCATCTGGGGGTTGACCTTTCTTTGTAAAATTCTGCATATATTTCACCGAGTCAGTTGTGTCAGTGAAGATTTTACTATGGAAAAAGTAAAACATCAAAAATATTATTAGATCTGAGAGCATAACGATGTCTACTGAGAGATGAAAACTTCAATTCGTAGGTCTTAAAATAAATATAAGAAGAACGATGATAGTCCCAGAACGTTAAATGTTAAAGCGTACTAGTTTCTGTAGCATTTACCGTACCGTCATCATTACGCTGAATACTACCGAATTTAATATGCTTTAAAATTTAATGTTTTGGCATTAATATCGTTCTTTTTCATTTGTGTTGCGTAAAGTATCATCGTATTAATCATAAATGTGAATCGATTTATTAATTTTTTTGAGGGCTTAAAGAGATGAAGTGAATGAATTAAGTTCTATAATTAATAAGATGATACTTGTCACAACATAAATAGAAGGACAACTGTATTAAAGCCAGAACTTTACATTTTAAAGCATACTATTTTCTTTGTCTTTTAGAGGTCTTTTATCTTTCAAAACCTCAGATAACTATTAAATTTTGAAATTTCAAGAGCAGTTTATAAAAAGTAAGATTTTATTAGTTACCCGTCATTTTTTGAAAATTTTATTATTAGCTTTTAGAATGCAATAGTTAATTTTCTCAAATCGAAATATCCCGTTTTAGGATGTGGTAAATTCTGGGGTGAATATATCAATATTCAGAAAATATGTTTAATAGTCAAGCATACAATATTAACAGCATTAACATAAATAGGAAAATTCACATTATTCACATTATTTTGTTATAATATTTCATGCACAAATAGAATTAGACAGCTGAAAATAATTTTTTAAGAATTGACAGAATCCAAAAAATGTTTTTTCTGGGTTCAAGTAACTGATTACTATTTTCTAAATGCTCCGAAGAAGCTTTGTTTCCGAAAATTACAAGCAACTTAATATAAATTTATTTTTCTAAATATTTCTTTAAATTTTGAAAATAATTTGTTTTATTTTTTGGGAGGGAAGGGTTGGGGTAGAATGTTTCTAAAGATAAATGAGCTTAGGTGATCAGATGAGGTTATTATTCATTTGCGTTCGTGATTATTCTACATTTTTTTATATTAAGAAACATTTGTCATATTTAAAGTACATTGACTATTTTTAAAGCTGTAAACAATACCAGCATACCTAAAATTAAACTTAAAGAAATTGCTGTGCATCTTATTTCATTATGTTACATCATAAAATACACTCATAAAATATACTCTTGTTGGAAAAAGAAAAGATTGGAATACTTCCAACTTGAAGAGAGTAACCATATATCAGGTTATCTGTTTTGAAAATGCAAAGCTTTTTATCACTCCTTCAAACTTGCACATACACTACTTCATTTACTTCTACTTTTTTAAGAATTCAGAAATAGACGAAATGTTTTAAAGTTTTTGTAGTGTTTTAGATTATCAAATGGAAATTATCTTTTTATGTGAACCACTTGTAATGACTTCATGAAATTAAGCTCATTTAGACAGTGAAAAATAAATTGATGTGAATGTAAATTGTTATAAAAAAGATTTTTAGTAATTTTAAAAACCTGCGAACTCAAAAAATTTTTAATGTTACATGTCTTATCAAAGCTATTAACTTGATCAGAATAATGTTAATAAATATCCTCTTACTTAAATTTTAAATCCACCATGGCATTGACTATGTATTAAAATTTAAAAATCTAGATGAGTCAATTCACTGTACTAAAACCAATGTCTTGATGGAAATTTACACCTTGTAATTAAACTCAAAATATACAAATAAATACTTAAAAAGGTGTTGCAAAAATAGATATTATTTATTTATTGTTTTACCTTAGATCTTTTGAATGCCCTCGCATTCATTTTCGGTCTGGATTTATCGAGCAAAACAATCCAGAAACGAAAACACAATTAAGTTTGATAAGTTCAGTTATTGCAAATTTGGATATGTACCACAAATTTACGAGAGACTGAGATATGCTTTGCTAAAATATAATATTAAATTAATAGCTAAACCTCCTACAAAATTAAAAGATTTAATTCATAATAAAATAGATCCAATTATACATTATGAAAAAGCAGGTGTTTATATGATTTTATTCACTAGAGAACATCAAAAAAGTTTATTCTATATTGATCAGACTTTTTGAAAATTAAAAATAAGGCTGAAAGAGCATTTTTTGGATATACAATACAACAAGCTAAGTACAGCCTTATCTAGAATGCAAAAAAAAAAAAAGAAATATTTTGATAATTTTTGACAAAGCTAAAATAATCTCTCGAACATCAAACCATTTCTCTCCAATTATCCGCGAATCGCTCGACATTTTGCTTAACAATAATGCTGTTTGTAATGACGTCATTTCTTTTAATGTTCCCACACTCTGGTACAATATCCTTGGTGTTTCGATTAATTGATCGTGACTTTGTTTATACACGCGGATTGTTTTTTTGTTTTTGCTTTTTTTTACGTTTTCTATTTCTAATCAATTATCTTCTTTTATATTCCTTTGAAAATGTATGCGAGGGCATTCGAAAGATCTAAGAGAAAATAATAAATAAATAATATCTGTTTTTGTAACACCTTTTAAGTATTTATTTTACATTTTGAGTTAAAAAATCTTGTTTATCAAAATGTTAAATTTTATACTATTATCTATAATCATTAAATCAAGATCCAAAAAATTAACATATAATCAATCATCTGAAGTTATATGTAACTTTAAACGTGGAAGAAAAACATCAATAATTAATATCAAAAGTCTGACATCGATAATGAATAAAGAATACATTTTAAAACTTTAAAACTTTGATTTGTATTTAAAAAACATAGTCAAATAAAAAAAAACAGAAAACGATTGTATGGAAAACTCAAAATATTCATATCCATCCCGATGGCAAATATCTGATGAAAAATTGAGCTCTTTCCTGTAATAAAACTTTTATAAAAACAAAAATAATCTCTTTTTATCCTAAGTTCCTTTTCAATACAAAAAACAATAATATATTTTAAAATATTGCGTAGCAAATAAATAGGAATATTGGAAAAATATTTTCGAAATCTTAAATGTGTATAGTAAGCGAATTGGTCGTAGTTTATAACGTATTAAAAACTTCATTCGTATTTTAACTACACCAAATATAACTCGTATCTTTATATTTAAACCTTAAAACACCATAGATACACTTCAAAATCTCGTGTAATTTAACATTTAAATTTTTAATAATAGCAGTAAACAATTCTCCAAAGCAGCTCATACATTTTTGTGCTATTCCGGTTAGAAGAACGTGCTGGCCAGTCTATACAATGGTTGTTTTCGACCTCATGACAACCTTGTACAGACTGTGTGCGAAGACAAGTTCTGTTATCGCCCAAAAAACGACGTTTTCGACAGTACCTCGGAAGAGTCGGCCATTGAACATAATTCCTGTCTACACTATGATACTAGAAGTCGCATATTGATCTCTTTCTTGAATATTTTCGCAACAGTAAGAACTACCAACCTCGTTACATATGAATTTACGTCAATAATCAGACGATAGACTGAATTTAATTTCATTATCGCTAGACCAGTCGTCATTCTAATTACAATGCACACGACACCACTCTAAACGGTCTGTGGCGTCCGAGAGTGAGACACACGCAACATGTCTTCGTCATATAGTCTAGCCTTTTTCAAACGTCTTGCAGCAGTTTTACACGTTATTTATTTCCTGTGGCTGCACAAAGTTGATTTGCTCATTGACCAGCTGTGCGGTGTCGATTTCTTTTTGCCAAAATAACAATACAGAGATCTTTCTAGGACGTTCTTCTGGTAGGAAGACCTCCTACCGTGCGCCTAGTACATATTCCACTCTTTTAGAATCTCGCTCTTATCCTAGAAACAATACTGTACGCGATATTAAATTAATGGACAACAATTCTCATTTTGCGTCCTTCTTCTAACTTTCCAATTATTCTACCACGAGTAATATCATCTAAATAATGACTTAAAGACACGTTCAAAATTTCAATGTCCAAGCTTCACTCCATAGTGTTTAACTTTTACGTACAACTCGCAGCACCCGGTGATTGCCTAAAATCTCGAACTGTTCTGTGACGTGACTGAGAAAAGCGGATGTACAAAATTTGCATAAGTTCACAAACACGAGTACATCCAGCAATTATGAAACTTTACATGTGCTCCTTTGGATCTATTTCTAACTGTAATCGTTGAAAATAACATTAGTCTTCAAGTTTTGTTCATATATATATATATATATATATATATATGTGTGTGTGTGTGTGTGTGTGTGTGTGTGTGTGTGTGTGCGTTGGTCTACCCTGTAAAATGAGTAACTTCGTCGGTTTAAACACCAACAGAGTGAGTAACCTCAGACGCTTCGAGTAACTTTTGGAGGTTACTCGGAGTGTCTGAGACCTAAATTACGCGTTTTCAATAACCAGGATGCTAAATCTGCCGTTTTTTGAGGTTACTCGGAGAAGCGATTTATTGCCGTCATGAATACACACCGTGTGTAACATTTTATTTGCCACTGGTTTCAGCGCCATCTTATAGAGTGTATTTTGATAGCCTCGAACCCCAAAACTTTTATAGATGTAGTGGCTTTCTACCAAGTAAGCTAAGGTTACTCGAAGATGCGGTATTTTGTCATATTCTACACAGCCACTTCAGTTACTCGATCGTGCAATCTTCTACCATATGTACACAACAATATAAGTTACTCGATCGTGCGAATTTTAGCCCATATTGGTACACAGCATTATTGGTTACTCAATTGTGCAATATTCTACCCGTATGTATAAGGAAATATAAGTTACTCGATGATGCGGTATTTTGTCAATTCCTACACACAAATATCTCCTTTACTCGATAAAGCTATGTTCAGCACACACAAGAAGTTTAATTACTCGATAATACAATAATTGACCTAGTTATAAAAATACAAAGGTATTACCGTAAAAAGATGTCGGGAAGGTTGGTTTATTTACAAGAATTTCGACAAGCATTTTATCAAATTGTTGGATTGTCTGTTACTTTTTATGATGAATAATTTTATCAAAATTTAAAAGCTGTAGATAATGTGAAATATATATTAATGTTTGGTTTGTAGTTTAATTAAGAAAATTAAAAAAAATAGCGATAAGATTAATATCTCTTCAGCGGACCGTGTATCTTTTCAATAATTTTGTTTATTTTTGAAAATATAGATTAAACGGTGAACTGACCTACTTTTAATGTTCACTTAACAGTGAATTAATAAAATAAACCAACAAACTACATTATTAATTAAAATTGTGAAAATCTTTTTAAAAACGGCATTTTTAAAAAATTCCTACTACATTTTTAACCTTCCGTCTACCAGACAAAACACCCATTTATCTACGGCAACACCTAATTTTAATTCCAAACTTGCAAACGGCACCAGTAATATTTTAATATAATTTAGCTTTTACAATGAAAGCTTAAATTAAGGAATTCGTAATATCTAGACAAGTCCTTTATAAATTCCGGTGTCAATCGACAATTTCTCATTTTACCATCGACACCAGAAATATTGCTGTCGGGTCCAATGGACCCGTCTGGTAGACGGAAGGTTAAACACTAATATTTTGTCTTTTTTTTCCCTATGAGCTTTTAAAATATGTATTACACGAGACTGCTCGTCGGTTTTTAGATTCATATAATATTACATTTCATATAAATTTTTTTACTAAATTATAAAGTGAAAAACTATGAAATCTAACGCATCTTTATATACTTAATAAATAGCTCGAGGGCTTATCCCATGCGCAGATTTATTAGAAGTGTTTAAATCTCTATCTCAAACACAAAAATAAATAAATAAATATAAATAAATAAAATTAGCATTTTCAAAAACAGTAAACTGACGAAAGTATTACCATGGAAAAAAGTCAATAAAAGCTTTTAATTTACATGGGTAATTGCACCGGGCGTATTTACAAAATATACAATATCTCGCTATATTATATTGCATTCCGTATGGGTAAAAATTCGGTCTCAAAATATTTCCAATTAAAAGAAGCCTTCATTTAATATATTAAAAGAATCGCCTTTTAGATCAATTTCGAAATAAACTCAAATTACCATGTCATAACACCTTTACTGTGAAATGAAAGTATAAAAAATAATGCATGACATACTTGACTCTAAAAAATATCACTTTGATCATCTACACATAAATATCAAATAAAAATGTTTTCTTTCTTTGATTACTGAGTAGAGTTACTCGAAGACTCGCTGTATTTTTTTTTTTTTTACTCTTTACACAGTTTTCTAAGTTACTCGATAATGCAATCAACAACCTGAATGCACAGCAATATAGATTACTCAATGGTAATGTGTTTCACCAGTTCCTAGAACACAGTTATATCAGTTACTCGATAATGCAATCTTCTGCCTGTATGCACAACAATACAGTTACTCAATGATAATGTATTTCACCAGTTCTTACACACAATTATCTCAGTTACTCGATAATGCCATTTTCTGTCCATTCGTACACATTTACGTTACTCATTGGTATGGTATATTACCAATTTCTACACTAAACTATCTTAATTACTCGATAATGCGTTCTTCTGTCCATCTGTAGACACTACAAGCTAAGTTACTAGATCATACAATATTTTATCTAATAATAAAAACACAGAGCTACTATGGTAAAAACTGAAAGGAGGGGGGGGGGGGATCACTTACAAGAATTGAGTATTGTGTAAAATCGCAGCGTGGTCTGCAGCCACTAACTTGAATATTTTTTTAAATCAAAAATATAAGAATAAATGTGAATTAAAGGAACAATTGTAGATAAATTTGTAACTGATATCATATTATGGATTAATATTTTTTGGTGGTACTTTAAAAAAATAATTGTATTAATAATAACATTAATTTATCTTAAATGTAAAATGAGAGCATTAATGATAGACCATATGATATTTTCATGTAAAAAATATCAGTAAGCACATGATATGAAATTATTAGATTTATTTATACAATGAACTTAATAATTAAATAAGTACTTATGTACTTTTCTTTAGGTACTAAGTATAAAAGTTAAATGGATATTCTATAGAAAAACAAACACGATTTTTAAATGTTACTGTTTTTTAATATCAAACAGAACTATTTTTCACTGGTTTCGATAATTTATTAATAATATCACTTTGTTTTATAAAGTAATCTCTTCATCTGTATCGTAAAATTTCAAACTTTCGCAATATGAGTTCAGAAATTTGGTTTGCTATCCCCAACATGTTTATTTTTATTTTTATTTATTTATTTATTTTTCTTAATTTTATTATGTGATTTTTAACGGCATTATATAATTTTCATAATTTGAAGGGAAAAAAAAAGAAATTAATTAATTTCCGTAGTAAGAGAAATTCATAAAAATTATTTATAATTTTGGGAGTAACTGGATTTTAGATAGTTCAGATTCTCCTGATACATGTCGCAGCTACCCCATTCTTGAAAAAATTATGGGGTAAACGATAGATACTTGATGTACGGGTGTACAAAAAGTGCGCCTACGATAGGAGGAGATCATAAACTGCGCTTACAGCTTCGACCATATCTCTATGATCTGTGCTCGAGGGGTAGTATCATTACATTGAGGAATACCTTAATGATTTTTTACCTACAAACCCTTCTGTGTGCAAATAGAAGCATGGTAACTCTTGGCGACAATAGTCACAGTACTTATAAACATCTGGTCTGCGTTCGTAATACATCTTACAAGATACTCAGTATTATATATACAAAATAAATAAATAAATAAAATTACTCATAATTTCTCAAGTAGTGGATTACAATTTTTCAGAGGATTTCCATTTTAAATGGAACCGGTGCCCCAAATTTTGTTAACTCTTTCAAGGTATTCCATAAATTAATTATTATTAGTATTATTATTATTATTATTATTATTTGTAACTCATAGATAAAAAGCGCTTCATAACTCGGTAAGATTTAATTGAACAAAAGTGAAACTTTTATTGTTTTACATATTAGGACACAGAGAAAGTTTTACTAGTGCTTAAATGTGGTAAATAAATGAATAAATAATAATAATAATTTCTATAACTTTATAAAAATAAAATTTTTTTATATGCGTTTACTATGAAATGAAACAACATTCTATTGAATTCTGAATTACAACAACTTCTGATTTAATGTGTTTTCGAGCAAAATTGAATTCAGAAATGTGTTAGAAAAAAGCTTCTTTAAATTTGAGAGCAGCCTTAAGATTGTCTTCAAATCCAAACTGGTTACTCTCCAGAATTCATATTTGTTTCTACTTGCATGGCTATTACATGAGAATGACATATACTGATATTTAGAAAGTATGAAATCAAAGGATATTTCCAATTTTCATTAAAAGCAATCTTTCGCAAAATGCTGTTTAAAAGCATTTAGAATTTGAACTAAATTTCTATAAAGTGCTCTAAACTGAATTTTCAGATGTTATAATGCTATAAATTTTCATCAGACAACAAGCGCTTATAATTCAGCATGTAATTCAATGTATAAGAATGACTGAAACGTTACTAAAATTTAAGGCAATTAAATATCATATCTGTAAATAACATGCTTTAGCGTTTTGTGTTTGTAAGTTTATAAATTTCGAGGAGAACTCTTACAATCTACATTATAAAGGCCAAACGTTTATGTGCATAACGTATACATCATTTTATGAATTACAACACTTTGAAATTTTAAATGAAATTTCGGTTTTGCAGTTTTTGCTATTTCAAATTTTTAAATTTCCAAACATCACACACTTTCAATTTTATACCAGATTATACCAGCTCTCCTGAAAATCTTTGCTGAATGACCGCAAATCGAAATTTGTGTATAACGAAAAAATGCGCTTTTTTCAAAATCTATGTATTCTATGGTAATCGCTATAGTTTTCCTGGAACACATAAATTAGAGTCTAGAATCTCTAATTTTTTCATTATTTTAGTTTCAACAGATTTAGAAAAAGAAGGGGGGGGGGACATATTTCCGCACTTAATTTTCGTCTATATCTCTGAAAATATAGTACCTAAAATTAAAAGAAATGTATTTTTAAGTTCACCCTTACGAAAGTTTTTTTTTTTTTTTATTTGACAATCTTTTTTCTATATTATGTTTCTTGAATTGTTTTTAACGGGAAAAAATAAGGTTGCTGCGTGAAATGACACTGGTTTTATTTGAAAAAAACCAAGCATAATAATCATGTTTATGGTCGATGCAATCGTTCTGGTTACATATTTTATTTTTAACTTTGAATCCAGAATTTCCACCGCCACATTTGTCCGAAGAAAAAGCACTCTCATAGAAAACACAAATTGCATCATTTCACTTTTTTATGATCCATTTTCTGTTTTTTTTTTTTTTTTTTTTTTTTTTTTTTTTTTTTTTTTTTTTGCCTGTCTTTTCATTCTGGTTACTTCTAACCTTTTTATTTCTTTTTTAGGTGCGTTCGTAATTATATAATACGTAGCACCTATAGTGGTCGTTCAGTCCGTCCGTCTGTCTGTCCGTCCGTCTGTCCGCATATAACAACGCAAAAACTACTCAACCGAATCGTTTGAAATTTAAAATACGTAATTATTACATAATTTTGTCGAGTCATTTCAAATTTTATGAAACTCGGATGCATAGATCAATTACAGGGGCAATCAAAATTATTCCATTACATTACGGTCAATGGGGAAAAAAGTTTCAAATGCATTTTAATCGTTTGAAATTTAAAATACGCAATTATTACATAATTCTGTCGAGTTATTTCAAATCTTTTGATAATCGTGTGCATAGATCAATTACAGGGGCAATCAAAAGTATTCAATTACATTATGGTCAATGGGGAAAATTTTTCAAATATATTCTGTACGTTTAAAATTTAAAATACATAATTATTACATAATTTTGTCGAGTTATTAGGTGCGTTCGTAATTATATAATACGTAGCACCTATAGTGGTCGTTCAGTCCGTCCGTCTGTCCGCATATAACAACGCAAAAACTACCCAACGGAATCGTTTGAAATTCAAAATACATAATTATTACATAATTTTGTCGAGTCATTTCAAATTTTATGAAACTCGGATGCATAGATCAATTACAGGGGCAATCAAAAGTATTCCATTACATTACGGTCAATGGGGAAAAAAAGTTTCAAATGCATTTTAATCGTTTGAAATTTAAAATACGCAATTATTACATAATTCTGTCGAGTTATTTCAAATCTTTTGATAATCGTGTGCATAGATCAATTACAGGGGCAATCAAAAGTATTCAATTACATTATGGCCAATGGGGAAAAAGTTTCAAATATATTCTGTACGTTTGAAATTTAAAATACATAATTATTACATAATTTTGTCGAGTTATTTCAAATTTTATGAAAATCGGATGAATGCGTCAATTACAGGGACAATCAAAAGTATTCCGTTACATTACGGTCAATGGGAAAAAATGTTTCAAATGCATTTTAATCGTGTTACACTTATGCGAACTTAATAAAATTTATATGCAACTATAAAGTGCATATTATAATACACATCTTGCATAATTTGTGGTGCAAAGAACATTTGTTATTGATTTACAAGGCCACACAAAAGTATTCCATTACATAATGGTATAGGGAGAACATTGTTTGATGAGCGTTTTAATTGTAATTCACTATTTACAATTTTATGAGATTGATATATGAAAGTAATATTTTTAAAAATTCGTTATCGTACAAACGAACCTAATTTGCTAAGTTTCACGTGCAATTTCCAACTTGTTTCATATTTATTACAGGCAATTTTGCCATGTCCAAATGCACTTTTTGTGAAGTGATCCTGTAACCAATTTCACTCTAGAAGACGGCCACGTTTGCTTTTATTTTCAAATTGCAAAATGAGACTGGAACTATTTCTGAACCATTTAAATTAATTTATTAAGCATGGAACTATTTAAATTAATGTTTTTCCTTTTCTTCAAGCAGAGAACCCACAGATGTCTAAATAACTGCTGACCAGTGGACGGTATTCACATCACTGCTGTGTTTAAATTAGCAAAATAATAGTAATATTAATAATAATAATAATAATAATAATAATAATAATAATAATAATAATAATAACGTTCAAAAGCTTTATCTAATCCTTAACAAATAATGTGTGTCTGTCATGTTAACTATATTCAGGTTATTTTTGTTATATAGCGTTTATATTTCACTATTTTTAATTAAAAAAATTATTAAATTAATGAATTCAGATTAATGGAAAATAAAGCTAACCACTGATAATTTTCATAATAATACATAGTAATTAATGATAGACCATATGATATTTTCATGTAAAAAATATCAGTAAGCACATGATATGAAATTATTAGATTTATTTATACAATGAACTTAATAATTAAATAAGTACTTATGTACTTTTCTTTAGGTACTAAGTATAAAAGTTAAATGGATATTCTACAGAAAAACAAACATGATTTTTCAATAAATCTTTGAAAAATGTTACTGTTTTTTAATATCAAACAAAACTATTTTTCACTGGTTTCGATAATTTACTAATAATATCACTTTGTTTTATGTATGTCTCTTCATCTGTATCGTAAAATTTCAAACTTTCGCAATATGAGTTCAGAAATTTGGTTTGCTATCCCCAACATGTTTATTTTTATTTTTATTTATTTATTTATTTATTTTTATGGTGGCAGCCACTAAACACAAAAATTTGTTTCAAACTAGAAAAAAAAAATTTCAGTGTATTTAAAAAAAAAAAATAAATAAATAAATAAAATAAAAAAAAATGCAATCTACATCGAAAAAGTAAAAAGTAATCACATTGAATATTGACTTCAGGTGTCCTATGCAAAAGAAATTCTTTGAAAATATTCAAATTTAAACGAGAAATCTGAAAACAACCTGCCTATTGGTTTAATGTTATGGATCTGGTGTTTTCAATTGAGTGAAGTGCATTTTTTTTAACTCTGTTATCAAGTAATTTTTACCATACACGTTTCTTTTAGTGTTGAAGTAGAGAAGAAAATAATATTTCTGAAAAATTGCATATTTGCATCATTCCAGATAATTTTTTAATACTAATGTTGCCATTTCAAAGTCTGTTCGCTGATTAACTTTCGGCAACAATGTAGACAAAAACGATAAACACTTTACTTGGAAAAATTTGTTGCATTATTTCTTTGCTACAAGCATTTCTATATATTCCAGCAATTATAGTTTCACTTTTTCCTACTCTCAGTCTCAGCAGTTTTTCAACATTCCTACGGAGGTCCTTTGCATGCTTATTGTTACTGCTTTCCATAAAAATTTCCATATTACCAGTATCTGTTCTCCTAACTTACTCTCATGTACTTAATTCATGCGAAAACACGCACTTGAAACAGCTAATCTTCATGAAGATTTTTTTAATATGTTGTTTGCGTTTCAATATTATTATTCTATTTTTTTTTTTTTTCATTTTTGGCATTTATGGCTGGGGCTCTTCAATAGATAAGCAATTTTTTATTTTTCCTATTTTGCTTATAGATTTTTTTTTTCTCTTTTGATACTAACACTTTCGGAGCCGGTTTTGAAAATTACGGTATACTGACAGAAAAAAATTCTGAAAAATAGTCGAATATTTAAAAAAAGACAGCTTCTTTGGAGATTAATCTTGGCCATCAAATACAAATAAATAAATAAATAAACCATTTAAAAATACGGAATTGCAAACGAGATATTAAGAAGAATTTTTTTCTAAGGATTTTCATAAATGAATGTGCGTGAAGGACTCTTAAGGGAACTGTCTAATTCTCACGTGACTTTTATTACTTTTTAATGACAAAAGAAAAGAGATATCACCTGCGTATTTTTATATTATTTTTACTTATTTTCAATTATATGTTTAATTTTTTCTGCATAAAAAATGAATAACATGTCTTGAACGACAGTGAGTACCTGTAGTTGTTTGTCGTAAAATTCCAGTCTGGAGGCGATTATTCTCCTCGTTCACCAAATTATGAAAGGGCATAAAATTATTTATCGCTTAAAGTAAATTTAGTTTAAAAAGTGATTTTTGACAAAATGTCCGTCATTTCAACAAATCATCATATACTTTTGCTTCATTTTTAGGGTTTCGTTCATCTGACGAAACTCTATTCTTCTCTGTCCGTTGTCTGTCTGTCTGTCCGTCACACAGTCGGTACACGAAAACTACATATGCTAGAGATTTCAAATTTTGTGTACTTATAGCTGAATACCTGTTGTCACACAGCAAATCATAGAATTTTGAAAAAGATTATTATTTTAATTAAAATATTAATTTTAATATCATCAGTTTGTGTTTTTTGTTGTTTTCTAATTACTCCATTGCTTTTACTTTTAAAAGAAATGGAATACTATTGTTGCCACAATTACAAAATTGGTGCTAAATACTACAAAAAAATCAATTTCTCAAATATAAATTGAGTTACAGCTTTCAAACCAATTGCATTTAAAAGTAAATTTTTTCTCTATACGATCGTATAAAAATTGAAAATGTACGATATTTACAAGTATTAACTCTTTGAATCCCATAATAGCTGAAACCTCCCAATGCCCCGAGTCCCGTAATAGCTCGCCCCGTCTACACCCGTAAGTTGGGGTTCGGAGACAGGAGGTGTGGTTCTTTGATGGATGGGGTTAACAGTTTCGGACAACACAATAAGAAGGCAATTTTTTGGAATTTTACAACTAAATTCTCTTTGCTATCTCTGTGTATTTCAAAAATTGTTTCTTTTTCATTTGGTTTTTGTTAATGGAAAATACAGGATACATTAAGTCATTATACAGAAAGTTCATGAGAATGCAAACTAAGCAAGGAATATTCAATTGAAAATACTGATTAGTTATTTAATTAATTAGAAAGAGGAAAATAATAACATAATGTGAAATAATTAGTTTTTGTATATTTCTGCATTGATATGTATTTTTTTTTTTTCAAAATATTCATGTTTATAAAGTTTAATTCATTTTCCATTCATTTAATCATTTTATGGAAAAAATTATTTTCTTCCGTTTATTTTCCAACTTCACTTTATTATCGCATATCAATACATATTCACATACGAATCTAGGAAAAAAAGTGACCGGAAAAAAAGTTATCGGAAAAAAAGTGACATAAACTACAAGAGCGGAAAAAAGTGACACGGAAAAAAAGTGACGCGGAAAAAAAGTTACCGGAAAAAAGTGACAAAGAATTGATTTAGGGGATTTATTATTGATTTTGGGGATTCATTGCTTAAGTATGAAAGGGGGATCGGGGAGGGGGGCTCATAGTTTAGGTAAATGGGTTTTTCATGTTGAATTAACTGTTTTGGTTCAATTTTTGGATACAGGTTCATCCTGAAAAGACGCTTGCCTGATTAGTTTTGGGAAGGTACGATTACTCACCCCCCCCCCCATCCGTCCTCAATTAGATGAATGGGTTTTTATGCAGAATTGTCCAACGTGTGTCAAATTTGCATATAGGTTCTTTTCGCTAAGGCTTATATATAGTATATAATGCCTGAAGAGATTTAGGAGTTCTAATGGTTAAGCATAGAGAGGGAACGGGGGGATAACCTTTCTAAAATTAAATTAATAACTTTTTACGCATAATTATCCGATTTGCTTAGAATTTTGGACATAGGTTCATTATGATAAGACGTATCTCTGATTAGTTATGGGGTTCTTCTGCTTATTATAAAGGGGGGCGAGCAACTATATCCCCCTTAAACTAGAAAAATAGGTTTTTATGCAGAATTATCCCATGTATTTCAAATTTTAAATATAAGTTCTTTCTGATAAGGTGGATCTCTGAATAGTTTTAAGGTAAGTAACTCCGAATAGTTTCTAAGTATAGAAGAGGAATAGAATATAACCTACCTTAAATTAAATTAATTTTTGCGCAGAATTATCAGATTTGCTTCAAATTTTGGATTATAGAACCATTATGATAAGGCGTATCCCTGATTACATATGGGGTTATTTTGCCAATTAAAAATTGGGGCGGGTGATTATCCCCCCCCCCTTAAATTAGGTAAATTGTTTTTTATGCTCACTTATCCGATATATTTCATATTTTGGATATAATATATATATAATATATATATATTTATAATATATAATATATAATAATATATAATGAATAATATAACAATATAATATAATATAATGAATAATAATAATATAATGAAAATAAAATAAAATAATAATAATAATAATAATAATAATAATAATAATAATAATAATAATAATAATAATTTAAAAAATAATTTTACAAAATATATTTAAATTTTTTTATTAAAGCCATTTATTTATTTTAAAGCCATTTATTTAATTTAAGAGGGGTTTCCTTCATCTCCAGTTTATACTTAGCCATTAAATCCTTAACACTATTCCGGAATTCACCTTACCAGAAAGAACCTATATTTAAAATTGAAATACATGGGATAATTCTGCATAAAAACATATTTATCAATTTTTAGGGGGAGAATTGCTCGTTCCCCCCCTTTATAATAAGCAGAAGAACCCATAACTAATCTATGATACGTCTTATCATAATGAACTTATGTCCAAAATTTTAAGCAAATCGGATAATTATGCGTAAAAAGCCATTAATTTAATTTAAGAAAGGTTATCCCCCGTTCCCCCTCTATACTTAACCCTTAAACTCCTAGAATCTCTTCAGGCATTTTATTCTATACATAAGCCTTATCGAAAAGATCCTATATGCAAATTTGACACACGTTGGATAATTCTGCGTGAAAACCCATTCATCTAATTGAGGACGGATGTGGGGGAGGGGGGTAATCGTCCCTTCCCAAAACTAATCAGGCAAGCGTCTTTTTAGGATGAACGTATACCCAAAAACTGAACCAAAACTGTTAATTCAGCATGAAAAACCCATTTACCTAAACTATGAGCTTCCCCCCCCCCGATCCCCCTTTCATACTTAACCAATGAATCCCCAAAATCAATAATAAATCCCCAAAATCAGTTCCTTGTCACTTTTTTCCGGTAACTTTTTTCCCTTGTCACTTTTTTCCGCGTCCCTTTTTTCCCATGTCACTTTTTTCCGCTTTTGTAGTTTAGATCACTTTTTTTTCGATAACTTTTTTTCCGGTCACTTTTTTCCGCTTACCTTCACATACATTATTATAATAATTAGAAAATGATTATATCAGTTTAATAAGTTTAAAATTCTTAAATAAATCAGAGTTGTTTTTAAATTACCAGTTTTAAAGTTTTGAATATACTTGTAATGTAAAGTACGTTGGTAAAACACAAATTAAATCTAATGAAAAATTAAACACAATTTTTATAATATATGAAGAATACACAAATAAATTTGGAACGTGAAAAAAAAGGAGGGAGGCAGACACAGTATGTACATCTACTGAAAATTATTGAACTCTTTATTATTCATTTTTACTTTTTCAATGGCAAAAAAAAAAGTCAATCCGAATTTGTTTTTAAATTTATTAGTGAAATAGTAAAAATGAAGTATAAAGAAAGTCAGATATGCTGTATATTTATCTAAATTTGCTTTCTAAAATAGGCGAAATATAAATGATGTCTTTTCATTTTCGTTTCTAAATGAATCACGGAAAAAATCGCCCCGGAAAAAAATCATCCCGGTAAAAATCTCCCAGGTAAAAATCTCCCCCGGAAAAAATCTCCCCACAAAGAAAGGTAACCGAAAAATAAGGCTTTTTTTAATTAAGATTGAAAAAGCCCACACATATGAATAACAAAGATTTGATGACTTTGATTATGGCGATTATAATTTCAAGTAAATCATGTGCTAATCACGTGTATTTGTACTGGAAACAATTACGGCATTATATGCATATTGTTTAATAGTAAAACCTCCATATGAAATAAGGTCCTAGTTCCATGACTATCGCAAGGGCAAACGCTAACTTTTGAAGATAGATTGCCCTCTGAAAATCTAATTTTAAATGTATTCTGAATTAAATTATTGCTGCAAATTATTTTAAAATAGTTTCTGAATCATAGGGGACTTATAGCTATCAGCGTGAGATATACGCGCTTCATATAAGACGTTAACTTTTACCAGTATTTCCGAATAGTAATTTTCTTCTTATTTATGATAAATTCTGAAGTAAAGGGACAATTGTTTCTTATACATAATAATAATAAAACAAGTTAAATTTAGCTCCTGTGGTATTAAAACTGTATATTATGCTTTTCCACCGCAGTGAGGTAATAGTGTTGCATATTTTCTGCTATGTGAATTGCGGCGCCTTTTATTATTTATAACTATATGAGGTGCGCCTCTGTTCATAAAGGTTTTGCAGGTCTTGTCTAAATGATTTATTAGAGGATTCATAATTAGAATAAAATAAAATTTTAAAGAAAGAAATAAATATTTATAAATAATTCGTATAAGGTAAATCTACAAAAGATAATCCAGCTGCCAAGAAAATATAATACCAGAAGCGGATTAACTACCTCCCGGGCCCCTAGGCTAGATTTTTTTGTGAACAACCTCCTTTCCCCTCCCCCGGTCCTCAAAGCAATACATTTTTCTATTTTCTGGCACAAAAAAAAAAAAGAAAAAAATGGGGCCATATAAAAAATAAAATTTCATATTGTAATACACACATGCAGCAACATATAAAACAAAAGCTCTATTTAAATTATACGTGTTTTTGTAGTTGAAAGAATTTTTCTATCATCAGCGGTTTCTATCACACTAATATTGATGCTAATCCTACGGGCAGTTCTTTGCAGATTTCTCGCACGCATTTTAATATTTTTGAACGATTTTTTTTTTCATAGGATAGCTTAAGACGATCTATAATCACGCTAGTTTTTACATTTTTTTTTTTTTTTTTGTAAGTTTTTTTTCTTTTTTTGTACGTGATAGTTTTGCTTTCAGAACCAGTTTAAATCGGTTCTAAAAGTTAAAATATTTTTTTTTTCTTTTTTTATGTGAAACCAAAATCCAAAAAGTAAAAACGAGCCCGATTAGGGATCGTCCTCAGTTATTCTTCACAAAAATATTCAATCAAAAATATTAAAATGCATGCGTGAAATTTTCAAAGAGCTGTCCTATAGGATTAACATTAGCGTTCCCGTGTTTTCTATGTCTAGTGTAGCCTCTTAAGCAGTTGCTTCAAGCAAGAACACCCAATCTTTAATGTTATTCCTTGCTTGAACACGGGTTAGGTTCCCTTAGAAAGCCCCCCCCCCCCCCCAAGGAGGACACCTCATCCTTTAGGACCTATATATCACGTGTATATAATCGGCCGACATAAAATAAACCATAACAAACTTAATGTTAATCCTACGGTAGAAATTTTTTTAAACATCTCGTTTGCATTTCAATATTTTTAAGCGATTTTTGCATTGGATAGATGAGGTCTTCTCTACAAATGCGTTTTGTACTTTTTTAGTATAGTTGAACATTTTATTATTATTTTTATTAGGATAGTTCTACTTTTTGAAACCGATTTCGAGAGTAAAAATAACTTTATTAAAAAAAACCTGCAAACAAAATAGGGAAAAAAAAGTTAAAAGCGGCCTTTCTAGAGCTGATATATGAAGAAAAAATCTGCAAAAAAAATCGTAGCATCGAGGCCCCTTTTTCTTCCGGGCCTCTAGGCTTCAGCCTACTCAGCCTATTGGGTAATTCGCCTCTGTATAATACATTTTAGTATGAATAAATTAAGGATGTATATATTTTTTAATGTTTGCTTCTCAACTGAATTGTTTTGGCGCCTTTACTGCTTCGGCGCCTGTGTGTGCCGCACACTTTGCACACTGGGTCAGAACGCCCCTGTGTAAAGTTGTATTGTTATTTTGACAAGCTATATCACATAAATAGAATGATCATTAGAATAAAAATATGTGCTTCGTTTCTATCTTTTTGTAATTGAAGAGAGAAAATGGCTTTGTAATGTGTATCAATGAAACTAAATGCACCTAGGAATGCAAATAAATGTTGAAATACCCCAAAACCTCGCGATTTGTCACAAAAGCTTCAGCTAAAGAATTTTTTATTTGTATTTTTCAGGGAACATTATAACGTTTGAGTAGCGGGGAATAAATTTTGCTTTAATGAGAGTTTTAAATCAAAATTAATTTAAAAATCAATAATAATTTTGACTGTTAAAAGAAAATGAATAACTGAAAAAAGAATATCAAATTTAGAAAAATATTTATTTCTGCGCATACGTTACCTTTAAAATGAAAAGTTTTAAATTCATATTCAATATTTTTCTATTTTTATTAAAATTCAATATGTGTATGCAAACATTTTACTATTTATAAACTAATTCTAGTAATAACTTACTGCGTGAAAAAAGTCTTTTTATTGTTCATATTATGAAACATATAAGATTAATTGATTTATCAGAACAAAAGATCTAATTTTTTGAATATCATTTAATAGAGATTTATTTATAAGTTTTTTGGAATCTAGTTGATAATTTATTAGTCTTTAATGACTTTGAAATTTCTTGATATAAATTCATGATTTTTATATTGATTTTGGGAATCATAAAATAGATTTATTAGTTTTATAAATATTTGTTGTGATTTAAATAAAGAATTAAATTTACTTATAATTTATAGCTAAATTAATGTGTATTATAATATTTGAATTAGAGTAATTGCAGATGATTTTGTAAACAGCATATTGTTAAGTTAATTTGGTGGGTTTCCACTTGTTATTACAGCTATCTTTAAAAAATCAAATAATCCTGACTCTGCAACAAGAGAGGCACAGCGTGAAATTTCATGGTTCTGTATCAGAGACAGGTCTGTATCGTCTCTGTATTACAGAGAGTATACATCATACTATCATACTATCTTGGCTATTAGTTTTTAATAATCTACTGAGGTGATTACATTATTTCAATTTACTTAATACATTATAACCTAATAACTATCTTATCTAGATGACTTTGTGATTTATTTGAATAATTGTCGATAATCATTATTTTCAATGCGTGTTATACATAATTAATATTTTTAGATATTTTTTTTTTCCCAGCTAAATCTTTTTTCACTTCTTCTTCGTTTCTTTTTTTCTTTTTCTTTTTGTTTATCATGAACTGGAGCATTTTTTAATATTGATTTATATTTTATATGTTCTTCAATAGTATGTGATTCAAAGTGATGTGTTTTAAAGTTATATAAAATTTAAAATATTCTCAGTTGGACACATGTAAATTCTCCTGATAATTAGTTTTTATTTGATTAAAATTTATCGTATTATATAACATTTTACTGTAATTAATTAGAATGCTATGAACATTGATATGAATATATTGTATTTATTGTTATTTAAATTTCGATGGAATTTTAATTAATATTCATTTTTTATAACTATCCGTCTCTTTGCTTTTAAAGAATATATATTATAAATAATTTCTGAATCACTTCGTATCCGAAAGAAGCATTAATTAGCCTTTTATTTTTTATGAAAGAATTAAAACATTATTAACTAAAATTGGATTACAGTGATAGAATTAAACACACACACACAAAAAAAAAAAAAAAAAAAAATTAATTCTAAGCATTACAGTAGCTTTTACACAAAGTCTAAGTCATAAAAAAGACCACACTTAAAAATCTCTCTTGTTATTTTTAGTATTTGAAAGTGTTTATTATGGAGGTTTTACTGTACACATTACGTTTATTGATCATTTTTCCACCCTCAACCGTTCGAAATATTTGGATACATTTTCAGGCTGATTTTTAAAAGTAAAAACATTAAACTTGCTGAGGGGATTTTTGAAAAAAATATAAAAAATGCCGTGTTTTTTTTTTTTTTTTTTTTTTTTTTTTTTTTATTTCATTTATAAACAATTATTTTCTCAGTGTGACTCTATTTTTTTTTTTGTTCCCAGATCTCATGCTTCGAAACATTCCGTTCAAAATGTCCAGTTTGAAAGCTTCTTTTTGCAAAGTTTTCTGCATTTATCAAAGAATCGTCAAGCACGGCACATTGTGCAGTGTCTAAATAAGAGAATTTGCCATTTTGACGCTTTCGAAAGCAAAAACTAGTCAATCCCAAAACTTTGTTCTATCTCATACGTACATTTTAATATTTTTTTTTTAATTACTTATTTCATTGCTTTAATAATTTTAATTCAATACCATACGAATTTTGATTTTCATCTTAAATTTCTTCTTCAGTCAATTAATCGGAGTAAAAACGAATTTCCTTCCAAACATCGCGATTGCAGCGTCCCCTTCCGGCGGATTTTTTTCAAATTCAGGGAGGACCAACTAGCCATAGTCATACACATACACAAAAAATTTGGTTCAATTCGATGCATAACTTCATATACTTTTGGTCGGTACAACATTGAAAATGGCACATAAATCGCGATTGCAGCGCCCCCTTCCGGCGGAATATTTCAAAACTGAAGGAGGACTTTCTTGCCACAGCCAAAAACATTCACAAAAGATTTGGTTCAATTCTATGCATATCTTCATACAGTTTTTGATGGTTGAATGGCGACATACGGACACACACACGGGCAGACATTTTGTAAAAACATGTTTTTTGGAATCTCTGACCCCTAAAACATGTAAATCCGTCAAAAACTGGAACTCAAAAAAAAAAAAAAAAAAAAAAAAAAAAAATCGATTACAATACTTTCTTCTATTGAAGATAGAAGAAAGTAATGAATTAAAAAATAAATCACAAAATAATAAATAATAAAATTTCATAATAAAATAATAAAAAAATTTCATAAAAATTTCATAATCTCATTTCTTAATAAAATTTCAGATTCTTCCACCAAATTGTTACGTTGATATACTATATGTTATCCATCGATGGTTACATACCTTATTTTATCGAAGAAACGTCACAGCCTTTACGAATTCGATTTTTCCCCCAGATGAACGCATTTATTATTGTTTTATTTTGTGCGCATAAAATTTGTGTAAATTAAAAATAAAAAAAAATAATTAAAAATTTAAATTTAATTATTATTAATTTAAAAAATATATATGAAGACAGAAGCAACTTTACTTATAGATGTAAGCTGTTGATGAAGAGAGGTGAAAAAATCAATAACTTACATTTTCTTTTAAATTAGCCCTCCCCCCCCCCCCCTCCTTTCACACACAGATAATCCGACTTTCCCAAACATCTCTAGATTTTATCACATATTTTTTTGCTACCTCCCCTAAAATCAACCCCTCCCTCACCTCAAAAGATAGATAAGGAAAAAGATTGAGATATAAGAGATTTTGAACACGTGACAAACACGTTTTTACCCCTGTTTGTGTGGTTATTCATCTTTCGCGAGGAAATTTAATTCAAAACGCCCCTTTTGATATCATTTTCTAAAAAATCTATCGGGTTAAAAAAAAAAAAAAAAAAAAAAAAAAAACACGAGTTAGTAATTAGATTTAGTTTCTGAACATCAATACCTGCTAGTTTCATGAATTTCCGAACAAAAACAAATTAAAACTTATGTCATAGATTTGTCCTTTTGTATCTAAAAACAGTCTTAACATTCATATCTCTGTTTCCTCCCTATCCTCTTATTTTGTGCGACCCGATTAAAAAAAAAAAGTTTCACTGTTTAAGAGTTTTTTCCTTGTTCATTTCTATTACATATTACACAAATAAAAATCGAATTTAAAAATGATACGAAATGAAATGTAGGTTTGTATCCTAATAAGTAATGAGTTATCAAAGACTGAATAACAATATTCAATATCTGAAGTGAAGACTCAAATGAGGGCATCCAAACTGTCTTTGTAGCTACAATTTGCATTAATAATAATAATAATAATTAAAAAAAAATCAAAAATTTGAGTTTGGGTAGCTGGGGCAGCTTCCTCGTTTGCCCTTGCGATAATCATGGAAGTAGGACCTTATTTCATATGGAGGTTTTACTATTAATTCAATATGCATAAATTCTAACAATATGCATATAATGCCATAATTGTTTCCAGTACAAATACACGTGATTAGCACGTGATTTACTTGAAATTATAATTGACATAATCAAAGTCATCAAATCTTTGTTATTCATATGTGTGGGCTTTTTCAATCTTAATTTAAAAAAGCTTTATTTTTCGGTTACCTTTCTTTGTGGGGAGATTTTTTTCGGGGGAGATTTATACCGGGGTGATTTTTTCCGGGGAGATTTTTTCTGTGATTCATCTAGTTTAGTATAAAAGACTATAGTATTTTATTTCAGACTTTAACCCTTTAAGGGTGTATTTCGATTCAATCTGCTTATTTTTCGATTTATTTTTAAATTCATTTTTGCTCTCATATGCATCAAACTTGGAAATTGTCTTATTCAGAAAGTACTCAAGGTGCCGTAATTGTCGATTCTTGGATAAATGCAAAAAACATTGCAAAAAAGCAATCAAAAACGGCATTTTGAATAGATTTTTCCTAAGCGGAAGATCTGTGGGCGAATAAATGAGTCATACTGAGAAGATAATTGTTTATAAATCAAATTCTAATGAATTGAGCACAAAATGACATCACACGGCACCTCATACGTCTCTTCAAAAATACTCTCAGCAAGTTTCATGTTTCTACTTTGAAAAATGTGTCTGAAATTGTATCAGAAAAATTCGAGCTGTTGAAGGTGGAAAAGCATTTTGCGGAAAAACTAAATTCAGTTTTCTCCCTCAAAAAAGTTCGGTACAGAGAAATTCCTTTCAATAAGAGCTTGTTCACTAAAAACCCCAGGGAAGATATTTCTCACCCCTTTTTTTTTGTGACGTGTAATCTTTACCCCTTTGTCCAGTAGGTTGGGCAGTGCAGTAGAAAGCTTTTGTGTCGCAAATGCTTTTTGATGTCAATACATGGGTGAGAAACTTGTATTTGTAAAGCTGATTTCGGCTCGTTTCTGTTTTGAAACATATGGAAAAGAACGATTTCCACACACGCATGCAATATATTTCTCCGTAGATCACAATAAGCAATCTAAGTAACTTTTTTTTTAGTAGGATGATGAAATAACGCAGTAAAAATTCCATTAGCTTAAATACTTTTTAAATCAAAAGATTATGTTTCAGTTTATATGTAAATTTAAGACTTACATAATAATTTAAATTAATGATCCCTTGTGCATTGTTTATAAATTCTATCATATTTATTTTTAAAATATATATTTAAATTTTACGTACAATGAAACATCCTTACTTCAGTCAGGAATTCTGCAAAATTTTCTTTAATTTGTCATATTAAAACATGTCAGCTGTTTTAATATTATACAAGTAATTCAACTGAACTATAATTACGCAAAACAAATTTTAAATGATTTGAAATTTAAACTTTGTATTTCAAAACAAACAATATACTAGCATCCTTCAGTTACTATGGTAAAATTTATTATAATTTTACCTTAAATTATGTATTTGCTTAAATAATAATAGCTTTGTTAATGTTACTTTACTAATAAAAACTTTAAAACTAACTTTCGTTTAATTTCTTTTTAATTTAACAGGTATTCTATACTTTTTACAGAATTTTTTTTTTCATACAAATAAATATTTTTTAATTCAAACTTTATTTTGATACTAATATATTTTTTTTATTATTACAGTAAAATAGATTTTATTAAAAATATATATATAGTCTATTCTGATATGAACTTCAAACTTTTTTTTTTTTTGAATACTTAAAATATTTGGATTCTTTTAAATTATATTATAATAGTGGACGTTTATAATGAAATTTAAATTTGCTACCAGCAATTTTCCATTTCAATAGAATTGTCGCAAAATGATTAATATTTTGAATTATAAACATATGAAAAGCATAAAAAATACTATAAAATATAATTAATTTTAATAAAGTTTAAGAATTAGAAATCGTAATGATAAATATTCATGAGATTCAATTAAATCGTAAAATTTAATGGATTTTTTATTGATATTTTAATAAAATTTTTAGAAATGAATAAATGGTATTAAAAATCATTTCATTGTACTAACATTCATTTACATAATTCACTTTTAGAAATCGTAATTTTGTTATAATAAAAAAAAAGAAAAGTAAAGAAAAAAGAAAGAAAAAATCTGTCACGAAAAGAACATGTACTCTTATGACAAATAAATTTTATTAATCGAAAAAAATAACATGCTTTTAATCGATAGTAATTTCTTGCATTGCTATGCTAGTTTCTTTGAGAGTAATTGTTTTACGAGATCCAGATTGTTCGATTTTTTTTTTTTTTTTTTTTCAAAAAAAAGTTTTTCTTTTCTTTTTCTTTGCAACTAAATATCATTTGCATTTAATGAATTTAGTGCATATTTTGTTATAACCTTTAGCTCATTCCAGTGGCTCAGCCTTCGAAAATGGTAAAGACGGAAGGTGCTGGTTTCGAACCCAGTCGCGCCCGTCGGCCTAGTCGTTCGGAGATTTTCGTGGTTTTCTTCAAACTTTGAATTTCCATGCGTAAATAGGGGTTAAGTTCTCTCAGGAGGGCGCTCCCCCTCTTTCTCGAGTTGAAAATTGATCGTCATAATTAGTAAATACAACCAACCTTTTGCTCAATACGCCAAAAAAAGTCCTTTATGAAACAATTTTTAGCAATTAATATTATCAATTTTTACTTTTATAATCCACATTCTACGGAAAGAAGACATATAATGATATGAGCAAAGTTCCTACTGTTATTGGATCAACCAGTAAACTTCCAGTGTCTTGGTGCTTTAAAATTACTATTCCCTACAATCCATTTCTAAAGCTCAGAAGAGAAATAATTATTTTGAGACTATCGTTATTTTGAGTTCTAAATTTTTGTATCCTCGTGAGCTATCTTCAGCAATGCCCAACTGATGCAGGGACATGCGAGGCAGAGCTGCGAGGTGCCTGCTGTTTACCTTCTAATGAGTGTAATCAGAATTCTCTTTAAAAGGTATAAATGATTAAAATTAGTTAATAGTGACCAAAATTGCGATATTTTTAAACATTTAGGAAAAGAATATGGTCCCCTATCCATTCTCTGTTTCCAGTATCTCCCATCTACCTATGCAAAAGACAAGCTATATCATTAGAATAATGAGTTAATTAAAATTTTATTATAAAAACATAGTATTATATTGTTTTTAAAATATTTTTTATTATATATGAATCGCATTGTTGAGCAAAGGTCTAGAACAACAGAAAATGAACATTTCCTCAACTCTCGCTGAATGCAAACAAAGACGGATATTGCAATTTTGTGCGAATATATATATATATATATATATATATATATATATATATATATATATATATATTCAAACGGGTAAACGGAAAAAAAACTGACCGAAAAAAAGTTATCAGAAAAAAGTGACATAAACTACAAAAGCGGGAGAAAAATGACACGGAAAAAAAGTGACAAGGAAAAAAAGTTACATGAAAAAAAGTGACAAGGAAATGATTTTAGGAATTTGTATTATTGATTTTGGGAATTCATTGGTTAAATATGAAAGGGATCCCCCTTTCATATTTAACCTTTCATATTTTACGGGGGAAGCTCATAATTTAGGTAAATGGGTTTTTCATGCTGAATTAACTGTTTTGGTTCAATTTTTAGATATACGTTCATACTGAAAACACGCTTGCCTGATTAGTTTTGGGAAGGGATGATTAGCCCCTCCCCCCACCCAATTCACCCTAAATTAGATAAATGGATTTTTATTTAGAATTATCCAACGTGTGTCAAATTTTGAACATAGGTTCTTTCTGATAAGGCTTATATATGTTGTATATAATACCTGAAGAGGTTTGAGAGTTTAATAGTTAAGCATAGAGGGGAACGTGGGAATAACCTCTCTTAAATTAAATTAATAGTTTTTCACGCACAATTATCCGATTTACTTTAAATTTTGGACATAAATTCATTATGATAAGACCTATCTCTCATTAGTTATGGGGTTCTTTTGCTTATTAATAAAGGGGGGGGGGCAATTATCTCGCCTCAAACCAGATAAATCGTTTTTTATGCAAAAATATCCTATTTGCTCCAAATTTTGGATGTAGATTCATTATAATAAGGCATATCCCTGATTAGTTATGTTGTTCTTAGCTAATTAAAAAGGGATAGCGAAGGATTGTCCCCGCTCATTAAATAATATAAATTGCGCAACATTTTTTGCACAACTATCCGATTTATTTCAACTTTTGGATATAGGTTCTTTCTGATAAAGTGAATTCCTAAATTGTTTTAAGGGTATAATGGCTAAGTACAGAGGGGGGGGGGGCGGTCGATAACCCACAATTAATCAGGGATTCACCTTATCATAATGAACCTATATCCAAAATTTGAAGCAAATCGGATAATTCTGCAAAAAAAGCCGTTTAATTAATTTAAGGGGGGGTATCCTTCGTTCCACCCCCCTCAATACTTAGCCATAAACCCTTAAAACTATTCAGGGATTCACTTTATCAGAAAGAACCTGTACCCAAAATTTGAAATGCATCATAAGAACAATTTATCTCATTTAGGAGGGGGAATAATCGCCCGTCCCCCTTTTTAATTAGCTAAGTAACCTCATAACTAATCAGAGATACGCTTTATCAGAATGAACCCACATCCAAAATTGAAGCAAATCGGATAATTCTGTGTAAAAAGCCATTTATATAATTGAAGGGGGTTATCCCGCGTTCCCCTCCCCCCTCTATACTTAGCAATTAAACCTTTAAAACTATTCCGCGATTCACTTTATGAGAAAGGACTTTTATATAAATATGAAATACATCGGATAAGTGCGCATAAAAAACAATTTATCTAATTTAAGGGGGGGGGGTAATAATCACCCGACCCCTTTTTTAATTAGCAAAGAACCCCATATCTAATCAGGGATACGCCTTATCATAATGAACCTATAATCCAAAATATGAAGCAAATCTAATAATTCTGCGTAAAAAGCAATTTATTCAATTTAAGGACGGGGGCTATATTCTATTCCCCTTCTATACTTAGCTGTTAAACCCTTAAAACTATTCAGGGATTCACCTTATCCGAAAGGAATTTCAATTAAAATTTGAAATACATCCGATAATTCTGCATAAAAAACGATTTATCTAGTTTGAGGCGAGATAATTGCCCTCCCCTTCTTTTATTAATAAGCAAAAGAACCCCATAGCTAATCAGAGATACGTCTTATCATAAATAACTTATGTCCAAAATTCCAAACAAATCGGATAATTCTACGTAAAAATCTATTAATTTAATTTAAGAGAGTTTATTTCCCCTTTACCCCTCTATGCTTAATCATTAAACTTCCAAACCTCTTCAGGCATTATACTATATTACTATACATAACCCTTTTTCAGAAAGAACCTATATCCAAAATTTCACACACGATGGATAATTCTTCATAAAAACCCATCTATCAAATTAGGGCGGGTAGGAGGAAGGTAATCATCTTTTCCCAAAACAAATCAGGCAAGCGTCTTTTCAATATGAACTTCCTTCCAAAAATTGAACCAAAACAGTTAATTCAGCATGAAAAACCCATTTACCTAAATTATGAGTCTGCCCCCGATCCCCCTTTCATACTTTAACCAATGAATCCCCAAAATCAATAATAAATCTCCAAAATCAATTTCTTGTCACTTTTTTTCCGGTAACTTTTTTCCTTGTCACTTTTTTCCAGTAACTTTTTTCCGTGTCACTTTTTTTCCGCTTTCGTAGTTTATGTCACTCTTTTCCGATAACTTTTTTTCCTAGATTCATATAAACTTTTTTTTTGTCTTAAATTTTATAGTGACGAGGAAGAGAATTATCCATTATTATTAGTCCATTATATAGCAATCAACACTAAACACAGCAGGTAAAAATTACCGTTCTTCTGAGTAACAATTTTTATTATCTTAGTTCGAGGCTATGTTACTCACAACGCCATGTGTGTAAGCTGAACCAGTTACTCGATATACATGCAAAACATCTCCTGCTGTTTTATTTAATAAAAAATAATGTTACAAGAAAAATATAATTTTTAATATAGTTATAGCTTTTATTAATGTGAATAAGTATCAGTAAATTGCATTTTTAGGGTATTGACCACAATTTCTAAGGTTACTCAGAACGTATTGTGTAAACAAGGTTCCTCACTTTACAGGGTAGACCAACCTGTGTGTGTGTGTGTGTGTGTGTGTGTGTGTGTGTGTGTGTGTGTGTGTGTGTGTGTGTAGAGAGAGAGAGGGGGGTGGGGCAGAAATGAATAGTGAATATTAAAGAGTTTTTTCTTTTCTTTATCCAATATCTAATTACTTAACATCCACTCTTAATGTATACTTCACAATGAAGTGACATTAGATACGAATATTTAGACAAAAATCATTGCATGCAGATTTTGTTTAATTCATTTCATTTGGTATCATCATACATATTAATTTTGATGTAAAATTCCATTTTTATGTATATACAAAACACATAATTTCAGGAATTGGGCATATTTTTTTTGATGTTAACATTACACTTTCTATGCACATATAAAACACATAATTTCAGGAATTGGGCGTTATACATTCAATGATTTTTAGTTAAAATGCGCTGATATTTCAGTAAAATAAATTGTTTGATTCAAAAATCGAAATTAATCATAAATTAATATGAAAAAATGCATGATAAAAATAAATTTAAAGTATGTATTGCGAAAGATTCATAGTTTATATTAAAAAAATTTTCCCGTGCACCTAACAAACAAACTGTAAAATTTTCATACATGCAGCACTAAAACTTTAACAAAAAACTGAAAATCTCAAAAATGAGTACATCAGTGTATTCATATCTAATAGAATATATTTAGATAAAAAATGAAACTATGTTTTCTGAATTTAAAAACATGACATGTTATCAAGTCCACTCAAAACGATAATTCTGTTACTTTTAATGCTTTGTTTCATTCATGACAGCATCAAAAACGCGCATTAGTAGGAGAACCATGTTACATACCCTGTAAATCTGGGAATACTGTTAGATGTTTTCTCAAAACTTATCAATATCTTGCATCTCCCAGATACTGCCTAAGGTTATACAAGATATAAGAGTAATTTGATAATGTTTTTGACATCAATGTATACCCGAAATGAATAAATAACAGTCGACATTTGAATAATTCCATGAGATAACAAAAGAGTAGTTTTGAATGATTTATTTGAACAAACCCATGGAATAAAAAATGAGTACATTTAAATAGCAACTATTTTGAGAATGTGACATATTTAAATTTGAGTACACCTTACTGAATTTTGAGAGCCCTCTTTTTAGCATTGTAAAAATCCAATTTTTTTAATTTTCAAGTTTTTTCAGAACTAAAGTCAAAGTCACTTTTTATTTTTATCGACAGAAATAATACGAAAAATCATTTCATTTTAAAGCTATTTATTTATTCATTAAAAATTTTTTTTTAATTCTTTTTCTTTATCTTTTGCTGTGCTTTTCTTAAATACTTATTGATAGTACAAAAGAATACATATACTTTTTTTTCTTCATTTTACTTTTTTCTTTATAAACATGTAAAGCAGCGTTAAAAATATTAATAAATAAGAATAATTTATCTAGCCGAAAATAATCTTTACTGCGTTTACATAATTAAATCTTATTAATGAGTTTTATTTCATTTTCCTTTGTGCTTATATTTAGAAAAATTAAAACTAAAAAGTAGAATTCTTTATTTTGATAAAACATGAAATTAATACAAAACTTCACTGACTAAAGATTAAATATGGCTTATAAATGACTTTATAAAAAAGTATTCATTTATTTTAACAAGATTGTTTTTAAACATTGTAAACAAAAACATTTTTCCTTTTAATTTTTATGTTTAGAAGATCTGATTTAATTACATACATTTATGGTGACAAATCTATGAAGATTAAATATAAATAAATTATTAAATACCAAGAAGTACTTATTCAATAAAAAAACATCTTTATTGAAATTAACAACATTAATGAAATGACTTTTTTTGTTTTTGGTAAAATAAATACGAAAAACATTTTCATCTAATATCTACTATTTTAGATTTTTTGTTTAATTTATTTAAAGGCATTTTCATGAATTAATATTCATTAAACAAAATAAACATTGAAGAAAAAAAACATTGATTGAAAAATATTTAAATTACATATAGTTAAACATTTTCATTCAACAAGATAAAAATTTTAATACACATTTTTCTGTTAAGTGTGCTCTAAAAAATAAAAAACAAACAAACAAATAAATTTTCTTAAAATTGTTTTGCTAGAAAAAAAATACTGCATGCTTTAAGATACTTATAAATTTAACTTAGTAATTATTATTGCTTTTTTTATCATGAAAACATTTCGTTGAATGGATAAAATAATCACAAAAAGTAGAATAATAGCAAATTGAATAAATAAAAAATAATAATAACCTTTGTCAAAAAAAGAAACTGAAAATGTTTCTGCGATTCTGCAATTTGCATTATTTTTATCAAGTTTTTATTTTATTTTTAATTATTTTAAATTGAAATGCAATAAATTTTTATTTTAGTTTTAGTTTTTATTTATAGTTGTGTATAAAAAAACAGTGAAATATTTTGAGATTTGCTCAGCAAATATGGAATAGCTTTTTCGCAAATATTAATGTTGAATCTTTCCAATATCTATTACATTATAGTTTTATGTTTATATATTTGTATAAAACATAAGATTCTAAACGGAACATAAATATTTAATGGATTAAAATGTATTAATATTTTAATTTCGCCCTCCAGCTTATCTGTTACAAATATTTCCTTGTGTATGTAAGAGAATTTTCATATGTTTTTCACAGTTTATTTTCAAGACAAATGCACTAGTGTTTCATAGTGGTCGCATTGGAAACATCTATGGCTTGTGATTTGTTAAATTTGATAATATATGTTGACTAGTTGTGAATTACAAAAAACATTAAAATGTTGGAATAATTCTAAACATATTTCATAGTAAATAAAATAATTATTGTTTCGTAAATGAGAAATTTCTGTTGATTTTTATAGGTTAAATTAGGACGAAGTGTAGTTATAAAATAAAATAATTATTATTGCATAAGCGATAAATTTTTATTAATTTTTATAGGTCAAATTAGGACGAAATGTAGTTGTAAAATGTTTAAAAGAAACATAAAATATTTAATTGTCATTTATATAAATCATTTATACAGAACATTATCTGAATCATGATGAAAAGTGTTTCGCTATTAAATAAATAATGCTTATATCTAACATAACATGATTTAACTAAATACTTACAATTTGAGTTTTTTTAATATTGCGAATCTATTCATTTACATAATTTGAATTTCATAGTTAAATTGCACATGTTTTTTCAACGTATTTACATATTACCTTATTTCATATCTATGTATCATGCTTTGGAATTTATTGAACATCCTGAATCATTTCTTATTCTTCTGTTATTTATTATACAATTTTATAAAGTTACCTTTATTATTTTATTTCCTTCATTTATTAATATATCAACTGCACTATAATGTTTGCATTTACGATACACTAACATGTAAATAATTTGTAATAATTTAAAGGTGAAATATTTTTTCACTTTTGAGAACTTTCCAACATAGTTAAAAAGTGTTAAATGCATTTGTCTGTTTATCTAGCAGTTTGTCTGGCCTTCTGTCTATCTTCTGTCTACCTGACAGTAATCTGATACGTAAAATTATAAACCAATTTCCGTGTAATTGATGTACATAATTGAGGTGTACTAGAAGATAGTTACAAAGAATATATTATGCATGGCACTTATAACATGCGTAGAGGAAGTCAAATACCGAATAAAAACTATTACGTTATACTAATTTCTGCGAAGAAAATTGATTGAGGTTTATTTAAACGATTCTGAGGTGTACTAATGTCGTCTTTTTTTTAGAATATAGGCTGCAAAGCATGAACAGTCATTTACCGAGTTGTGCAAAAGTGTTCGGTTGTACAATAGTTTACTAGAGAAAATGTTCACAGCGTGTTTCAATTATGCTCAATCACCTGAAATATGATGATCATGGTATACATTATTGAAATTTATTATAAAGAATATGACAGGAAGGGCATATTTACAGGAACACAAAAACATTTCGGATGTAGTACTGTATTCAGCATATTGTCAATTGTGTATGATTGCTGAGAGAGTGTTTCCCATTATGGTATGTGTTTCTAAAAATTTTTTGGCATACTTTCCATACTGTGCATAAATTCTATACACCAACTACAGGGTTACTCAGTAGAAGTCGTAAGCATTACTGAGAATAATTACAAATTGCTTAAATGTGTTTTTAATTTGAATTATGCGTTTAAAAACTTATCTACATTTAATATACTAAGAGATGTTTATAGCATTTAAATAAAATTTTATACAGGGCAATCTTAAACAAAGACATTTACGCCTATGAATAGTAATTCATGGAATTCTGTTTTCAGTAGTTTTATGCATGTTTTGCTTGAATTGAAATTTAGCTTAATATGTAGCATGTATAAAATTATGTGCATAATATGAAGAACCGAAATTTAACGTCAGAGCATTTTCATCTATTGGTAAAAAATTCTTAAGTTTTATTTCAAACTGTGTTATACCTTGCTTTCTAAGAAAAATTTTAGCATACTATGAAGATTCGGTATAAAACATATACGGAGTCACACAAAATACTTGGAGCAACATACTGGCTATAGGTAGTAATTGTTGAATTTTTTTTTTCAAATGTATTATACTTTTTTCTGAAATGTTTTCTTGTGTAAAGTCGTGGAACAACAGTAAACACCCACTAATAACTCATTAACAAATTATCCAAAAAGAAAATTACTTGTAGTGAACGATTCGAAATAAAGTCTACTGTTAAATAGTGTATAAAAAATTTCCTTAGAAGCCCATCTACTAATTAAAATAAGACCAAACTTCATTTTTTCTATGACAATACTTATTTGTAATAAGATATTTGAAATCCTTGCTTTAAACTAAGCCTAGACTACAAATTTCAAATGATTAGAATTATAAACAATTTCAAGTTTTTGAATTATAAACATTCGAAATTTAGTGCTGGTAATGTTAAATTGCGTTTTCATATTTTTATTAATATTTTTTCGAAATTATATTCTTAATTTTCTATTTTTTATGAAGCAATAATACTAAAATATTCAAACATAAATACGTTGTATCAGCAATTTTTATCATTTTATTATATAAATTATGTGTTGTGTAACTAATATTCGAAAAGATCACACATTACAACCTACAATGCTTTGGTGGATTTAGATTTATTACGGCCAGCTTTATGGAAATCCTAAATTTCACTTTTTTTTCCAAATAGTTTTCAAATTGTGCTTAAAAACAAAAAATAATATAAGGGACCATATATGATAAACGTGGCTAGATATTTAAAAACGTTTTATGATATCTTGTAATCTAGAAGCCTTAAATGACTGTTTGAGTGGTCCCTGTGATGCCTTTCTCAAGAAGGAAGCACCGTCGATCAGCAATCAAGTGCCGAACTTCAATTTGGAAACAGCACTTCAAGTGCGCTTGTTTTAAAATAATTAATTTCTCGAAAAGTTATCGTATGGATTGCATGAAAAATTGTTTTTAAGCTGATTGAAAGGTGTGGAGTTTACGCTGTCAATATTGGGTACTGCTGTTGAAAAATAAACAAATTTAAGGCTCGTTTTAACATGTAGATGGCCCTCTAAGCAAATTTTGTATACATTAAAAATTAGATTTTATTTTCAGTCGTTTTGTACCAGTAATTTTCTTCTACGATAAGGTTTTGCAAAGTTAGTAATGGGTGTTTACTTTTTTCCCACTATTGGATTTTTTAACTTATTAGACAGTGAAATTTTATTAAAATATTTTAGAAGTGTTCTAATTTTTTTAAACTTAAATGTAACACGTAGTTTTTCTTTCCTGTTAAAAATGATAGTTAGGAAATTCAGAAATATATATATAAAAAATACTTCCGACAAATTTCCCTAAAAAAATGTATATTAGAAATTTTGATTTTAACCTTTGAATATACATATATTCTTTCAAATAGATTTATAAACTGATTTTCATTTTTTATAGTTAACTAAAGTTTTTCTCATATACATAATGTAGCATCTTATTTTTTTTAATTACATGGGTATTTAAAAGTATTTGCAATTCTTCCAAGTAAAATGGTGAGACAATGTTTTTAGAAATTCAAATTTCCAGAAGCAGTATCCGCACTTTAAAATTTTTACTAAAATTATTCCAGTCTTTACATTAAGGGATTTTTCTTTCAAATATTTTTGTCAAAAATTTATGAAACTATTAAATAAAAATGATCTTTATTAATTTTTGTCCGAATTCACAAAATGTTGAACCCTTTTTTGAAATTTTTAACACTTTTCAACATAATTGAAACTTTTTTGTGAAATCTGTTTGTCCTAGTGCTTATTTTCTAACTTACATATTTACTTTTAGAGAGTCGCATAACTAATATGTGTAATGCAGTTTACTATGAAGTTTATTATGGTACGTTTTCTCTATTGAAAGTAGACTGTGTAGCTAATAAATTTCATTTACATGTCTGCAAACGATAAGTCTTGCATTTTGGTGTACTTGAGATTATTTAAGTGCTCTCTAATGAAATTATTCTAAATAAATTGTAATTTAATTAATATATTTTATAGCTTCGCAATATAATAAATTCTCCATGTAAAATGGTGTATGTAATATTTTATGTGAATTTATGAGGACACTTAGAAGTATTCCCCTACATCATTGCTTTCAAGCATTAACTGCCTGAATTATACTTAATTTTTTTCATAATATAAAGCCAAACGAAGTTTACTTATCTTGCTAAATACGAATTCAATTCACTTTGTATCGAAATACATACATACACACACATCGTAAAAACAACTTTACTAAGTCTCAAAATTTTCATTTGAAACAATATTCATTCTGGTTCACTCTGTTTTCCTGTAGAAAAAAAAGAAAGAAAGAAAAAGAAAAACCCAATATGCTACTAATTCTTTAACGATATCTTTCGCAAAACAATTTTTTGTAGACTTTATAGCATCTTAAGACAAATTCAAAATAACTATTTTCCTTTATCTAAATACGACTTCAATTCATGTATTTACCGTGTGAAAGTTAAACATGAAAATAATAGATTTTTTTATTATTTTTAATAACACAAAATTGAATCTACATGCAAAATTGTTTAACAAAATTATTTCATCTTAAATTTCAAATTATCATCTTTCTTTTATCCTTCTTATCATATGCTACACTGTTTCCTAATAACTTGAACCGCTCTGCCACCTATCTCTTACAAGCCTATCTCTTGCATGTCATTTGATTAACTTTATGATATTTTATACTGAAATAAATCTTTTCAAGTTCAGTTTTGCAAGACAGTAATAATTAAGTTTTCGGAAATGTTCGTATCCTCGAGATACAAAATAGTTTATTTAGTTGACGTGTCAAATCATGTGATGTTTTAACTGCATATATAAATCATTAAGATTAACCTTAAAACAGATTTTCTCCAACTTTTATGCATACTTAAGCACGTATAGGTACATACGTAGGTGCAGTAAATTTCATTGAAAATAAATTAGATTTTGCATTGAATGTTGTTTTAAAAGTGAATTTTAAATTATTTCCACATATAAAATAAACTTGCTGTCCAAAAAACTTGTTACACATTTTAGTTAACTAATAATTAATTTAAATATGCTGACTTAAATGCATCTAAATTTCACTTACGACTAAATCTTTTTGATAAATTTACATCGGAATTGGACATTCCTTTTAAATTGAATAAGTTAAACTTACACCTCGACAATTTATTGAAACATAATTCCATAATTCAATGTCAAACATTTTTTAATTTATATGAAAACTATAAAAGTAAATTGCCATTTCGCAATGCTAAATTTATTTCAACAAATTCTTAAGATAGCAGTAAACCAAAGGTGTCTGTAATTTGTTCGATAATATACTTTAAAAAAATTTACAATCTTAAAAACTGTTTTCAAAAAAACTTTTTTCTGGTGTAAAAATATAAGATGATAAATAGATACATATCAGAAGACACCATTACAAAATATTTTAATCTTTAATAGAACTATTGTCTTTGATAGGATGTTAATATCGTCTTTGGAATTGAAATTTTTCCCCACTAAATTTAGTTTCATGTAATTTTTCTGTGTTACTTACTTAAATTTTTCATTCTACATTTTAAAATCTACGATCTTTAAAAACTAAATTTAAATAAGAAAATAGGTGTTCAATTTCAAACATTGTTTTTTATTAAGCGGTAAAGATAAAAACTTAACGAATTCTTTACAGATTTTCTTGGAATTCTTTAAAATATGTCACAATCGAGTTATAATTATTGCATATATGATTTATTAATATATTTTTGAATGTTTTTAACTTCAAAAAAGAGTAAAAATCTTTAATTACTAAAAAGTTGATTGTAAATGAAAAATTATAAGTTTAATCAAGAAAATTCTTGCAATTGTCTAATTTAAGTTGAAAAATACAATTCACTTAAAATCACATAAATGTTTTCTAGTACTACATAAAGTCTTTCGGGAATTATCTCAATATTTTTCGACAATTTTTTTAATGTTTCAGACAAAATATAGGTTTTGAATCTATAATAATTTCGTTAGTTTTTCCTCGTGCGTTCTGAAGAAATATCACAATAAGTAGAAATAATTACTTGCTCAAGACATGCTACTACATTTAAAAATCCAATAAAGTAAAATATTATAAAAATATTTATCGTTTTATTTCAAAGGGTCTATTAAAAGAGTTTTTAAGAATTTCATGTGAATATTAGTAAGGGACATTCATAAAAACATTTTCATTGCGTTTTCCCAGAATCATGAATTTTATGAACACTTGAAACAGCATGCTTTTGTGTTCGTGTTGCTCCTTGTGTTCGTGTTCGTGATGCTGTTGTATTCGTGTTGCTCCTCGTGATGAAACAGCATGCTGTTTCATAACTATTATGCTATATATCATAAGCATTGTAGTGTCATGAGCTCTGTATATATCATGAAATCTGTCGTTGCTGAGAATGTATATGATGTTATTTATGTCTGTAATGAGCTATCTATTTAAATAACTGAGAATTTCGTGAAATTTCCAATTTATAAATCTTATGACTCAGAATTGTGTTTACTATATTCTTAAACTCCCGAATTGTGTTTATATACAGGGTGTCCAGCAAATAAAACACCGATTTCAAAATTAAATTTGTCAAAAACAGAGATCGATATAATTATGCCGTAAACGGTTTGTTTATTAGGTAATGTGTAAAAATCTTTTACCGAAGTTTCGAATGGCGGATATTTTGAAAAGATTGTGTTCTGATTGCAAAGGATGCTTAATTTGACAATTTTCTTGTTTTAGATTGCTTGCATAGAACGAGCCTTTCGGCTAACAGTGCCATATTTTAATGATTTTTCGATTTTTGGAATTTCGAAATTTCATAAATTAAAATTCCAAAAATTGTTAAAGTATGGCGCTGTAAACCGAAAAATTCGTTTTCCGCAAGCAATCTAAAAAAATAAAAAAGGCAAATCAAGCATTTTTTGCAAGCATAACACAATCTTTTCAAAATATTTGCCATTCGAAACTTCTATATAACATTTTTACTGCTTACCTAATAAACAAACCGTTTAACGCATAATTCTATCGATCTTTGATTTTGATAAATTTAATTTTGAAATTGCGATCTTATTTGCTGGGCACCTGCATTTATACATTATTGGGGCAGGGGAATAGTAAAGTAACATGGATTTGGCCACAAGCGCATTTTGGACATATATGAATTATAACATAATTTGTATTTAAAATGGCTAAATTAAAAAAATTAAAATAAAAAAAAAAATACATTTTTGAACAATTTTTTCATATTAAATTTAATTTATAAAGAAAAATATTATGCAGAAAAAACAAATTTCATTTTAAGAAATACGTGTCATATGTTTTCAAATGATTATTACAATACATTTATATAGAAATAAACATTTGTTATAGGAAGTAATTTTCATTATGGATCTACATTTTATTTTTTATAAAAAATAAATTTACAATATTTTTTTCAATAGTTAAAAGCATCAAAATACAAATATTTTATGTTCGGCTTTATATATACGAGGTAGAATCCGTCGAATTTCGACTAAAGAAAATGTTTAAGAAGGAACTGTTTCATTGATTTAAATTTCCAATTTTAAATCATGTTTTTAAATTTCCAGCAGTAAAAATTGCAAATGTGAAATTTCATTTCAATTTTTAAAGTGTTACCTTCGCAAAATGACGGATGCGTTACGCACAGATACATTTGGCCTTTATAATATATATATATATACACATGTATACATGTATATATACATGTATATATATATATGTATGTATATGCTAGAAAGATTCTCCTGCTGCAGTGGTTGGTTTCTCAAAAATAATATCAAACGATATACATCCAGTAAAAATGAAAAAATGGTTATGTACCCGAAAATCCATAAATGGAGTCGTGTTTGTAAAATCGTAAATTATCCAGTTCGTTTTCAATGTTGACAACATAATAGCTCTAAAATCTTTGAAGTATCTGTGTGTAACTGTTTCTTAGTAGGTTTGTTATCGTGAATTTCTTACTTTTACCTAAAATATTGTAAAGAAACGGCGAAATGTTCTAAAATTTTCGATGATTTTTAGGGACGAGCAGGGGATTTCTAAACTAGCTGATATATGCTTTTGATTACTTTTTAATAGATTTGTTATGCTCAATTTCTCTCCTCTATTTAAAACTGTAGTAGATATATGGCAAAATCAGCTCAAAAAGAGGTTGCCCAGTGAAATCCTCGTAGATGAAAATTTCTAAAAAAGTAAAAATTTATGTTTAAGTTTTCTTTAGTAGATTAACTACCTCTATCTAAAATCGCTGCACCTAAAATTTTCCTTTTAGTCTCCTTAGATGGGTGAAAAGAATTCCTAAACTCCCTGAAATGAATGTTAAATTATTTTTTAATAGGTTTGTTATCTTGACTTAACCCTTTCCGACACACTACTCTTTAAAATTGAAATTTAAAGAAAAAAAATTAGGCAATCTATTTAGGCCTAGAGGAGGACACAGGTATAATTTTGTAAAGATTGCACAAACGATTTTAATTATACAGCTGTTGCCGAAGTGGTAACACCGTGCAAGTACAGCATTGATAAGCTCAGTGAGAACAGCATTGCTGTGAAGCGCGTATTAGAGTAAAATATTTTACCTATTATTTAAAAACAGTAGAATTTGATCTTTGTGGTGCTGCCATCTAGAGCTCATTAAAAAGATTTAAAGTAGCCATTAGAGTAGTTTTTGAAATATTCACGGAGTTTTTGTGTCTCTAAACAGAGGGAACTTTAGGTGTTACCAACCCGGCAACACCTAAAGCGCCGGAAAGGGTTAACACTTTTACACAAAACAGCTGCTGGGATACGCAAATCGTGTCTGAAAATTTCGAGTCCCCCTACCCTTTATAAAATCGCCCTTATGAGTGTTAAACCCATGGGGCTGATTTTATAAAGTTGAAGAAATGCATGTTTATTTTTATCTTTTTTTTCTTAGGTAAATTTTCTGGAATTTGATATTCTAATTTAAAACGACTGCAGATATATGAAAATGTTATAGACATATGAACCTCCTTTAAGCTGATAATTTATAAAACAGCTGAAATACATATATTTTTTTCTAGAATTTCATGCTCCTACCTAAAATAGCTACAGACGTATGTATAATAATAAAGTTTTCTAACCCTTCTTTACATCATTAGGCGGATAACTTCTTAAATCTTTGAAATAGATATTTAGTTTGTTTTTTAGTAGATTTACTTTCTGAAATTTCACTCTTCTGAGAAAAACAGCTGTTCAAATATTCCAAATGTTTTGAGTGTATGAACTCCCTTTTAACTCACTTAAACAGAGGAGTATGTTTAAGCGCTATAAAACATGTTAATAGTTTTTATTAGAATTTTTTTTCCTCTTTTACCGAAATGGCTGAAAATTTACGACCTCCTTTTTACCATCCCCCTCCCTGAAGTGGGATTTTGTAAAATCGCTGAAATATGTGTTTAACAGGGAGTTTTTTAATTAGATTTTTTATTTTTTGAATTTCACATTCCTACCTAATATGACTATGTCAAAATTTATAAACATTTTGAAAATTAATTATTTCTGAGATTTTTTTTCTGAAATGTCATGTTTTTTTCCTCAAATACCTACTGACATATTCCAAATGTTATAAACTTTTCTGACCTCTCTTTGCTTCCTAGGCGGTGTCTGAAATCGCTAAAATATATATTTAATTAGTTTTCAAGAGATTTTTTTGTGGTATTTCACATTCGTCTCTAAAACAGCACCTGATATATGGCAAATACTGTAGAATTGTCGACACGCATTTTCAACGACCGTACGTTGATTTTGAAAAATCGCTAAAATACGTGCTTACTTATCAGACGATTTATTTTCTTCTAGAGCATGTTATTTTCTGGAATTCCAAGCTCCTACCTAAATTAGCTTCTGGAATATCCTAAATATAAAATGTCGACCTCTTTTTCAATCTTTTAAGCGGTGATTTTAGAAAACCGCAGAAATAAGTGTTCGAAATATTTTTAGTAGATTTATTTTCTGGAATTTCACGTTCCTACCAAAACCGGCAGCTGAGATATGCCAAATAATCTAAAATGTACGATTCCTTATTTTTTTTAATCCCTTAGGTAGAGAATATTTAAGATTGTTTAAATATCTGTTTAATATTTTATTACATTTATTTTTAAAATTTTACGCTACTATATGAAAAGGTTGATGAAATCGTGCTTTTAAAATTTCCAAGCCCCTTTTACTCGCCTGCATCCTTTAAGTGGCGATCATGAAAAATTGCTGAAATATTACATATATTAACAGGATATAAAAAAAATCCCTATAAAAAACTGGATAAATGCCGCTTTTGAATAATCATTTCTGGATGTGTGTTTTCAGGAATTTTAAGAATGTTCTTGTTTAAATTTAATTTCAGCTTAATATGTGCATTACATGGAAATATGTAGCTAATTAACATTGTACAGGGCGGTAGAAAAAAATGAAATATGTTTCTGTCTATTAGTAGAATTTGTAGAAGGTAGATTTTAAACAACGCTTTGTTACTAAACTGAAATGTATCATACTATATATAAAAATATATAAACCATATACAGATCTGTACAAACGAATTGAATAAGATTTTAGATTATAGGGTTTTTTTCTTAAATCGGGTTATAAAATGTGGTAATCGTTATTTAAATGTCTACATAGGTGACATTTTACAGAATTCAATGTTAAACATTTTTTAAAGCCTTCTAGATGTGTTGGACAGTGTTCCATAATTTATGCTTGTTGCTTTAATTTTACATCTTTTTTTTTATTCAATAAAAAATCTATGATAAATTCACATGTTAAATATGGATTTGTCATTACGAATAAATAAATAAATAAATAATAAATTTGGGAAATAATTATTGAAAGTTATATCTTTAACCAGTTTCTCATCGAAATTGGAAACAAAAAGGTTTTATCATAGTAAAAGCTTTTATAAATGACTTTAAGAAAGTGGGACGATTTTTCGAGTGAAAATGAATAAGTGTAACTTTTTTAGAGCTAATCTTTTTCTATATTTGGTCCAGTTGATTTCGTATTCAGAGAATATTCCAAGAACGGGAAATACTTGCAACTTTAGATTTTTTTTAAGCAAATGTGCATTTTAAAGCAATTTGAAATGTGCTTCGTAAACTACAATTATTTTGTATCGTTGCACATACAAAAATGTTCGTTCTAGTTAGTTCTATAAATAGGATTTTCTACTTATTACACGAACTTTAATCATGTTAGAGCAGTAAAACCTTTTAAAATGTAACTTTTCAATAACTATAAAAACCGATATTTTTGTAAAGACAAAAATCTGTATTAAGTAAAATATTTTTTAACTTTGCGATTTTGTCTTACCAGAATTTAGAACAAGGTAAAATCTCTCAAAAGGAAAAATAAAATATTTTTTTCTTCTCCCTTCAAAAACGACGGTTTTAAGATATCGCTAGTGTATGAAACAAATCAAACAAAGTTTCTACATAATGTTGTACTTATGTCTCAAAAATTTAGCTTTAAAAATTTATTTTGTAATTGCTACTACATAAATGCTATTATGTATTGCACAAATAATATATACACACACACACACACACACACACACACACACACACATATATATATATATATATATATATATATATATATATAGAAAGTATAATTTTAGCACGTTTTTGAAAGCTAAATTTAAAACACTGATCATTAATAGTTAGATGTCAAAAATAGGATACAAGTGAGTGATAGAATTATCTAAATATACACTAAATCTTAAAATAATTTTAGAAAATGATTTACAAACTATTCTTTATTTTTTTATTACTACAGACGCTTTATTCTATATAGTATTTACATAAGCAATAACTTAGTTCATATATTTAAAATGTATTTAAAAGTTTAACTTAATGTTTATGCACGAATTACAGATTTAGTAGAGTAAATTTTTTTCTGAATGAACTAGTTTATTACCTATAAATAACCACATTACATGGAAATTAACATGGAACAATATCTAATGTCGCATATTTCTATTGTATAATTTTTAAAATTAATTATTTGAATTTATTTAAAAGTGATTTTCCGCACATATTTAATTGAAGCGAACAATTTTTTTTTTTTTAAATTACAACATGTGTAAACATCTGACGATTTAAATATACATTATCGACATTAATGTACGCTATCATATATATGTCACGGTGTATTTTGATTTAAAATTAACTTTAAATATTATATTTTACGAATTATTTCGGATTACTACGAAGTCAGATTCAACATAATAAAGTTTAAAATGTTTTTATAAACTAATATTTATCCTATTTCGTTCCTACAAATTTTACGGTATTTTAAATATTGTGTTACATGATATTATAAATTTTTACAAAATTCAAAACTACAACTGTGTAAATTAGAATTTTTTGTTATTATAATGTGAGACAAAGTGAATAATAAACTATTTATACTTATTTTCTGTCAAGTACATGTTGCTTCAGATTTACATTGAGATATACTTTAATAAAAAAAAATTGACATGATGCTGCAGATATGTGAGGATAAACATTACAAATGAAAACTTATCCTTGATATCATCGTTCCAAATATTTTTTCTGTTACATATAAACATACCAGAACCTAATATAATACAGGGAATGAAGGACATTATTATAACAGTCTGAATGGCTGAAGAAAACTTCGAATTAGGGACTGCTGCATTCTTAAATCTCGACAGATCATTTGTATTTAAAATAAGGAGAAAACTGCGAGAATTGATGTAACAACCATTTCAACCATTTTATAAATATACTATTTAATCAAATTTCAACTAATTATGAACATATTAACAACTACCATTTTCATTTTTTCAAGAAATGCATAAAAATCATAACTGATGATAATATGGTTCGAGATGTACTTATTAATTAAAAGCTTTAAATATAGGTAAAAAAATGCAGGGAAAATAAGTTCCAGCACAAAGCGAACCCATATCACTGGGAAAGATTTATTATGATATTCAGCCTAAAATGAGAGACATGAAATGAAAAGATAATATTCTCATTATTTAAAATATGCAAAGATGTGTCCAGATATTTTTTCCATATTTTTAACAAGGTTGAAAACATATTTAACCATGTTTAAAGAGTGTGATTAACATCTTGCAACAAAAGATTGCGACAACATAAAATATAAAAAGAAACTATTTATAAAATATCTAATTTTTCTAAACGACTTATAGCTATTGTCTTAAAACATTATTACTATATATACGCGAAACATTTTTAACCTTCCTACTGCCGCGAACTGATTTCTATTCTTCACTAGACTGCAGGTTTCACTACATCTAAAGCTTTATTAAAATTAATATAATTCTACAAATATAATCCAGTTTTAAGAAGTTAAATGACGATTCATACTTTCAAGGCTTATAAACATATACATAACAAAAAAATAATAATAATACCGCGTTAGAAAATCTCTCTTTTATTAACATTTAAATTTTTATAAACATTAAATTTTACTTTTTCTGCATTAAATCCTGAATTTTTTCTTTGTTAATTTACAGACACGATTTTTACTTTATTCTACGTTTACAGGAAACAAGCATTGGTTTCGTGGAAACTTTCGACTTCCTATTTTTGACGGATTTATATGGTTTTCAAGGACCTGAACACAATATGACTGCTTTTAGCAGATACTTCTCTGTAGGAAAGAGACTTACATTTTGTTGGCACTGTATCTCTATTCTCAAGAACTTTTTCATGGAAATTAATAAAAATTTAGGACCAAATATGAATTCATATAAATAGGTTTTCGGTGTAACTTTCCCTATCAAGTGATGCTTCTTCTCTACATTTTTTACGATTTCCATGTTCTCAGCATGTACGGTAACTAATGTACAGATGTTCATCAAAATGTAGATTCAGTTATACATTGAAATAAATTGTTTTTGATTAGGTTTAGATTAAATTTACCAAAAATTTTCGCTCCTATGTTGACAATTTTTATGATTTACTTCATTTTAACGATGGTCAATTCTGAAGAACTTCATATTCTATTAGACATTATCTGATTTGGCAAAAGGATGGTAGATGGCTCTGAGATGGTAGATGCCAAGATCGCATGTACACAGTTATGAAAGCTAAATCCATTTTGACTTAAACTAATTAAAAAAATCTTTTTTTCCAGCTTATATTCCTTAATTAAATTGAGTTGCTCCCCCCTCTTCCTGCTAATCCTTGCTACAAGGATTATTATGGCGGTCTGTGTTGCTGGACAAAGAAAGAAAAAGAAAATAAAAACATTTTAACTAGCTAATGGGTTTTTCTATCTTAAATTCTTAGCTTTCTGTCTTTCTGTCGTATAGCAGGAGGCCGAGAGTGATCCGCATCTTTCAATGAACTCCTGCCCTTCCGCCGTCTTGCGCGAGGGGACAAGAATCCCAGCGGGCATCTCTACAAACATTTTAACATCTCATGTTTCTCACCCTCTCTCTGTTGAGACGAAAGCAGCCTGAACTTGTCATGTAATTTTTTTCATACGGCTAAAAGTTTAAACTTTTTAAGAGCTTAATAAAGGTGACCGGGGGGGGGGGACACTATGCTCAACAGACATGGCTTCAATGTCTGGGCAGTCCATTGCAGGCGTTCAAACATTATTATTAATTAAATTTATAGTAATAAATAATGTAGATCAAAGTAAATTTAGCAAACAAATAATTGAACTAAGCACTTAAAGCATTGCCATCCCCTGAAACTAAGCCTTTGTTGTGAATAGTCCTTTTTTTCAATTTTATCTTCTCTCAACACTTGATATGCAGATAATGATAATTCATTGTTTTTAAAAAATTTGAAAAGTTTAGTTGAATAAATGATTGATAATTTTCGGGTAAAAATGATTTTTGGTAACCTTAAACGACAATGTAAAAATATGTATTAAATTTTAAAAAATCTTTTAGAAATTTCAACTAAACAAATGCTGGACACCAATTTTCAGTAATACTGGATGTTTTAGTTAGATCTTTTAATCTTCACAGCTTATTGAAAAAAAATTTCGTCATTTCTTTACATGAGTTTTATATACCGTTCTGTAGATTAAAACATACGGAAGATTCAATTTTGCATAAAAAAACAACCTTTATTTTACTTATCACAAGAAAATAAAGGAATTTGCATCATGATTAATATAAGTTTCCTATAAATTGGTCAAATTAAATTTAATATATTACTCTTCCACATTTTGATCTGAGTATACCTAAAACGTTTTTCGAAATCAAATATTCAACTTACGAATTATGATTATAACAAGTAAGAACAAGCCGGAAATTGTATGTCAAACTTTGCAAATGAGGTGCGTTCGTACTATAAGTAGTTTTATAAATATTCTGATATTGACGCAATAGCTATTGCACTACTATACAAAAAATGCATGAATTCAGAGATTATTGCAATTTTATAAATTAAATTCAGTAATACGGAAATTAGATGATTCCATCTGAAGAACGCCGTAATCATCACGGAAACCTAGAATCATTACTTTATATCATGATATAGCACTGAATGAATTATATTTAATATAGATTTAATAGAATGAAGAATACTTTTATTAATACAAAGCGGAACCCGTCGAATTTCGACGAAAGTAAATGTTTAAGAAGGAACTGTTTCATTGATTTATAACAACCTATAAAATTAACTACAGTATAAAAAGCATCTTACAATTGTCAGTCTAACTCTTAAACAAATATCATTTAAAGCTAAAATTAAGAAAAAAATATTATTTCTATAAAACTCAGTTGTCCAAATTATTAAAATTAAACTTTAATCGCATATGTAAAGATATAATAATAAAGCAAAATAAAATAAAGATCAGTTATTAAGGTGAAGTTATAATTGAGGTTTTTATGTTTGGTATAAATAAGTATGAAAAAAAAATATTTCAAGTTGACACGATCTTAGCATTTCACGTGAAATCTAAACCCGTCATAATTTTCATATTCTCAACATTTACATACGCACATTTCAATTTTTATCATTTTAAGAAAAAATGGCGTATTTCTGTTGCCACAATTACAAAATTCGTACAAAAAACTATAAAAAAAACTAATATCTCAAAAATAAATTGGGATACAGCTTTCAAATAAATTGCATTTGAAAGTACATATTTTTCTCTATACAATGGTGTAAAAATTAAAAATGTGCAATGTTTTGAAGTATAAAATTTGCAATGCTGAAATTTGCAAAATCGAATTGCATGTGAAAATGTTGCCATTCGCAAAATGACGTATGCGTAACGCCCAGATACGTTTGGCCTTTATAATATAGATATTTTAAGTTTTGATTTCATTCTCATAAAATTATAAATGACTCGAGAAAATTCTGCAACGATTATATATATTAAGTTTTCAAGCCATTCATTTGGGTTTGTGAACAAACAGAGGGAAGGGCCAAACGAATCAAATGACTTTAGTTAATAATTATTTATATAATTGCGAACACATCTAACACGACATTTAGATGTTTTTAGAACTTTTTTATTTTATAAATATCCATATGTATTTTTAACAGTTACATGTATTTGATTTAAAAAGATATCAATTCCAGGCTTTAAAAAATAAATTGAAACAAAAATAAATAAGCAGCATTTTTTAAACTTCTTGCCTTACATTAAGTTATACCACTTCTTATATACACATGCGAACGTGTCGTTATGAGTAATTGCTTCTCATAAATAATCTCTTTTCCTCTAATGATGCAAAATAATGGATTTCCTAAATATCACTTTTCTGAAAACAAATTGCTAATTATTTCTATAAAAATGCGTAACAGTTGCTTTAATGGAGATAAAATGGAATCTTTTCCACATAATAAAAGAACAGTTAAGAGCCGTTTTATTAAATAAAGTGAGAAAATATCCATATGTCGTACGAACAACAGTGTGAAATGTTGCTTATTTTAGAGACTTAATTATGTGACGACTTTGTCGTTAAGTTACCTTCAAAAGACGTACATTAATTCAATCGTAAAATAAACTATTTCTGATAAAATAAACAATGCTGTTGTTAAAATAAATGAATATAGTGAAAGTATATTTATAATAAACATTTTGCCATTAAAGGTTTTAATGACTACTTATATGTGACGCATTGAAATAAAATAATATGAAGAGACAGTTTTTATAATTATTTTATTAAAATGATTTACTTTTATCATGATATTATTTGTACACTGTAAAAACAATCTATAAAATTACTAAGAATTTTCTAGAATACTGATATTCTATTACCTTTTTATGTAACGGCTGCAACAAAACTGCTGTAAAAAATAGTACAGTAAAAAATAATTTAGTTTAGTTTATATGCACTAAGATTCGGAAGTATCATATGTGGTACATCAGAACCTACGACGGTAAGAAACCAGCTATATTTAGCACACTGGCAGTACTGTAATTAAATTAACCCTTCATCTCTCTTCCAGTTTTCGACTTTATTTCCACATTCTTTATCTCCACATTAATAGCTATACTTTTGTTGAATTGTGAATACTTTTCTAATCTTTTAATTTGGGGTTTTTTTAATTAATATCTTAACTAATTATTAGAATTTAAAAATTCTGAGACCAAAGTATATCTTAAGACTCTTTTGGTAAGTTTTACAAAAAATTGGAACCTTCGTAGGTGCCATACTTTTTGCTAGCCATCGCACATAAACTAACAGAATGAAACTTTGATTTCTTAGTATACATTACTTTTACAATCATTAAAAACCAATGTTTGAACACACAATAATTAAAAGCACAAAACAAACGTATAGGTTTCGCGAGCATCAGGACTCGCTTCCTCAGTGTGCAAGCAGTAAAATGTAAAAAAAAAAACTGACAGCAAGCGAGAAACACAAATGATTGCAAAAACAGTACCAAAATACCATCAAGCTTCACTAACCAATAGAATTAAACCGGAAACGTACCGTACATCTCAACTTTCTGATTAGATTTGTTATGTAATCAAGCCTCTTTTCCGGTTTAATTCTATTAGTTACTGTTTAACTTGCTGTCATTTTTTTTTTTTTTAGCAATTTACTGCTTGAGCACTGAGGAAGCGAGCCTTGGTGCTCGTGAAACGTATATGTCTGTTGTGTGTTTTTAATTATTGTGTGTTCAAACGATGATTTTTAATGATCGTAGTTTTCCACACAAGGTTTTTATTGATTACAGATTACTTTTATTATTGAAAAAGTGGTAATTTGCTATACGGCAATAACTTAATCATTTGAGAATTCATTAAATAGAAGAAAATCAATTACTTGAAAATAGCGAACAAGAAGTATATTTCATTCATCCAACTTTCCTAATTTAGCTCATCTCTTTCAAAGTTTCAGGAAATGTTATTCACTCCTTATAAAACACATACTTTCATTTTAATGTTTGACCGCAAAGCTTACTTCTATCTATTTTCATTACATGCTTAAAATTTTAATTTAAAATCAGTTTGAAAGATTCTCTTTAGACAATAGAAAGATTTTCGACTGCTTCGGAGAAATTGCATAAAGGGAAAATTAAATTGATTCGAAATTTTAGTTAGAATGAAATGAATATCAGAAATATGTTAATGCAATCAATTTTGTGAAAAGTTGTTCGGAAAAAATATTCATTATGTTGCTAGAAATTAAAACCAGAAATCCATCAGTTTATGTGCAACTAAAATAGCATATTGATTTACTTTCCCAAAAATTTAAAACACTCTGAGTCGATTTCATTTACACCAACCAGTCTTTTAAAAATATTCTAAAAATGCTGATAACATTGATCACAACAATACGTTAAAAAAAAAAAGAAAAAGAAAAAAATGAAAAAAAAAGAATTCTTTTTTTCAGAATTTATTGTCGCCCTCCAATAAGGAAAGGAAAAAAAATATTATTATTTTACTAGGTCTAACTCATTGAACTTTGACGAAAGAATATGTTTAAGAATGTTTCATTAATTTATAATAAACCTACAATATTAATTACAGTAAAAAAATGCATCTTTGTTAGTTAATATGAAAATCTCAAAGAAATATCATTTTAGCATAACAGTCATTGTTCTTCTTTAAAGACACTTTATATTTTTGTAAAACATCGCGTTTTACAAGTTTGTAAATTAAAATGCGTTATATTCATGAAAAAAATATTTCCACCTGTGACGATTTTCGAAGCTGCTGGAATGGAAGTAATGCAACTCTACAAATCATATTTCAGGTTTACGACACAGAGTAAGGTCATTGTGCCTAAATGAGGCACGATTTCACATAATTTTGTCGTATTTAGGATATATTTGGCATTTTATGATATATATATATTTTTCACTAAGCAGCAAATTACTGAATATTGCACTTTTAGTTAAAAACTATCTCGTTTTGTATGAATTTAATTATTACCTGTAGTATAAAGCTACAACACACTATTGTCACATTTAGGAAATTTTTGCCGCGTTTACGGAAGTTAAAACCTAAACGAGGTTTTCATAATCCTAAATGCGATAAGACATTTTACAAATGTTCATCATTCATTTTAGAAATTCTTTTAATTTTTAACTGTTGTCGCAGAAAGTTGCTACATACAGGGTGAGTCATAAATATCGAAACAATAGACTATCTCCTGAAATATTGCCCCTAGACCCATACTTCCAATTGCAAAAATTCATAAAAAAGGTGAAATTTCTGATAAGATAAGAAACAACTCTAGGACAATTTGCTCTACTTGTTCTACTTGCAACTCCATGGGGGGTCTATTTGAAAAAATACAAGAAATTAAATTTTTATATGGCCCTCGTAGGGCAAAATTCCCAATTAAGAAATTATTCCTTATCTATTCCTAAATTGAACAAAACATACTTCATCTCCGTATCTAAAAATCCCACAGAGATATTAAATCCCAAAATCCTTAAAAATTCCTGACTTACACCACTTTTCCCTGCCTCTAAATTGTGATTTCTAGACTCAATTTCAACGCTTGTTAGGGAACATTCACAAATTGCAATTTAATAAAAAACGGTTTAAGATAGTGCTTTTTCTTTGGACATGAAATAGCAACGTATAGTTTTTACACTAAATTGGTATACCAGTCGTCTGCCAGGGTCAAAATATCTAGGTCAGGTCTCAAACCGACCCATAGGGGAAAAAGTTCGGCGTGGCCTGAAAAAATTTCAACTTCATAACCCGAACCGGTCTGGAAAATAGTTTAAATCATAGCCCGTTTCAGTCGCAATTTGGCGTGGGAAAAAAATGTTTCATATGGAGGAGTTCTGCCAAAAAATCCTTTTATAGCTTTTCGTTTTTTATATTTATACTTTTTATTATTAAAGAAGCGCCAAAGGCTGTAACATATTTATTTTATCAATGAATCTCTATTTATATGTAAATGTTTCACTTATATTTTAATATCGTTAATCCATATCCCATGCGTTGGAGGCTCAAAAATGTTATGCACTAAAACGTTTTAAGACGGAATCACATAGGAAAGAAAAAATACGTTATAGACAGATGCTCTCCCTAGAAGATGTAATTGGAGCTTATTTTCTTTTCAGGTACTATTGCATTTTTTTGCATGGATCAACATATTTTCCGTTTAAGACAGAATTCCGTCATAGGCAAATTTTTTTCACTGTTTTTATTGTATTTAATTTTTTTAGCCTTTGAATAATCTATTTAAAAAATAAATTTTAAAGGTTTTCCTTTTTTTTTTTTTTTTTTTTTTTTTTTTTTTTTTTGTAAAATAAAGATTTTAAAATCTATATGTTTTTCGTAAAAGATTCGACTGAGCCGAATTTTATTTATTTTATGCACGTATTAAGTCAGTCAGAGACAGTGATTTTAATACGGGTTTTGTCGAGACCGGGTTTGAAAATTTCATCTAGAGTGTACCTAAGTTGAAGGAAGTAGTTCACTCCTTTATGGAAAGTACGCTAAGCCTGGCCTGGTGGGTCTTCAGAAAAAAGTAACATCTCGGTCCTGGCCCTACCTGGTCACAGAATACAGATTTTTTAATATCCTCTGGAGGACGAGAAAAAGCCTAAAGTTGTCAGAGGTAAATTTAAAAAGAAAAAAAAGACTCAATCGGCATCTTAGGAAAAGCATTTTTAAAAATAACTGACGGACATTTAAACAACACTCTTCGTTTTTCTGCATAACGAATTTTTTAACCTCTATTTCTTGTCTTTAAATTATTAAATGTTAACAATTTTTTAAAGAAAGAAGAACTTGAAACACGTCTTTTTTATATTTTTTTACGTTAGTTTTGTTTCGGCAAATTTGAAAAAATGTTTATTTTTGAAAAAATGTTTGCTTTTGAAAATATGATTTTTTTAAAAGTTATATTATTTTTTCAATAAACATTTTTAATAGTTTTAAAATTAATATAAAAAAAACCTTGGAACAAAACTAAAATCAGATATTCACCTTTAATTAAATGGAAAGAAATTGAAATCCGATAAATAATGTTACGAGTTATAACGATTTTTGATTGCCCATTTAAACCAGTACTAACCACATGAAACTTTTATAAATTATGTGAGAAATTTTAGAATGTGATTTTCTTAGCAAATTATAAGGCCAACCAACACAAAAAAAGAAAAAAATCAAAATTCTAACTCAAGAAATAGATTTTTTACGCGTTTTCTAGAACTGTTAAAGTAACATTGTTTTTTTTTTTAATTGCGCGCATTTCAATTTGTGTCTAATCCCTTAAAACCTGATAAATTTTTTAAAAAGCTATAACTTTGCGAATTTTGGAGACATGAAGATGCAACTTTTTGCGTCTTATTCAGGATTGAAAAAGGAAAGTTTTCCTAATTGGAATTTTTGTCCTACGGGGGCCGTTTAAAAAATTAATTTTCGTAACTTTTCAACTAGACTCCCTATGGAGTCGCAATTTATCTTATCAAAAATTACACATTTTTTAATGAATTTTTGTAATTGGAAGTATAGGTCTAAAAGCAATATTTAAAGAGATAGCCTATTGTTGCGATATTTATGACTCACCCTGTATAACAACTGTGATCACTCTGGAAAAATCATTCAATTTAAATGTGAATCAAAGGAGCGATTAACTCACAAATACAGTTTTTGCCTCAATCTGTCTATGCAGTACACAATTTCTAATGAAATTTCGCTTTTTCTAGCATTGCAAACAATCGTACAAGAACTCAAAATTAAGCAATATTTCACTGTATCGATAGCCAAACTGGAAATTGATAGTTAAAAAGTGAAAAATAAAACAACACTAACAACAGTTAAAAGTTAATTTTTATTATTTTTTTAATTATTTAACCATTAACTACTGTGGCATGAATTGTCGTATAATTATTGTGAGCTGTCTTCGAAACCACTTGATTAATAGATGACTTAAAGACTGTATTAATTCACAGGGTACTGTTTCTCTACTAAACATTAAGTACAGGACAAATATGATTAAACTTCACATACTTAGAATAACTAGAAAGAGTTCTTTGTCTCCAAATGAAAATAAATTTCGTTGGTATTAATCGCTAAATTGGAAATTACGAGTTTAACTGGGAAAATTGAAAAATGTAACAGTCAATGAAATATAAAGCAAGCTAATATAAAGCTGATATAAATAATATAAATATATACAAGCTAATATAAAGCTGAAGTATACAATAGTAATTTACAATAGTTATTTAATAACTATTTAAGGTATAAAATATTAATTGAAATGCAAAATCCTAAATAAGTTATAACTAAACATCGCACATTTCAAAATTCCTATTTTACAATTGATCCACCAAGTTTAAATTGTTTATTACGGCTCAGCACCGTTCTGTTTGTCATTTTTATTACACTTAAATATGCAAAAGCTCCCTGTTGTTGTTATTAAATGTTATGTATAATGCTTTTACTTCCTATTGTTTTTAACTTTCATCCCTCTTTCACACAGAACTAAGACCATAACTAAAATTAAATGATTGTCGCAAACATCGTTTAAAATTCACAAAATGCGCATGTAAATACTAACCCGTAATTTCTACACTTGTGCTATTTTTGGGTTTCCATAATTTCAACTCCGCTTGATTATGTTTACAATCTAGTGATAAAGGAGTAATACTATACATGACTGATATACAAAATTTGATAAGGTTTGAAATAACGTAGTTGATTTTACCAAAAATATTATTTTATTGGTGAAAAATACAATTAAAATAAAACACGTTTTCAATAACCCCAACGTTCCCGTCCATTCTAATTCTGATTAAACTATAGAAAACTCCTCTGCCTGGTATTCTGCCCCCCCCCCCCCCCTATTTCAGTTCATTTATGGTGCACTCTCAAAAACATTCAATATTTTCTGTGCCTAAAAATACGCATATGGAAATAAATACAGATTTAGATTAACACGTTTTTTTATTATATTCTAATGTATATTATATTGGGTATCTTATGTAATTATATTAAATGTAGAAGATATCGATAATTCTGACTAAAAATTTAAAACACAATAAAAATATCTTATTTCAAAAAAGTGCTAATAGACATTATAGAATCTTAAAGGAGGACATAACTCAATTATACTCTGTTTTAATCAAAGGCAGCATTAAGGCTACCGAATCATAAAATGTCGGTAAAATTGACTAGCTGTAATGTCGCGTTAGAAACATTTTACATTTCAGAATTTTCTGTTAGTTTTAGCATTAAATAGTGGACTGAAATTATATGGCAACAATATGATTAACAATAATGGCAACAATATGGATAATAATAATGGCAACAATATGGAATGATATGGTCCTTTAATAATGTCAACAATCTACACTATTAAAATCCGACCGGATTTATGTTGTATGTATGTGACTCTATCTAATCTGATCCCGGAAACGGAGAAACGTCAGGTTAGTTTTGAATTGAAGGGAAAAAAATCCCGGGATTCTGAGTTGCACATTTGTCAGTCTGTCCGTTCGTCCATCTGTATGTCCGCATATAATAACTCAAAACCTACCCAACCGAATCGTTTGAAACTTAAAATATATAATTATTAGATAATTTTGTCGAGTCATTTCAAACTTTATAAAAATCGGATGCATAGTTCAATTACAGGGGCAATCAAAAGTATTGCGATACATAACGGTCAATGGGGAAAAAGTTTCAAGTGCATTTTAATGGTCTTACACTCTCTCGAACATAATAAAGTTGATATGCATCTATGAAGTACATACTATAATATACAGTATGTACAATCTGTGGTAAAAATAATATTTCTTGTTGATTTACAGGATCACACAAAAGTATTCCATTGCATAATTATATATAGAGACACTGTTTGGATTCGCATTTTAATGGTATTAAACTATTTAATATTTTATGAAATTGATATACGCTGCACTTGATTACATAAAGTTATAGTCATTGTTCAGTCTGCTCGTCCGTCTGTCCACATATAAAAGAGCAAAAACTACCCAACCAAATCGTTTGAGATTAAAAATACATAATTGTTGCATATTTTTGTCAAGTCAATTAATGATTTATGAAAATCGAATGTATAGTTTAATAACAGAGACAATGAAAAGTATTCCATCACATTACGGTCAATAGGAAAAAATAGTTTCAAGTACATTTTAATGATGGTACACTCTTTCGAATATAATAGGATTGATATTTCGTGTTCTTCAAGTTTTCTTTAAATAAACCAACCAGCATAGCGGACGATTAGAAGGCCGCTAGCAATGATGTAAATAATATGACAACAACATGGATAACTATAATGCCAACAATGTGGAAATAATATAATCCTTTAATAAATTGGTAAATGACATGAACCTTTAATACTGGCAACAATATGGCGATAATATGGTCGTTTAATAAGTTATTAAATTAATGCAGCATAATATATCTACTAAAATAGCGAATTTCATAGATATGAGGATACTGTAATACCAATTAAAAATTTCTTATTTCTGTAATCCATGTTATTTTTTAGTAATAAACATCAATTTGAAATAATGTGACAACAATATGGTAACAATATGGTTCTTTAATAAATCATTAAATGAAACAATATGGCAAAAATATGGTAACAATATGGTTCTTTAATAAATCATTAAATAATATGGTTCTTTAATAATATGAACAATAAAGGAATAAATAATATGGCAACAACATGGACAACCGTAATGTCAGCAATATCGCAATGGTATGATCATTTAATAAGTCAGTAAATAATATGGTCCTTTACTATTGGAAACAATATTATACTAATATGGTCCTTTAATATGTAATTAAAACAGATAATTGTTTAGGTACGGTAATATTGTAATGTCGCATTAAAAATTTTTCACATTTCTGTATACCATATTGGTTTTAGCTTTAAGGTAGATCAGTTGACTCAAAAAAAACAATAAATAAAAAATAAGAATATTTGTAATCCATTTTTTTAAAATATGCACTTGCATTTTTTTAATGTTTTAATTGCAACATTCTATTTTATTTACAATACAAATTATAGGCTTTTTATCTTATGTTAAAATTTTATTGACTTTTGATATGTAAAGGCAGTTTTTTTCTCCTTTCAAGATATATTTAACGGTGTTCTTAAACAACATTTGCATTTCATTATGAGTTATCATTCCATTTTATTCATTATTATAATAAGTGCAACTGTACGTTCATCCTTGTCATTTGTTACTTTTAGAGATTTTATTATCTCATTAGCCTGTTTATACACTACTAGTAGGCTAAGCCCGCTGCGCTCGTCTATTTTTCAAAACAAAACATGAATCAAACAAAATATTGAATATGATTGCGTTTTTTAAAGCAACTTCATCTCGAATGCTCTTTCACATTTCTGAAAATCATACAAAACGCCAATGTATTTAAAGATAGAAAACCAACGATTATAAATGCACCAAAAATGCATTAAAAGTTAGCAAACACCTGTTTCGAATCTACTGTCGAGATTCTTCATGAGTGCAAAACTCAGTAAGCTAGAAAAAACAAAACTGAGCCAAAAATAAAAACAACAACAATGGAATTAAGGCCCGTTGACGCCAAAATATATTAAAATAATAATAAAATATTATTTTGTTGTATCAGCTTATGCATTCGATAAAATTCGGGCTTTTAACAAAAAAAATATCTCAGTTGACCATTTATTGTAGAGTTTGATAGATAAATGAGGCAAGTATGAAAAGCGCAATTTAAATATTGTCTATTCACCATACTTCTAAAATAGCGAGCATTATGATCGCAGAGATTGACCATTGAATTTAAACAATTTTCAAGTGATTCATTTTCATTTGATAGTTTTTGAACTCTAAACCTCTCAACTTGAGGATATGGGTATCTGTGGAAATCTTAATATATCCTCTATCAATATTATAGTATATTTCGCAACGTACATCTGCTCTTGATAAATCTATTACAGTGTTCCGTTTTTGGAATGCAGCAGAATAAATAAAATTAAATAAAGTTTTCCTTAGAAAAATAAAGTGAATGTTTTTTGAATGTGTGAAATTCATTTTTTGATACAGATGTCATATACGCATCACGTTGGCGTGATTGAAACAAAATGAACATTTATGGTAATCCAGCTTTGTTTTTAATTTATTAATGAAATATTTATTTCATTTGCATTTTAAAATGATACAAAATGTTATGCTCTATACATAGAAAAGTAAATTAGAAAATAGAAATGTATCTGTCATTTGAAAACGAAGTTTCCATTAAAGTGGCGCCAGAAATGTATCACCCCAACGTGGTGCACATATGACATTTGTGCCTCTTTCTTACAACATGGGTGTGTGCATTTGCACCTAAATTTAGTTATTTAGATCTATTTTTGTAATAACTGGAGTTTGTACAATGTACGGTACTACTTGATCATTCTGTCGAGAAAAAAATTAATAGCAGATTATAGGAATAAATGTCAATAATCGATGATCGTAAGTATGATAGCAATTGATATTACACGTGATGCACGTATTTTTTTACGTCATAAGTGCTTTTTAATTCGACTTTTAATTTGTATTTTTTATTTATGTTTATTGTTCTTTCGTTATTTAAAATGAATTTATGTAAATTTGAATAGTTTGGCGAAACTGGCCGACGTGTTCATCAAGTAGCACTCAATTTACATTTGAAAATACCATATTTCACAAAAATTCCATCACAAACCCGGATGTGCAAGATTTTCTTCCAATACCAATGCGGCAAAATCCTCGTTTTAGAATAGCGAAGAAATGTGCATTTTTAAAAATTATTTTCGTTATTTTAAAACGAAAATATTAATAAATAAAAAAAAAGTTACTATAGCACAAAACAATTTATAGAATTTCTAAAAAGAAATTGAAAGTAAATAAACAATTTATTAATACAGAAACAATTATTACTGGGTTACCATATCAGGCAAAATAACACCGTTTTGGCGATAGTCAGATACCTCAGTGTGTATATAATATCTGTGCCAAACATGTTTGGAAAAAACAATAATCGTTATTTATACAGCATGTTTAAATACTGTAGTATAGTGAAAAAAAAGTATACATGACATATACGCACCAAATTGGCGCGTTTTTTTTTTTTTTTTTTTTTTTTTTTTTTTTTTTTTTTTTTTTTTCTAATGCCGATTCGGAGAAAATTTTGTTTTCAAATACCAGTTACATATATAGTTTACAATTATTTTCTGTTATTTTAAATAGAAAATAACAATAAATTTTAAAAAGTTTAGTTAGTAATTATAAAACAAAACTATTTATATCCTTTAAAAAATAAAATTAAATTAAATAAAAATGTATTAATAAATAAACAACAGCCAGGTTACCAAGTGAGGCATAAAATCGCCATTTTATTGCAGTCGCGCAAATGTGGCGCATGTATGACAAATGTGCCTAGATTAAAATAGTTTATATAACTGGAAAAAAAAGAAAAAAATTGTAAATAGACAATTTATTAATAAATAGACAATAACATCCGGGTTGCCATATCAAGCAAAATAATGACACTTTGGCGTCAGTTAATTACCCAGATGCATATATGGTATTGGCGTAAGAGACAAATCGCACCAATGTAGTGCGTATGAAATATCTGTGCCAAAATTTTTTTTTAAAGTTGCGCTTAAATTATTTTACAATATCTATGTATGTGGAAAGACATTTACCTTAAAATTTAAATATTATTCATTTTTGTGGTATTAACTGCTATATATGTATTTAAGTTAAATGTAAAATTTTTTCCTAAAAATGCTCTCACTCATTAAAAGAGAGAGAGAGAGAATAGTTCTTGCGAACAACGCTTTTTTTTTTTTTTTTTTTTTTTTTTTTTTGGTTTAGAATCGCATTGTTTGGCGACAAAAGTAGATTGAAACACCCCAATGAACAAACAACATACAAATAACAATTGGAGCCTTTTATAAAATATTAATTCTGCGAGTTTCTTCTGTAAAACACATAACGGGAAAATTAGATTTAAAAATATTTTTAAAAAAAGAAAGAAAAAAAATACTTATGTTTTACCTAATGAAATTTTTGAGATGTTTTCTTTTAATCTGGCTCGAAAGAAATAAATAGCCAAATATTGTGTCACTTCAAAACTTTCTTTCACATTGAGTAACTTTTTAAATATTATAAATATTCTTTCTTTTTTCTTTCGTTAAAGATAAATATTTTCCTTTCATAATAATATTTTGCATTAAACGGGTTTTTTTTTTTTTATCATTATTTATTTTAAATCAAGGAATTAACAGGCTTTTTATCGAAATGTTTATATTATTTTCCATTAGAGAAAGCATTTCATTTCTTTTTTGAAATATAATTATCGCCAAAAAATTAGTTGTTGCAACCCTTCCGTCAAAAATAACCGAAAAATACGAAATTTACTACGAAAAATCAGAGTTATCCCTGTATATTTATATCATAAACCTCCGCAAAAATATTTCCTATCGAATGATATAATCTGCAAAAAAATCCATCGGGTAGTTTTTAAAAACACTCGTTTGGAAGTTTCAGAATTTCTGCTTTATAATATATATGATATTGCCATTGATTATTGGACACTTGCGATTTTAGACATTTTACTAAATATCTAGAAAAATACATGAGGAATCATCTCGAAACTCTTAGTGTATAAATATAATAGCATACGCCATACATCGCCGTAAATATATTTTACCGAAACTCCATAGGGGACCGTCAACAAATTAAAAAAGAATGAATATCTTTTGAATAACCCTGTCAAAACTAATGTAGCAAAAGCGCTCAAACTCTAGATTATGATCGAATGCCTTATTGTAATGAGCCTTGTTCATTTTTATGCAAATAGCATGCATACTCGCAGAGTAATTAAGGTTTTTATAAAAATGGTCCAAAATTTTTCCAAGTTTTTTCCTTATAATTTTCAGAGTTCTTAATATAAAATAATATTTTTTTCAGAAAATATGACAAACAACATTGCACACAGTACCGTGTAATCAGAATTAAAAAATAATGAAAATTTTGTACAAAATGAGTAGGTTTACTAAATAATTTTTCACTGAGCATGCGTCAACGATATCAAAATTTCATTTTCATATTATTTTAGTTAAATGTATAGAGCAACTTTTGTGAAAGTCACAAAATAATAACTTGAAAATTCTGAAAATAATCGTCAATTGAATTAGTTGAAAACCCTTTATTCTCAAAATGAAGCCAAAACAAGAGGGGTTGTATCCATATATTCATTGATTAGTGTCAATACAGAGTACACAATACGGGACGTACTACTACATTTGGATAAAATCCCTCATTTTTTTTGCTTCATTTAGGAAACAACGAATTTTGTCTTTTTTCTACAGACGATTACTTTCAGAATTTTCAAGCTATGATTTTGAGACTTTTACAAAAGTTGCTCTATACATTTAGCTAACATAATATGCAAATGAAATTTTGATATCTTTGACGCATGCGCAGTAAAAAATTATTTAGTAAACCTACTCATTTTTCATACAATTTTTATTACTTTTTAATTCCGATTACAGGGTACTGTCTGCAATGTTGTTTGTCCTATTTTCTGAAAAAAAATATTATTTTATATTAAGAACTCTGTAAATTATAAGGAAAAAACTTGGAAAAATTTGGGACCATTTTTATAAAAACCTTAATTACTCTGCGAGTATGCATGCTATTTGCATAAAAATGAACACAGTGTATTACAATAAGGCATTCAATCATAATCTAGAGTTTCAGTACTTTTGCTACATTAGTTTTGACAGGGTTATTCAAAAGATATTCATTCTTTTTTAATTTGTTGACGGTTCCCTATGGAGTTTCGGTAAAAAATCTTCACGGCGATGTATGGCGTATACAATTATATTTATACACTAATAGTTTCGAGATGATTCCTTATGTATTTTTCTAGATATTTAGTAAAATGTCTAAAATCGCAAGTGTCCAATAATCAATGGCAATATAGTGTAGTTTCTCTTGACTCCCACAATTCCGGATCAGCTTCAAGATTTCCAATTGAAAAATCCTACATTTGAAACAAAATCAGCGTGTTGGCTGTGATAAAATATCCCAATCTTTAATTCATAAATGAAAGAAGATCAACTCCGACTCTCTTGGAGTTATTTTGAGCTTGTTTTTTAGAAAAACAGGTTCTTTCTATAAAACATTGACCATGCGTCTTTTGGTTAATAAACTACACTACATTATAAGAAGAATACAAAGCTTCAAGCGCACAGATAAGAGCTTTCAAGTGTTCATAGGCTGTGAAATCATACACTTAATATATACCATCTTCCCCTTTAGAATTCAGTTTAATTGAGCTTTGAATTTCCAAGTATACAGACAATGTATCATTTTGAACAACAGTGGGTGTCGTGCATTGCACTTTGTGACAAATATCAGACTTCCTTTTCTGGGACAGAACTAAAAAAATAATAATAAGTTCTAGAAATACTTTATAATCACCTCTTAGCTTTGTTTTGTTTTGTTCTTCTAGACATTTCTTTGTATATTTTTACTTTCCTTGCCTCGTATCTTCTACTAGATTTGCACCATCGTCAAATAAAATTCCTACACTCAAAAAAAATTTCGTCTTTTTACAGAAAATTTACTGGTATCCCTGCTGCCAGTCATTTTCTGTAAATTAAAGAATATCAGTTTATTTTTTTTTTCTCCGTCAATTCAAAAAGTTTGGAACAGATAAATACGGAGGTCGTAAGAATCAAACCACCTACCCCAGCATTGGAAGGTGAACACGCTACTATGGTGCCACGGTTGTACAGCAGGAAAACGCTTTGAAGTACATGTGTTTGTTTCATATGGATGTGGTTTAGTCTATTTCATAAAAAGCTTTTAATTTTGAAGTTAATTTCGCGAAGATTTCGTCTTTAATGAGATTGTGGCAGGAGTTTTATTCGATAGTTTTAATGAAACATAAAAATGTAAATGTTAAATATATTTACGTAGATTGCTAGAGATTAAATAAAGGTATTTTATTTGTATTTGATAAGATTATTTTGGAGTAATATCGATTTTTTACATTTAACTTTTTAATTAAAATATCTTTTAAATGTGTTCACTTAACGTATATTTCAAATGAGAATATTTATTTAAAAATAACTTTGTAAATTCAACTTTATTCGACCTATCCGACTTTAAATAATAAATTGAGAGTATTTTTGAATGAATGGAGAAATTAATTGTTATTTATTTTTAAATTCGAAAACTTTTTTGTCTTTTTAAACCAAATTAGACATCTTAATCTATATATTTTATTGTTTTTCATTTTTTAAATAAATTTGAATTTATTACTAATAGACCCCATACGCATGCGTGCTAGGAATAAACGGAATCTCTTCCTCTTTTTTAGATGTTCGAAATGAATTCACGGATCAAATATGTTCTTTGAGAGTACGGAAACTGTTTGTGGAAAAATAAGGATAACATAGTGTATATTGACGAATTTTTTTTGACAGTGTAGTTCGTACTCGTATCTATCAATGAGATTCCAATGTTCTTGAAAGTGTTTAAATAGTGAAACTTCGGGTGAATATTTGACTTTTATACCCATTTCAAACACAGTACTAATTATCAGTTTCATAGTGTAATGCCTATAATTCAGTGATAAGAGCACTTTTTTTTTAGATTTGCTCCACAAGAACACATGCACCAGAATTTTAAACGGTGTTTGAAATGGTAATGTCAAAGAACATTACACGAATATTTTCTAATATTCCCCAGTTTAGAATAGTTCTAAAGACAGCTGCTGCCAGCTTCTATTGTTGGAGATGAAATCTTGGCAACAGTGATTTGTTGAAAAACTTATTCCCCAGGAACTGACACTGGTCATCGATCCTCCTTTCCTTTTCCAGTTAAATCATACATTAATTTTCCACACCGATGAATAACAAAAGTACCGTTGATTTAAAACTTGATTTTCATTATTACATATTTCTTAATTCTCTCTTCGTTGACAAATTGAGTCAAATATGTTTTTAAAGGTTGGAATTCATTTTTAAATGACATAGCATAAGAACAGGCGTATATTTATCATTGCCTATACATTAGAATATTTTCTATCATTGAGATGTGTCTAATTATTCTTCAAACAGATTGATATTTTCCCTAAATTTTTTTCAAACAAATGTACAAATTTAAAGGATGAAAAGATAGTTTCAAAATTAAAAAATAATTTCGAATCTAGTGTGGTCAGACGATAAACAAAAAAACAAAATATGTACGCCTATACCTCCAAATAAATGAAACCTGATGAAAAGAATTTACATAAGATCGGAAATCACCTGCCTAATATACTCTATTTATTAATTCTAAGTTCTTATTTCCTTTAATCTATAAATATATCTCATATATTTCTATACTAAAAGAATAAAAGAGACTTATTTGACAAATTATAAATCATTTCATAAATTGCTGTGTTTTGTGGTGTGTTACTGACAGTATAATAAATGAATGCTATGCATAAAAGGCAACAATAGAATTCTCGTTTTCCTTCGAATTTGCATCTGTCTTGCATCCACCTAATTAGTATAAATGTTCCAAAGTTTATACAATTGTACGCTGACTATTTCACGCATTTCCATCTTTGAAAACGTATTGTGAGAGAGTGTTGTGAATTCTGAATAGAATTCCAGCAACCTATTAAATTCAAATGAGGACTCAATGAATATACATAGGAAATGTCAAATACCCTGAAATATGAAATGAAGCAATTTGCCTACCTTTGATAGCTCAAACTATATAGATGAGAAACGTAACACATCTAGCATATAATAATAAACATATAAGTTCAGTTTTGTTAGTTAGATAAAAGCAAATATCTGTAATCTATTATCAGAATGTGAATGCAATGTGTCAAAAATAATTGTAATGTAATTTATCATGTATCTGTAATGTTGAAATTTTATTTATTGTAATACATAAAATAATTTTATATACCGGAAATTATATTTAAAACGTTCTGTTATGTTCTTCCGGAGCAATTTTAACGCATGTATTTTCTGTCAATAGTTTATCTTGCGTAGTGGCTGCCATGTATACAGGATGAGTCATAAATATAAAAAAAATAGGCTATCTCCGTAAATATTGCCCCTAGACCCATACTTCCAATTGCAAAAATTCATACAAAAAGGTGAAATTTTTGATAAGATAAGTTGCAACTCCATGGGGGGTCTATTTGATAAAGTGCGAAAATTAACTTTTTATACGGCCCCCGTAAGATAAAAATTCTAATTAGGAAAACTTTCCTTATCCAGTTCTGAATAATACACAAAAAGTTGCATCTTCATATCTTCAAAATTCGCGGAGTTATAACCGTTTGAATAATTCATCAGGTTTTAAGGGGTTAGACACAAATTGAAATGCGCGCAATTCAAAAGACAATGTTACTTTAACAGTTGTAGGAAACGCGTAAAAAATCTATCTTTTGAATTAGAATTTTGATTTTTTTTCTTTTTCCGTGATGGTTAGCCATATAATTTGCTAAGAAAATTACATGCTAAAATTTATCACAAAATTTATAAAAATTTCATATGGTTAGTATTTGTTAAAATCCGATATTTAAAAATTGCTATAATTCCAAATATTATTTATCAGATTTCAATTTCTTTCTATTTAATTAAAAATGAAAATCTGATTTTAATTTTGATTCGAGGTTTTCGTTTTTCAATATTTATTTTAGAACTATTAAAAATATTTATTTAAAAATAATAACTTTTAAAAAATCACATTTTCAAAAGTAAATAATTTTTCATTTTTTTAAACAAAAGTAATGTAAAATAATTTAAAATGACATGTTTCACTTTTATTCTTTAACAATTCTTAACTTTTAATAATTTAAAGACAATAAATAGTCAGGAAAAAAATTCTTTACAGAAAAACGAAATGTACTGTTTTACTGCCCATTAGTTATTTAAAAGAATGCTTCTCTAAGATGCAGATTAAGTCCTTTTTAAAAATTTAGCTCTCACAACTTCAAGCTTTTTATCGTCCTGTAAAGGCTGTTAAAAAATCTGTATTCTGGGCTCAGGTCAGATCAGGACCGAGACGTTACTTTTTTCTGAAGACTCACCTATCCGGGTTTAATGTATTTTTCATACCGGAAGGGACTGCTTCCTTTTTCTCAGGCCTGCACTGGACGAAATTTTCATTCCCGGTCTCGAACAATCCGTATTAAAATCACAGACCTAATACGTACATGAAAGAAGTAAAATTTGGTTTAATCAATATTTTTACGAAAACCACATAAATTTTAAAACCACCTTTATTTTACAAAACAATAAAAGAAAACTTTTTTTTTAAGAATAGCATATTTAAATGCTAAAAAATTAAACAAAATAAAACCAGAGAAAAAAAATCTGCCTATGACGGAATTCTGTCTCAAACAGAAAATGTATTGATCCATGCAAAATAAATGCAATAATACCTGAGAAAAAAAAATAAACTCCATTTAACCTTCATAGAAGGGCATTTGTCTATTACGTTTTTTTTTCTTTCCTATGTGATTCCGTCTTAAAAGGTTTTACTGTATAACATTTTTCAAAGTCTTCAACGCACGGGATATGAATTACGATAATAAAATATAAGTGAAACATTTACATTTAAACATAGATTCATTGATAAAACAAATATATCACAGCCTTTTGCGCCTCTTTAATAATAAAAATTATAAATATAAAAAACGAAATTCTATATTAAGTTTTTTTGGTCAGAATTCCTCCACGCGAAACAATTTTTAACTATACTGAAGTACAAAACTATGTAGAAATTCACGGCTGAGCCGGCTATGATTTAAGCTTTTTTCCAG